>CM032121.1:16756729-17356729 GCA_018894105.1 Jacaranda mimosifolia | reverse complement strand
TCCATAAAATTAGGGTTTTCTTACTTATTAGCCTTAATTAACCAACAATGCCATGTAATATAATATATCCTAGTCGACTAGACACATGTATTTATCCGTGCATGTCCTACATATATACAATTCACATGCCTAATTCTCATTTTCTTGCCATGATATAGGGTTCGAAAGAATAAACGGTATAAAAGCCAAAAAGCTTTAAACCAGAATTCCTATATCACAATTTTCCATATCTTTTCATATCATAATACAAAATCAAACTTAATTACACTGATAAAATTAGCAATAATTACGTTCTAATTACCAATCTGAGCTTGCTAGTATTGCAAACGGCTTATATGTCCAAATATTTTGGCTTCATATCGTAAATCTTGTCTCGATAGTCCATCGATGCAATTTGGCCCAGTTAAGTCAACTTACATTGATAACCCATTTACTTAATGATAATTAGCTCCCAATTGCCAATTCGAGTCTACATATCGTATATATATAAATTTTATATTCAATCATATACATTATAATTACATATTTCGGCTCAATAACAAATATTCCACATGAAAATTAACTTAATAACTTAACCAATTTAAACTCAGGAATCAACTTAATCAAACAATTTGAATTTACACAATTGACTGAACTCGAGGCTAAATTGTCACACGATATCTACATACATGTACTCAGCTAGATGCCCCTAACAAATTAACCCATCACTGTTGGACCACTGCCCGCTGTCGCTAGAGCTAAGATTCATTACCACCAGAAAGTGCATTTCAGCACAAGGAACCTAATGCCTAATTCAATTTCTCGTTCTACCACAAAGAAGACAGTCAATTGCAGCCTTGAAGCTTCAGCGCCGCCACTCGCCACTACTCGTCATTCCTCCAAATTCCTCTAGCTCCGGTAGACCATTTTCAAATTGGAGGCACCTTCACAATCATCTCACGAGACCATCACAACCCATACTCTATCCACAAGTTTCCGTTGTCAGAATCAACTCACCCGCCACCTCCATCACGAGCTCTGCCTTGATTTCTCATTCCTGCCATTTCATCGGTAGGATTGGAGGGTAAAGAGTATAGATAAGTTCCTCCAGCTGAGAAGAAGGTGGTGGTGTGCTTGGTTTTGGGTTTTCACCATCAGTCGAGGGAGTTTGTGGGCGAAGGGTAAGGTGGGACGTGGTGAAGAATGAGAAGAAGTCTGGGGGCTTTTGATATATAAAGAATAGTTTTCAGAAATTGCAATCTGACCCCAAAAGTTTAATCCAGTTTTCACTTAAGTTCTCCAAGATAAAATAAAACCTCAATTCAGTCCCTAGACTATAGATTGCCTCACATTGACCTTTTTGACCAAGAATATATACCACGCAAACCCCAAAACTTTGAAAATGTATTCCAATCAAGTCTTGCCTATTTGCATTTTGACCCTAAAACTTTCAATCTTTATGCAATTAGGTTCTTTTTGTTAATTTTTAGAGCCTTAGAATTCGACCAACCAATTCCTTGGTTTCTAAATCCTTATTTTTTCAAAATACAGAATTTTAGGGGTGTTACGGACCTCTTCTCTTAAAAGAATCTGGTCCCCAAATTCTCGTATGAGTATTGTTCCGACTGATGAAAAATAATTGGTTAGTCGATCTACGTTCTCTCTTCATTACATTCGACTAGGATTACTTTTTCAAGTCTCGATACATCTTCGTGTTTCTCTAATGCATCATATATCTTGACTTGTGTGCCTTACTAATAATCTCTCCTTTATTCCTTCGGCACACATATCTCTTTGATGGAACAGAAGAGTACCTTGGTTGTTGGTATTGAACTTAGATTTTCCAAAACTTCCATCATTTCCTTTAGTTTTGTCATCCATATATCGTAGGCTTGGGGCCCGTCGCATTTCATTCGGTGATTCGGACTACACTTATCTCTACAATCCTACTAATTGTGTTAATTTTAACACAGTAACCATTCTTAGGCTTTCTAACATTTCTGTTGCCAATGAGAGAGCCACCCTATCCTTTGGCTCAAGCCATTGGCCACTACATTTGTCTTTTCAGGTGATATATGATGGAAGAATCGCAGTCTTCTAGAATTTCCATCCATCAGCACTGTCTCATATCCAGATCCTCATTTTGGTCAAATAGTTGACCTTTCTAAGTAACTTTAGTCAATATGTCAACTATTTCAGAAAAGTCCTTCACAACCTTTGTTTATAGTTAACAAGACACAGAAAAATGTGAACTTCTATCATGTTTTTCGGTCTCTTCTAGTTGACTACCGCCTTTATCTTAGATGAATCAACTTCTACCCCATCTTGGGATATGATATGCCTAAGAAAATCCACATTCTCTATCAGTATTTGCATTTATAAACTTTGCATGCAACTGATACTCTCTCTTAGGGCTCTGAGAATCATGTGTAAGTGCTTTGCGTGGTCTTTTCTAGTCTTCAGTTGCTAGCACTCTTACTTCAATTTCAGCTTTGAGAAGATTTTGTCCCCGCAAAAGGTCAAATAATTCTTCTACGTGGGGTAGGGGGTATTAATCTCACTTTATCTAGGAACACTTGCGGGTATTTTGCTACCATTTCCACTTCATCGACTTTAAATTAGATCTCGGGGTTTGTTGATAAGATACACCAAGGATTCTTGCCCGTCTTCCCTCAAAATCTTTTTGATCTCTAGCGCAAATATAACTGACATCGGGGAGGCATTATCCGCATATGGGCATTATGATATTGGTATCTTATCTCTGAGTGAGATGCACTTGGTGTAACAGTTCACCTGTGCTTGATGACTATACAACTAATCCCTTCTGAGTATCACATCATACTCTTGGATAGGCATCTGTATGAGATTGATTAGATATGTTATGTCCCTAATTTTTCATCTTTGCAACCCTGATTTATGGTGTTTGAACTTCTATTCAATAAGCCATAGTCTCAGGTTGCACATTTGGTTCGAGGAAATATGACAGATGTGAATGAGTGTTTTTTACATAAGGTATTATCATAGATTTCAAAAATAGAAATCATACTTTCTATCACCTTGTTGAGATCCGATGCTTTTTTTTCCTATCAGGGCATAAGCCGAGCTCTCATCCTGTGTTCCCCACTAGATCCGACTATTGGCTTTCCTTATTGCCTCAATCTCATGTCATCTCAATACTTTAGGGTTTCCCAAGAGCCCACAAAACCAATATGGTCACAAATGGCTATTGACACCATAAGTTCACACTTACATAATAGATATGATAAAAATATGTGGAGTCAAACTATCTCTAATGTTCAAAACTTATATAGAACTCTCAACGACCTATTTCCCTGTACCCTGATGATGTATATACCTATCTTTTACTTATCTTGCCAATCACCAAGTACACTAATTTCATTTTTAAACCCAAAGTGTTTGTCATGCCTATATTGACCCAAATCATACCTTACTCGTAATTCTACAATTCACACAAATTCCTTTTCTTCTACTGTTATATGATATCTCTGTATCGTTAAAGCAATCATTATTTCAATACTCCTAAACATAAGCAAGATAGGGTGTTCTATGACTTAAGTTTTCCCAAGGCATATAAGATTATCCTCGTGTATATAAATTTCCTTTACAAAGTATGTATGCATCTAGCATTTCCTTAGTTAATCTCATCAATGCACTTATTGATGCCAATCAGAAGAACCCCAAAAACTTGTACTTGATATATTTCCTAGTCGTATTTGATTGTCCATAACCTGGGTAAGATCGTTTCCTTAAATATCCGTGAGATCATAGCCTAAACACATACGTAGTATGGCTATTTCCTCAATTTAGAAAGTTCCCAATAAGATCATTATAAATCAATCCTAACAATACAGGTAATTTTCTATGTATTGTATCACATCCTTAGTTTCAACTTTAATAAAATTTTAGTGCTCGTTTTAGATTAACTAGCTTATGAGGAAGAAGATATTCTAATTCCCACCTTGGTGTGTTTTGTCAAGCTCTTACTACTATTCTGTCAATCCTTATCAGTGATGGAGAGGGTTAAAACTCTAGAAATCCCTCGAGGCTATCCTTCGATGGTTTCTATCATGCTCCCAAGATTTCTAACCCAATATGCTTATCAATAAGGTTTTAAGGTCTTCTATCTTACTACAATAAGCTTTTACCACAAGTTTATATACCTTCAAACCTACTAGCAAAAGGAAAATGAGATCTAACATCATCTGTAGTTCTTTACTCAGAGATCTTCTAATTAGAGTGTCTTGCTTGAGATCTTCAAGGGTTTTGGCTTCAATGGTTGATGACCATCTGATATGATTTAGTCGAGTGAGGATCATATTCATGTTCGTGGATGTCCTATCGGTGTTACGTCCCATCGTATTGCAGTTTCTGGCTTTGGAAAACAAGCTCGGGATCGACTAACCCACAACGTGCATTTTAGATATTAATACTATCGGAATGGCTACTAAGTAGTTTCTAAGAATATGTAAGCAATCAACCAGCCTAGTCGACATCCTCAAATGTAGTATTACCTGCGATGATTCCTTTCCTATAGGTTCACATAACCAAACTTTTCTTCTAGCAGGAATTTGTTCATTCTAAGGTACTCATATCCTTAACATTGAGCATTATCCCAAAAGTTCATTTTTAATTCAATCCCACAATTAATTTCACAATTAAAACCTTATATTTTCCTATCCCAAGATTTCACATTCCAAAATCATATCCTAACATGACTCAGGTAATTTTTACCTCAAGCATAAATATCTGAAGTATTTCCAAAATCAAACTTAGTCTCTATTAATAGAAAATTCCACATTTGGATAATCATATCCTAGGATCAAACCCCATAATAACTCAGGTTTTCGTATCCCAAGTGTTTGCACCCTAGATGATTCCCAATTTAAGTTCACTCTCTAATAAATCCATCAATTCTAGTCACCACAATCATTTCTATGTTCACTTAGGTCATCAAAACCTAGGCTCTAATACCATCTGTAACACCCTCACTCAGGGTAAGCCCTAAGCTGAGATATTACTCTGATTCAATCTTAATTTTAGAGCCTTAACAAACAATAGGCCCAAAAATTTCAAAAATTAACTTATCAAAAAGCAGTGAAGATTTCAAACTTAACTGACTCGACATCCCATATAGCATATACCATGATTCAAGTCTTACATCTTGCAAAACATTTACAGAACTGAATTCATCAACATTAGTCATAACATATTACAATGTCTCTAACCAAGGTTAACATTAAAAAGAACTCATCTACACATATAAGCAGCTATTCCATTACAAAAGTATTTCTCAACCCAACTCAGGACTCCATATCCTTCACTTAAACCTATCTGAGGAAATAAAGAATAACGGGGGGCAAGTCCAAAGACTTAGATAATGATACATTTAACATTGAACATTAAGGATCTGTCAAGGAAAGGACATCTCAACAGATCATAATGTAATCATTAAAACATGAACGATCAAGATACAAGTACTAACAAATTTAGCAAACAAGAATCTCTCCAGCTTTATTGCTCCAAGAACAGATATCAAACAATCAAGAGACAAGTACGATCAAGCAAACCCAAATAGCATATGCATTTCAATAAATCCAAACAAGACATGCATATCATATTCACCTTATACCAGTCAAACAAGCAATTTTACCAAAGCGTGATAGCTTGGTACATTGTTCTGCCCATACGGACTGTACGGCGCACACTGATGCCCAAGGAGAAATCCCTTGCGTACCGCCCAATACCTAAAGGAAAATCCATAGCATATCCTATGCACTTAGATGCCCAGGGGGGAATCCCTAGCGCAACGCTGATACCTAAGGGGAAATCTTTAGCATACCACTCAGGCCCTCGGCCAATTAATTATCTGTTCAATTAACAAGTACCAATAACAATTACACAGATGCCCAGGGGAAAATCCCTAGTGTACCGCTGATACCTAAGGGAAATCCCTAGCGTATCGTTGATACCAAATATAACAAGTAACCCGGCGAGGCAGCAGATAATGATACAAAAACACCGACATAGCAACATGATAACGATTAACAAGTATGAACAAGCTAACATGGCCATATAATGATGTACGAACAAGCAAGTGTGTCGGCAAGGCAAAAGATAACGATACAAATTGATATGGATAATAAGAACTGATCAAGAACAAGTATGATAACAAATAACAATCGAAGGTTCTAGGCACCAGAACGAACAAGTACGAACTCACAGTAGAGTATAACAAGGAACAACCCTCACAGGGGTACATATGTCAATTAAAAAATAACAATCGATCTCACAATCTAGAATGATTCCAATAACAAAACAAGTACTCAAGCAAGTACAATTTCAACAATCAAAAGCAAGTACAGTACACAATCAAGTTGAACCCTCACAAAGGTCATTCCACAAAAATAGATAGGTATAATCAATGCAAAGTTGGTAGACCCCCACCTCCATAGCCTCAAAGAGTACAACTCCTTGGTCCTCGGGAGCCACCTCCTCGTTACCTAACCAAAAGAGTATATTCACAGTCAATTCTTCATTCAACTCGACTAACCCTTAATAATTATAATTACACCATTAGCAGTGTAAAATAAATAATTTCTCAATTAATGCAATAGTTATAGTAGTGCAAATTAAGCCTCTATCACAGAAATAGTTATAGGGTTCATATCGATTCCACTAAAAGAATGTAATCCGGTCCTTAATTACATATTATACCTCATGACGTTATCTTAAATCAATAATAATAGTTCAATTATCTTAATTAACACAATTATTGCCACTTAAGTCCCAAATCCATAAAATTAAGGTTTTCTTACTTATTTGCCTTAATTAACCAAAGATGCCATGTAATGTAATACATCCGAGTTCACTAGGCACATGTATTTATCCATGCATGTCCTATGTATACACAATTCATAGGTCTAATTCTCATTTTCTTGCCATGATATAGGGTTCGGAAGAATAAACAGTACAAAAACCAAAAAGCTTTAAACCCAAATTCCAATATCACAATTTTCCATATCATTTCATGTCATAATACAAAATCAAACTTAATTACATCGATAAAATTAGCAATTACTATGATCTAATTACCAATATGGGCTTATTAGTATTGCACACAGCTCATATGTCCAAACATTTCAGCTTGATATCATAAATCTTGGCTTGATAGTCCATCGATACAATTCAGCCCAGTTAAGTCAACTTACATTAATAACCCATTTACTTAATGATAATTAACTCCCAATTACCAATTCGAGTCTACACATCATATATATATGAATTTCATGTTCACTATTTCGGCCCAATAATAAATATTCCACATGAAATTTAACTTAATAACTTAACCAATTTAAACCCTGGATCAATTTAATAAATCAATCGTAATTTACCTAATTAACCAAACTCGAGGCCTAATTGTCATGCGATAGAAACATGCATGGACTCCGTCGATGCCTCAAACAAACTAACCCATTGTTGTCAGATTATTACTGGACCACCGTCCACCATCCCCAGAGTTGAGATTCACTACTACCAGAGGTATGCTTCAATGCGATGAACCTAATGCCCAATTCAATTTCTCGTCCTGCCGTTGATAAGGCAGCTAATTGCAGCTTGAAGCTCCAGCACCGCCGCTCGCCACCACTCACGGTTCCTCTAAATTCTTACAGCTCTAGTGGACTATTTTCAAAATTGGACGCACCTTCACGATCCTCTCACCGAGCCCGTCATAACCCATACTCCGTCTACAAGTTTCTATTGCCAAAATCAACTCGTCTACCACCTCTGTCGTGAGCTCTGCCTCAGTTTCTCATTCATGCCATTTCGCCTGCTAGATTGGAGGGTAAAGGGTATGGATAAGTTTTTCTCAAGCAGAGAGAAAAGTGGGGGTGTGCTTCATTTCATGTTTTCACCCTCGGCCAAGGGAGTTCATAGGTAAGGGTTGATATGGGGCGCGATGAAGAATGAGAAGAAGTTTGGGGGCTTCTGTTATATAAAGAAATTTTTTCAAAAATTGCAATCTAACCCCAAAAGTTTAATTTAGTTTTCACTTAAGTCATCCAAGATAAAATAAAACTCAATTCAGCTTTAGACTATAGATTACCTCACATTGACCCCTTTGATCAAGAATATATACCATGCAAACCTCAAAACTTTGAAAATGTAATACGATAACTTATAATCTTTATGTAATTAGGTCATTTTTGTTAATTTTTTGAGCCTTACAATTTGACCAACCAATTCCTTAATTTCTAAATCCTTATTTTTTTCAAAATACCGAATTTTTGCGATGTTACACTATATGTCTTTATGGAATCCTCATGGACTTTGTGGTAGGGATAGCAATTTATGCCTGATCCATGAATACCCGCTCCGATCCGCTCCAATCGGGATGAGTAGAAAACCCACCATGCAGCAGATCAAATTGGGTTCGGGTTTATTGTAAACCCTCCCCGAAGTATTTATATATATTTATATTTAATTTAGATTTTGCCAAAAAATATAAATACAACAGACCCTAAACTATGTTAGCATTTTTTTTCTTTCCCACCCATTCCCCACGATAGTGACTCCCAAAAGTAGATTCAGAATGCTTAAAAAATGCTTAACTTTCTATTTCTTTGTTTTACATAAAATTTATATGATATTTGAGTTAAAACTATAATATTTTGTTAATTGTACCCAAGAGTAGATTCAGAATGCTTAGAAAATGCTTGAAAGCTTTCTATTTATTTGTTTTATTTAAAATTTATATGATACTTGAGTTAAAATTGTAATATTCATTAATTGTATAATGGATAGTATTTTTAACAAATAGAAAATATTAATTAGCTGTAGGTAGGATTGGGTAGGGTTCAGTTTCTATATTTACATTGCGGATAGGGTTCAGGTTTTCACTCCTAATACCCACTAGGTAGGTAGAGGTTGTATAAAATCTTTGCAGGGTGGGTTTGGGTTAAGTTAAAACCCACCCCAACTTTCTCGTTGCCATCCCTACTTTGTGGATTGCCAATACTTGGAGATTTTTATGATGAAGTCCTTCCATCTTCTTATGAACCCATTAAATAAATCAAGTTATAAAGCAGTTCAAAGTAAATATCCTTTTGGGGATGAGGGGTGCCGTACACAGTTTATACTTATGCGGGCTAGGAGTAACATTTAGTTTAGGCTGTGCATTAAGGAGCATATTTAACTTGAGTAGACATTTATACTCATGTTAAAAGGAGTCCACTTGAATTTGATTGATAATTTATACTCATGTCAAGGAGTTTACTTGAGTTTGACTTAATAGATAATTTAAACTCTTATCAAGGTGTTCATGGGAAAACTTTAACTTAAAATTTTAGATAGCTTGTGTTTATACCTAAGACCATTATTGATAGTTTAAGCTCTTATCAAGGAGTACATGAGGAAACTTCGAATATTTGGATAGTTTATGCTCGTATTAGGAGCCTTATTGACAGTTTAAGCTCTTAGCAAGGAGCACATAGAGAGACTTTGAATATTTAGATAGTTTATGCTCATATCTAAGAGCCTTGTTGATAGTTTAAGCTCTTATCAATGAACACATAGGATTTGGAGATTTGAATTTTGGACTTGAAGACTTAGAAACTTGATTATTTGATTTAGAGACTTGAAATTTTGAGTTTTGGACTTAGAGACTTAAAGATTTGAGCCTTGAATTGAACATCTAGAGACTTATGTTGTGGATTTAGAGACTTGGAGACTTGAGTTTTGAACTTGAAGACTTGATTTCTATATTTAAAGACTTAACAACTTACATCTTGGATTTGGAGACCCGGAGACTAGAGAATTTTATATAGTTTAAGCTTTTATCAAGGAGCATTTATGATTTGAAGATAAAAATTAATTACCCCTAAAATCATCATCATCATCATCACCACCACCACCACCACCATCATCATCACTTGAGTCTTCTTGTTCATCAAAATTCATGCCTATTTCAATGTTATATGTACGAGTTGCCAAAATTTCAAAAGCTTTTAGTTTGATTCCTTGAAGTATATAGCAAAGACCCCAATGCATTCCTTGGAAACACATCTCAATAGCTGAAGTCTTTGATAATTGAGCTTTGCAGTTGAGGCTCAAGTCTTTCCAGCAATTTATGCAGTCAATCACAGGTTCTTCTTTCTAGTGGTGAGAGTTGATGAGTTCAATCATGTTGATTATCCTTCGGGTACTGTAGAAATGGTTAAGGAACTCTTGTTTCAATTATCCCCAACTATCGATAGAGCCTACCTCTAAGTTATTATACCAATTAAAAGCATTGTCATTTAATGATCAAACAAATTACTTTATCAAATGATCTCCATATGTCCTAGTATTGTTACAAGTCTCAAATAAGCCACATGCTACTTTGGGTTACCCTTGCCATCAAATTGCTGAAACTTTGGGGGTTGGTAACCGATCGACATCTTCAAATTGTCAATCATTTGAATATATAACTTACTTCTATCAAGCTTATCTCTGATAGTCCCCAAGATAAACTCCTTAAGTGGGTTGGTGGAAATTAGTCCAATGAAAACTTGTAGTTTTTTGTTACATTCTCTTCATTTTTGGCTTATTGTCTCCTTGTGCATGTTTTGACTTCATCTTGAGCCTCAATTTATTTCTCTATCATGTAGCTAACATCAAGATTGTCCACTTTGCTCATCAATTTGGAGATTTGAAAATCTCGCTCTTGGACATACTTCGTGAGTCCTTCAATAGCCCTAGTCAAATTTGCAATTTGTTCCTTCGAGGTTGTAGCACTTGTCACCATCGCCATGCTCGAGGAATTTGATGTTGAGTAGGGACTAGATTATACATATTCTTCCTTTAAGTCACCACCATCTTCATTCATATCAATAAAATGCGGCAACACCGTTTCCACAACAAGCAAATGAGCTACCTCTGAAGATGATTACAACTTCTTGGACATGTTTCTTATGATGACGCCAACACTTTTTGCACCAGTATTTGAGGAATTTGAGGTAGTAATTTTCAGTACTACAGTCATGTTGGCAGCCATTTGATACTTCAATCTTATGAAAGAAAGAGATGAGAGGCAGAGATGGTCCCACTAGGCATGCCAAAATTTGTAAGTGTAAATTTCTTGGTTTGCAAAAATTAAATTACAAGACAAGAAAAATATATGCAATTAAAATTAAAATTCAAACTTATCAATTATGGATTCAATCTCTAATCTAATCATCTGATTCTTCATTTCCAAATATGATTTGAATTTAATAAGCTCTGCGAAGAACGCCGTGGATCTCCTTGAATTTGATTTGAAGAAAATAACGCCAATTCAAGAGCTTCGTATCTTAATCTTGAATTAAACGCTAAAATATGACGAGTGCGAAAAATTCCTTGAACACTGTGGAGCTTTTTGAATTTGATTGAGAGAATTGCTGGATTCCTTCAAAATTCCTCTTACCTATTGGAAATTTTGTTGTGCAGGGAATGAGCTTTGATCAGCCCCTTTACATAGATGCTTGATGGGAGACTTCAAAATTGACTTAAACTTCATTGGGGGTTATCTCTTTGATAAGATAATATCAAGTATCAAGAGATAATATCAAATATCTTTGATTTGACAATATCAAACATAAAAAAATAATGTCAACTATCAAGAGATTATATTAGATATTTTTTATTTGATTGGTCCATAGACATAGATACTTCATCTTTGGAACTTGTCAATATTTGATTTGAGCATAAAATAAATATTAAAGTATTAATTAAAATTAACTGTTTATCTTTTGAAATTAAATTTAATAAATTTCAAGGAATAAATAGAAATTTCAAATTAATATCTAGTTACATGTGTCACTTCTCCATTTGCTAAAATTAATATGTCTACATGTATATATATATGCATGCTTCACTCAAGTATACATTGTTGGTCACAAATTATTTAAGATTGCAATGGAATTGAAGAAATTAATTAAGAATTGCGGTTTTTAAATTAGTAATTACAAATTTATTATACATGTTTGAATGTTTGGAGTTATATTATTATAAGTTTTTAAAACTTTTTAGCATTAACTATGAATTATTTTTCTATGATTGTCTTAAATTTTAAATTATCAGCACTAAGATTATTTAAAATATATATCATAAATGATAATACTTTATCCCAAGTGCAACCATTTCTCCCTCCCTCCCTCCCCCCCCACCCTCTCTCGTGTATGTATGTGTGTGTGTGTGTCTGTCTCTCTATTTGTCTCTGTGTGTGTGAACATTGTATCCTTAAAATGGCAATCGGCATAGCTCCACCTAAAAATAAGCATGAAATAATTATTTTACCCCTTATGAAAAATGACATAAGCAAAACACCCCTCTGTGGAAAAAAAAAAAGAAAATGTTCAAAAAACCTTTCTGTCATTTTTTAAATCATGCAACGAACATCTATACCCCTAATATCAGCTATTAGATGATGTATGTCATGCACCTATATATGCGAGTGTTTAAGGTTTTTTTATGTATGAAAAGACTACTATACTCATAATATTACTTGTTAGATGCATTTGAAAAAATCAACATTTTAGATCAAATGATATTTATAAAAAAATATACAAAATTATATTATTATAAAATTATATTTTATTATATATTGTGTATATATATATACATCTATATATATTACTAAAACCCTAAATCTCCCCCACCCAACCCCCACCCCATCTCCGTGGGCTGCCATGTCTAGCCATGGCAAGACGGCTGACCATGGTCGCCATCTAAAAGGAATAGCTGGCTATGGCCAACCTTAAAAAATGGCGGCCACGACCACCACAAAACAAACAGCTTTCCATGGTTGCCATTTGAAAGAAATGGCCGGCTATGGCGAGCTTTAGAAAATGGCAGCCACAGCTGCAGCCGCGCAAAAGATAGCCATATATTATATATGTACTGTACATGATATGTGTGTATAGAAAGTGTGTGTGTGTATATATATAAATGTATAATTTATTCAAAAAAGAAAAACAAAAGGCCTTTAGTGGCACATGGCCAAATGCAGCCAGCCATGGTGGCCAGACTTGACCAATCTAATAGGTCTAGTCAAGCCTGGGTAGTTTTCTCTTTTGCTTGCCATGGCAGCCATGAAAAGTTATGGGGCGAGGGATAGGGATGGTGGTGGTGGGCAGTGGAGATGGTAGGGTGGGTAATATAATATATATATATAAATTATGTTTGTATAATATAATGTTTATATAATATTATATATATTATATTTTTATCAATATATATATGTATTGAATGGTTGATATAAGAAGAGAGAAATTAATAAAAAAAATAAAAATAAAAAGAAAGATAAAATAATTGGTGAAATAAAAATAAAAAGTGATTTAAATTTTAAATTTATTTAAGGGTAATTTTGTCTTTTCAATAGTAACTGGGGAGCAATATAGAAAAGGAGGTGCAATGCATGATTCAAAAAATGACATGGATTTATTTTGATCTTTTTTTTTTCATAGAGGAATTTTTTGCCTATTTCATTTTTCACAAAGGTAAATTGCAATTATCCCTAAAATGAGCTTCTTGTAGTCAAGAATAAAAATAAATTGACCGGGTCCCATTGAGATCTCCTCTTAGCTTATATCTCTATATGTACCTCTCTCTGTGCATGTGCGCGGCAAAATGTTTTTTATTTATTTCTACCTCCACTATAGAGAAAGTCGAGATATATGATGCATGCTGAGTAGAAATAAGCAAAAGAAAAGAAATTGATGAAAATTTGTAATTTTATTCACACTAATAGTTGCAACAATATGTCAATAAGTTTATGACATTCAAAAATAAAATTTTATTCTTTAAAATAATTATTTTAATTAAAATATTAATGTAAACCCATCTTTTAAAACTAAGTTCCCATTCCATTAAAACCCATTTCATTTGTCAGCGATATTGTAAATAGCAACATCACTAGAAACAAAGCATCAACTGAAGACATTCGAATGGGCTGTGAAAGACTCATCTAGGAATTTTTGTCCTTTCAAGTTCTCTAGAAGGCAAGCTGAATATATTTGATTTATTCTTTTAGAGTTATAAATTAGTTCTTTATTATTTGTTAGTTTAATAAATTGGTATTATTATATAGTAGTAGTAGTACTAGTTGTTGTTGTGGTTGTAGTAGTAGTAGTAGTAGTAATAATAATAATAATAATAAAAATATTTGTTGTTCTCCTAAGAATTTTATTTTTTGTTCTCCTAAGAATTTTGGTTAATTTGTGCAGGGCGATTGGGGAGCATGATGTGCAGTTGAAAATTCTATATTGTGGTGTATGCCATTCTGATTTTCACATGGCCAAGAATAAGTTAGGTTTCAACTAGTTTCCTATAGTACCTGGGCACGTATGGCCACTATTCAATGTGTATACATACCTGTTAGTGTTGCATATGGTATAAACTAGGTTATATATACATTATAAAATATTAGAGCATCAACTACGATTAATTCGTAACTGATGCTAAAAATTCGCAATTTTAACTATGAGATTCTAGTTAAATTCAAAGTAAATAATTGCCATAATAAATCATTAATTGATGGTTATTCTTATATATATTTATATATATATATATATTAATAGTTCCATGGATAATGGAACACCCCTGAATTTTGGTATTTCAGGAAATAAGAATTTAGAAATCGAGATATTAATTTGGTTGGGTTATAAGGCTTCAAAAAGAAATAAAAAGGATTTAATTTCAAGAAAACAAAAAGTATTAGGGTCAAACTACAATTTGGAGAAACTTGATTGAGCATCCTTTAAAAGTCTTGGGGGTTTGCATGGAAATTCTTTTGGTCAAAGGGGTCAATGTCATGCACTAACATAAATTATGGGTGGAATTGAAGTGCTGCGACTTTCTGGAGGGCCTAATTGAAGAATGGAGTAAAGGTTTGGGGGCCAATCTCTAATTTTAAAAAATTGACTTTTACAAAAACATCTTCTTCCTCATTTTTCTTCATTCTTCCCCGCATGCAACTCATTTTTCCCCTTCCAGCAAACCTCTCCAGCAGCCAGCTTTTTCCGTCAACAACCCAACCATCCTTATCTCCTTACCCTCAGCACCTCATCGCCAACACATGCACCTACATCACATAGGTGGGCCACCATTTTCCTTGCAACCGAAAACCAAATCACGGTGGTGTGTAGTGAGCAGTGGTAGAGACTCGTTTCTAGGTGAATTTTTGGATAGCCCCCAGCTTGAATTTCACATTGTCAACCTCGCATGGTTGTTTGATGCGACGGCGGCAACGGGAGCTGAAGTTACAGATGCGGTGGTGCAAGGGTGGTGTTGAAGCTTCGGGCCGCGGTTGAGGATTATTCCAATAGCAAAACTTTAGAACAATATGTGCTTTGGACTCAAAAGAACGAAAGGCAACTTTTGGTGGTAATTCTGATCTTTTTCGGAGATTGTGCACGATGGTGCTTCGGTGGCCGGTGGTGGCGGTCCGATAACTTTCGGGCAGAAACTTCGGCTTGTTGCGAGGATTGTGATGGTAGTCTTAGTTTGTGAATCCGAGGTCTGGTTGATCAGATCGTGGGTATAGAGTTAGTTGATGCTTATGTATATATATGCATGTTGTATTAGAATTCTTAATCTTATATTATGAGGATCATATATAGTTGTTTATATCTTCAGCCATGCATGGTTTAGTATATCGCACATTTGGCCCTAGATTATCTATTAGTGAATGGTAAGTTTGGATTAATCGAGTTAATTAAGTGATTAAACTATGGTTTGATGAAATTGGAGCTTGAGAAATGATAATTTGGGTGATTTGAGAAGTTATTGGACTAAGACTTGATATATGCATGTGCCAGTATGAGTTAAGTCAACTGGGATTATATTATTTTATGAAATGTTGGGAATTATCGAGTTAATTGGAAGAGAAAATCCTAACTTTATGAGTTTGGGACTTAAGTGGCAAGAAATGGGTTAATTAAGATAATTAGACTATTATTATTGATTGGGGATGACGATATGAGATTTGATATGTAATTAGAAACTGGGATTATTTTGGCCATAACGACTATATTAGCCATTTTTGGCCAATAGCACCATTTAAACTTTAAAATACCATATTAATCAATAAATTAGTGATTCTGGATTATTAATGGTATAATTGTGATAAATAGGATTAAGAATGGATTTTGATTATAAATATTCTTTTTGGTTAGGTGACAACAAAGTAGGTCCCGCAGATCTGTAGGCGGCGACAACTTTTCTGAGAATACGGAGGTGAGCGTCTGCCACTTTTGCCTCAATTATTCTAATTGTTCATGTGGAAAAACCATGTAAGAGTTAAATGTGCTTGTACAGTACCCACTCGTGTTTATTGAAATCTGTATTTGATTGAGTTCTTGTTTGTTATCTATTTACCGACTCGCATACCCTGTGTAGTTCGTTCTTGTCCGTTCTAGCGCCCAGAACTCTCGTTGGTTATCTATTTTCTATCTGTCTTGTTATCTATTCGATCTGTTATCCATCTGTCTGTTATCTGTATGATCCGATATGTTGATCGCAATTGTTAAGTTCAGGACGATCCGTTATGTTGATCCCAACTGTTAAGCTCGAGACGATACGATATGTTGTTCCTAGTTGTAAAGCGGGACGTGCGTTATGTTCGGAATGATAGCCATAAGGGACTAATATGATTGTTTTGATATGATCTGTTGGATTGCATCGATTGATTTGATCTATTTGATTGATTGATATCTGATCATTCGATTGTTTTTCTAATTGTTCAATTGTTTACTGACTGCCTGACCATATTTTGTTATGTTCTGCCTGACTGTTGATCTTCTGGCTGTTGAGTTGACTTTTCCTCAACAGATTCTTTCTGTTATGCTTACAATTATCACTCACTAAGTCCTTTGGACTTACCCCCCCCCATTTATTTTGCTTCTCTCAGACAGAGATTAAGTGAAGAATTTGGACTCCAGGCTGGACAAGAGTATATTTTGTAATAAATCAGGTGTTGAATGTATATATGGAATCACCTGAATGCTAAGCATGGACTTGGGATGTTGTGACATGTTATGTTCATAATGCTGATTTAAGGCATGTAAATATTTTGTTAGATATAAAGTGAATTATGGCATGTACTTAATGGTTTATCGAGTTAGTTAAGTTTGAATTTCGCTGCTTATGTTAAGATTGGATTTGAGATTTTGTGGCATGTATTTAGTATATGTGTTGTATGTTACAAGTTTATTTAAGTTAGAATCCGCTACTATTTCTGATAAGCTTGAAATGTTTTATTATAGGCCTATTAATTTGTAGTTTAGGTTCAATTTTAAGATTGAACTAAGTGGCACCTCAGATAAAGACTATTCCGAATGGAGGTGTAGATAATTAATGCATGAATAAATTTGTTGTGCTTCCCACAAATAAGTTTACAAATTGATAACTAATAATTCTTGTTGTTTGTTATTTAAAAAAAAAAATTACATTTACAACAAAAATTTATAGTTATAATTAGTAGTCATACTTATGAAATCAATTTTATAGCAATTTTTGTGTAGTTGATATTTAATTCTTTGGTAGTGACATATTTGATGCAGACACGAAATTATAGGAATAGTGACAAAAGTGGGCAACAAGGTTAAGAAGTTCAAGATTGGGAACAAAGCAGGCATTGGATGTTTGGTTCATTAGTTGGGTTGTGTTGGCAATGCAAAATGTGTGATAAAGATCTTGAAAATTACTGTGCCAAACAAATGCTGACCTATAGTATGCCCTACTATGATGACACCATTACACAAGGAGGTTACTCCAACATCATGGTTACCGACAAACATTTTGTAGTCCGTTGGCCAAACAACTTGGCCCTTGACCTTGGGGCCCCTCTCTTCTGTGCCGGAATCACAACTTACAGCCCCTTGAAACACTTTAGGCTCGACAAACCTAGAGTCAAAGATGGCATATATAGTGAGGCTTGGTGGACTTGGCCGTCTTGCGGACAAGTTAGCTAAGTCTTTTGGGTGTAACATCATGGTCATTAGTACCTCTATTAGTAAGAAGAATGAGGCCTTTGGAAATCTTAGTGTAGACCAATTTCTACACAGCAATGACCTAAAGTAGATGCAGGTAATTAATCTATACTATTGACAAAGAATCAACTTTAATTTCTTTGGATACTCATTTTGAGAGATATGTTTAAAATGTTCTCATTTTTAATTTTTAATTTTTATAACTATAATTTATGCAATAACTATTATTTATAGTCCATTCATTTTATATACCAGTATTACTATTTCATTGTAGCTATCCGTTTTTATTTATATGAAAATTTAAATAAATATATTGACATCAATTATTAGAAGAAAAAGAGAATTGGCATTATGCTCTAAAAATATTTGCAAAGTACACAAAGCATGTCAAAATCATAAATTACTCTGAATGAATTACTTAGCTAGATTCAATATGATATTAAAATAATTAAAGATGTAATTAATTCCAGTAACTTTAATTTTATCTCTCTCTCTCTATATATATATGTGTGTGTGTGTGTGCTTTTATAGGTTGTAGCAAGCACATTGGATGGTATTATTGATACTATCTCTGCAAAGCACTCCCTTTTGGCACTAGTAAGTTTGTTGAAGCTTGAAGGGAAGTTTATATTGGTTGGGCTTCCACAAAGCCTAGAAGGGCCTATTTTTCCCTTGCTTATTGGTAAAACCTTTGATCAATCCATTCTCTTTATTGTTATAATTTGGGGCTAAGTAGCAAAAATTTGATAGTATTGTTAGTAACACTACTACAAACAGGGAGGAGGGCGATAATAGGAAATACAACAGAAGGATTGAAAGAGATTACTAGATGTGGAGACGATTCCTATTGATTATGTGAACACTGCCATAGAGAGGATCTTAATTGAAATCTAATGTCAAGTATCATTTCGTTATTAACATTGCTAATTCATTGAAAGATTATTAATTATATGTATGTGGTCTCACACTTGTAATTTTTATCATAAGAAAAAGAACCAAACTATTAATTTTCATTGTTATCTTGCTTATGAAATTGATTTCCTTCTTGAGAGGATGTTATTTAGAAGTTAAACATAAATAAAGTTAATTGTCCTGCTTTTTCATCCTCTTCGTTTAGATGCCCTCTTTTTAGTGTACAAAAGTTTATGTCTTCCCACAAAAAGGTTATTACCCAAACCCCAATGAGTTTTGGTCTAATTATAATAAGGTCGACAAGTTTCACGAATTTACAAATACCACTTGGTGCTGATGGCTTGCCGTTAAGTTGGATGGTTTTTGTAAATTGCCCATTTTACCCTTGGCCGAAATTAAAAGATAAAAGCAGAAAAAAAAAGTGGCCAAAGACTAAAATGACCTTTACTTACCAAATTGACCAAAAGGCCCATGAAGTGGTGGTGAAAGAAAAAAGGAAGACAATCATCTTCATCATTCATCATTCTAGCCCATTGGAAAAAAAGAAGAAAACTCCCAGAATCTCCAAGTTCAGCAACTTTTCGGCCTACATTCCCAAAATCTAACTCATTCCTAAACTTGTCATTCTTCATTCAATTTTGAAAGGTAATAGGCGACCATTTGACTTCCATGTTCTGGAACAGTATAAAAACTACTAGGGTTTTCAAGCTTGATAAATGTATGATTTTTATTTCCAAAATGTGTTACTTTGGTTAGATCTTATTATTAGGTTACATATTTCTTTGGAATATGTAGAAAGATACTATTTTTTATTTTTTTACTGTAGTGTAAGGATTTTTTTTTAAAAATTTTATGGGTTTTTTTTTTATTAAAGATGAACTTTATTTGGTATTTTAAACATGTTTTAGTTTGGGCATGCTGATAGATTTCAATTTTTTCATGAAAGGTGTGGTAAAATATTGATTACTAGACTGATTTTGCCTATTTCATAATGTTGGATTGTTTTGTTTGTTATGAAAAATTAGATGTTATTATATTGTAATGATCAGAAAGGTAGAAGAGGGGAAATGTAACTTTTTGTTGATTGTAATAATTGAATTTTTTTCTTTTCTTTGTTACAAAGAAAGTTCTCGACCTTTTGATATTGTTTTATATTTCCTTGACTCCATTTACAAGATTGAAAATGTAGATTCTGAAGCATACACGTATAAAAATTGATTGATGATACAGAGTGTATGCCAAGGAATGTAGCATCTTCTCTTAATTTGATTGTTATGTTTAGCAGTGATTTTGTGCATATTGGTATTAGGGAAAGGATGATTATGTGTGATGATAGGTCTTTATAGAATATGCTTAAGTTCAACTAAGGTATAAAACAAATAGATTTACTCATGCATATACAAGAGGCACCTCCTCTATCTATAGATTGTTCATTTGAGATGTGTTGTTGAAGTTGCTTATCTTGATGAGGGGTGCAACATTGAGGTAACTGATGGTGGATAAGGTTTTAGTTCGAAAAATGGGGGATGGAGTTGATACACTTAGTAAGAGGGCTGAGACTGTTGAGAATGACAGTGTAAGTTTTTTTTTTATATATATTTCTTAAATTTCAATTAAATGTCAGGGTTGTATCAGTTATTTATTTGAAACATAAATGGGGTTTATATAATATATATACAAGTTAATAGGGTATGCAGAAGTTTTGACTTATTTATAAGTTTGTTACATATGTTGTTTTGTATTAGGTTGTTAATGATAAGGGTTTTGGAGACTCTATTAGTGAGGTAAGATTGTTGAAGCTATGGATGAACTTATTGGTAAAGGTTCAGAAGGTGTTGTTGAGCCTATTAGTGGGGATTTACAAGCTCCACAAACTAAGGTGAAGCTTGTTAGTGAAAGTTTAGAAGCTCAAGAACCTATTGTGGAGCTTGTTGTTGAGGAGTTCAGAAGCTCCACAAGATGTGGTGGAGCTTATTGCTGAGGGTTCTTAAGCTCCACAAGATGTTGTGGAGCCTGTTGTTTCTACTTCAAAGGAAGCAGCTAATTTTGATGCTGGTTATCAACCTGGTCATGATAATCATGATGTTGATGCTATTGCCAAGGTAAATTTCAACACTCTTTTTTTTTTTGTACAATTTCTCCTAAGTTTAATTATCTTCTAGCATAGAATTAGAAACATTTCCCCATGTGTTCTAGATTCCTGAGGAGATAATGGAGGACATTGTTGATGAGGGTTTAGACATTGCTAATGATGTAACAAATGAAACATAAAGGGAAGGGGAGAATGTTAATGAAAATGAGGGAGGGAACGTTAAGCTGATAATGCAGAGAAGGAAAGTCAATTGCATTTCTAGGTGTTATTTTGTAATATTAGGGAGTTGATTGTAATGTGTAATATATCTGGGGGGCTAGTTAGTAAATTGAGCATTAAATATACAAATTACTTCATTCTCATATGTAATATAAAGGTGCATTTGTAATGTTTGAATAATTTTAATGATATTTCTGTAGTGGTAACAGAAAGAGTGTGGGGATTATTGTAGTATCATGTAAACAATAGGGAGTTTGTTGTAAGTTTACGTAAACATTGGGGAGTTTATTTTAGTTATATTATATACTTAGATCCTTTATACATATTCTGAAGCATTACTTTTTTTTCATTGTTGTTGTAATCTATTTTAAATTGTTGAAGATTTCATGAATGAGGTTGTTTTGATATCTATTTTGACGATTGGGGTTTGAATGAAAATGGAAATAATGCAACTGATGATCTACATGATAGTAGTGAGTTAGATGAAGGTCAGCCAGAGGAAGGCGAGTCAAAGGCAAGTGATTCAGAGTCAAGTGAGGGAGAGAAAAATGAATCAAACTCAAATAAAGAAAAGCTAAGCGAATCAGATGAGGAGTTATTTGTTGATGCTTCAGGGCTTGAGTTGTCTGACTTCTAGTCAGATGACTATTATGGGGCTAAGAACTCATCAAATGGGGAGATTCCAGATGATCCTTTGGGAGGTGCTGCAATGGAAAAATATGAATTCATCATTCAAAAAGATATATCATTAGAAATCAAACTTTAGAAGGGAATGGTGTCCTCTAATGTATATGCTCCAGATATGCATTGCAAGAGTATGTCATAAGAGCTGGATTTGATATTAAATAGGATCAAGAATGATAGAAATAGAGTGACTACTAAGTGTGCTACTGATGGTTGCCCTTGGAGAATTCGTGCCTCTACCATGCCAGATGGTGTTATATTTTCTATCAAAACAACAATACCAGATCACACTTGTGTTAGAGTTGATCACACTAAATAAGCTTCTACTAAGTGGATGGCTTGGAAGTTGAAAGAAGTTCTAAGAGATAATCCCACCATAAGACCAAAAGGTCTCAGAATAGAGTTGAAAAAATATAAGGTTGCTCCTGGTTATATACAACTTTATAGAGCTAAGAGAAAGGCACTTATTGATATTGAGGGCAACCATAGTGAGTCCCCTACTTAGCTGCTTTCATATGGTGTTATGGTGTGAGGAAAAACCATGGTTTCATATTTAGGATGCAGTTTCAGAAGGAAGTAGAATCTGAAGATGGTGTCATAAGTAGTCCAATACCACGTGAACCTACTTTAAAGACATGCTTCATGGGATTGAAGGATTTGATGGATGGTTTTCTCAATAGCTTGCGCCCTTTTCTAGGATTTGATAGATGTCACTTGAAGGGGCCTTATGGAAGAGCTCTACTGCAGCAGTGGGTCTTGATGGGAACAATAAGTTGTTTCTAGTTGTATTTGCAGTTGTTGAAACTAAATGCAATGAGAGTTTAGGGGTTTTTCTTTAAGTGCTTAAGGGATATGCTTATGGGATCGATACTAACAAGCCCTGGACCTTCAAGACTGATACATAGAAGTTATTTCTATATTATGTTATCTTTCTACTACTTAAATGGTTTTTTGTTATTTGTATTTGACTTAAATGCTTTTTTGGTTAGGTTTATAAAGTTTAAAGGGGTAAATATAATATTATATATAGATTTTTCAAAGTATGTTCTTTGTCTGAAGTGTAGATTGTTTGTTTGTTGTACCTGTAAAACATGAGGGGTAAAAGTAAGATTACAATTATTTGAAGGTTTTCCATTTTATGTTTTTAAGTTAAGGGTTTTCCTTGATACGTCTCTACAAAATTTTAGGTTTTCCTAAGTGTTGTCATCTCTATACTATTTGATTGTATCTTTGTTAGGTTTTAAAATTGTAGGGAGGTAAATGTAATATTAACGTTACCTTAAGGGCTTTTTCTTATGTCTTACAAAGTTAAAGGGTTTCTGTGATATTATTTCTGATTGTTTAATTTCTATCGGCAGGGCTTTATTGAAGCTATCAGTGAGCTTGCTCCAATGTAATAAATAACAAGTGTTGCAGGCATATTTTTGTTAACTTTAGACAATAGTTTCCTAGTGTGCTTTTGAAAAAAGTATTTCTGGATGGCTGCACAATCTTACAACACCTAAAGTTTCAATTGGGCAATGTATAAGATTAAGTAGCATAGGCACACATGATTGATTGATGGGAATTCCTGTTCTGCTGTGGGCAAGGCATGCTTTTGATTTAAGGTTGAAAAATAATCAAGTCACCAATAACATTTTTGAATCTTTCAACCACTGGACAGGTGAGCTAAGGACAAAGCCAATTTTAACCTTCCTTGATAGTCTGCAAGCAATGTTAATGACTAGGCTGAGATTGAGGATTGAGAGAGGACACGGTTGGACTAACTATGTCTGTGAGAATGTGGTCTCTAAGATTAATAGTTTGAAGGAGGAAGTTGTATCCTATTAGTTGATAATTAGTAGTGCATATGAGTTCCAGGTGTTAGATAAAGGAATGCACTACATTGTTAACCTAGATAACAGGAGCTATGAGTGCAAAGAATGGGATATTTCTGGCATTCCATGCAAGCATTGCTATATTTGCCATATCCCACAGAAAGAGTCATCAGAGCTTCACGCAGATATTGGCTTTTGTAGGACTATTTACTTGAAGGCTTATTTAGAGGGGATACATCCAATTCTAAACATTACCTTTTAGCCTTTAAACCTAAGTCCATAGCCAAAAAAAGTTCTTCCTCCTAAGATGAAGAGGCTGCCAAGCAAACCCAAAGATAGTTGAAGAGAGCTAGGTGAGGCACCAAATGTGATAGAAAGTAGGGCTGTGAATGGATATTTAAAAATTCATTTACCATTCGCATCCGAATCCATTTATAGGGTATATTATTTGTGGACATTATCCGTATTTTATTAGTAAATATTCAACTGTAAATGGATAAGAATATGGTAATTGTCTGTCTTATCCGTTTAATATCCGCTCTGAATATATCCATTTATATATTTGATTATCTATAATTTAATTAAATCCCTTATCCATATCCGATAAGTAATATTTAAAAATTTATTATATATAATATATTCTAATTTTTCATGTATTTTAATATATATAAATAGTATTTTAGAAAAAGTATCATATATAATATATTATTATACATAATAAATTATTTTTATTTTTTCAATATGAAATCTCATAATCTGTATATAAAAGAATATAAGTATAAATTAATAATTAAAGAATTAATAAGAAAAAATTAGTAGTTAAGAATTATGTAGAGTCGATAAACAGTAGTAATGATAATTAAATACTACTAAATCAAGAAAAAAATATATATGAACGACAAAATTAATTAATATAAAATTATTGTTGGTTGACTTTATAATTAATTTATATTGGTGTCATTTTATTAATATTAATTAATCATAAAGTCAAACATTAAATGGAAAAAAATAACTAAATCAAGAATAATTAATTTTTTAATTCTAAAATAAAGTAGTAAACTTTTTTTAAATGAAATTTATTAGAAAAAATATGCATTTTATTACAAGTTAACAAATTCAGATATTTTGATATTTATAAACGGATATTCGAATATTTATAAATGGATATTCGGATATTTATAAACGGATGTATCCAAATAATTATAATTGGATATGGATATATCCAAATTTGGTTAACATTCGACATATACAAATTTGAATGTTATTAAAAAATATCCGTGAAATATGAATATGAATAAGGATCTTATAAAACTTAAATAGATACGGATATGGATAAAATGTATTCGTAACATTTAATATCCGTTTACAACTCTAACAGAAAGTAAGAGATCATGCTCTCTAGATGCAGCACCTGCCAGTCTTTTGGGCACAACAAAAGGACATGTACATAGGTATCTCAGTCGATCTCTGAGAACAGGAAGAAGGTTTAAACTCTCTAACTAATTATATTGAGGCATATTTGAATTTTAAAACTTGTTAATTAATGTTTTCTTTTCTTTTTGCAAAGAAGAAGTGACCAATCTGTCCAGTTATCAGCTAGCACTCATTTTGTCTAAAATTCTAAGAGAAATGAAAAAGAAAAAAAAGTTAAAACTAGCTCTGCATCTGTTGAGGAACCTATGCACTTGGGTGTTGAAGGACAATATGGAGATGCTGCTTAAATATGTCCTTGTTGTTTCTATTGTCAATGTGAATTTGTGAAGAACTTTATGTTTTCTATTGCTTTGTTGGATTGTAGTGGTCTTTGCTGGATTTGGAAGGCTGTTTTGGTTGGATTTTTATTGGTTATGGTTTAATTGTATGTCTATTCTGGTTACCTTGAATGGTATTTTTGTTGCCTTGGTGGATAGCCTATGTATTTTATAAATATTTTGGATGATGAATCTATCAAACTCTAAATATTTGAAGGATTGAAATGTAAGGTTCTTGCATATTTATTGTTATTGCAGCAATATTAGTCTTTCTTTCTAACATGTCATGTAGTTTTATGCAAATTTCATGGGAAGGTATTTGCAATATTCCAAAATTTTTAGGATTTCCATATTCAACTTATGTAATCTTTTGATTTTTTTAGGGGGTAAAAGTAATGTTGTATTTTGCAATTTACCAGATAAAAAATTATATTTTAAAATGTAAAATCAAAAGTATTAGAAAATTGGTTAAACTGCCAATTGCAATGGCTTACAAAAAATTAACAAATAAAACCTTATAGTTTCAAAAATGTTACAAACAGGTCCAAGGGTATATTGTCTTAAAAATAACCATAACAGTAACTAAAGGGTATTTTTGAATTTTCATATAAATTTTTTGATGACATCAGCATTTTCTTTTTACAAAGGCTAATAGACTTTCAAAAATTTAAGACGAAACAAAACATTAGAAGGATATTTGTAATTTCGTTAAACCTTTTAGTTTTTGGGTAAATAGGTCAAACCTTAGGGGGGGGGGGGTTTGGGTAATTAATCCTCTCACAAAATTATCATGCAATGAGTTCTAATGTAAGTTTCCTTACTAACTTATTTAGTGGAAAATTGTCTCAACGAAGTTCTCTTTTCACCTTATGCAAAATTAAATGCAGGGAGAGGGAGGGAGGGAGAGTGAGTTAGTTAAAAGAGTAGTATTAAAGCTAAATATGTCAAAACTAATTTATATTCCCCGCACTACTTGAAAAGAGCATGCTTTGGATAGAAGTGCTACTCCAATCAATACCAAAAATTGAAAACATAGTACATGTCTTCAAGATTTTTAATTTGTATAACTCTGTGACACCCAAGATAATAAGTAAGATTAGGATCAATTAATTTAAATGCTTTGTTAACTAGCCATGTTGCAAAAATTCAAGTCAGGCCTGAGTTTCTATAACAAATTATAATACCGAAAGGTTCACAATTTTCAAATATGCCTATGTCATTTATCATTAACTCCCAGTTATTACATCTCATCAGTAGATAAAAATAATAATCTCTAGTGGCAGACGTATTATTTGCATTCAAACAAAATATGTCACATCCTTACTATCCATATAGACTTTGATAGCATTCTTTGCAGTATATATAGTGTGGACGTATTATTTACATTCAAACAAAATATGGCGCATCCTTACCGTCCATATAGACCTTGATAACATTATTTGTAGTATATATAGTGTGGTGCAAGCTCATGGTGCCTCCTATTTCTTCAATTTGGGTAAAAAACAAAAAGAATAACATAAGGAGGGTAAGTTTAGATGACTTAGTGAGGTAACAATTGAGATGCATGGTTAGCATGGTATTGATAGGAATATCATATTCACATATGAATAACATTTGCCCTGAATGTAAATAATTGACAACACAAACATGCGCAAGAGGATGAACCAAAACTATTAAGTAACAAATAAGTTTAAGTTGAGCTATCAAAAGCTTAAATCTCATATCTTAATTCCAAAGTCATGAAGATCTTTTGAAATCCAAAAAGGGATATCACTTTTCTTATAATCCAATAAATTCAATGATTATTTTATAGAAGAATGATCATGAAGCATAATCAAAATCGGTATTTGATTAAATATATTATTCGATGTGTCTCAACATCTCTCATATCGGTGAAGAGACTTCTCAAATTTCAATGAGTTTTCAAGAAAGTTTTAGATTTCGAATTCAGGAATCAGACCGATTTCTAAAACTGAGTAAATAAGAATGTTTCATAAAAAGCCTCATATTCTAAAGTTTAGGAATCAATTTAATTTTACATAACCAACTATACAAATAATGTTTAATAGAAAATCCCAGATTTCAAAACTCAAGAATCAGGCCAGTTTCACAAGCCAACTGGGGAGCGGTCTCAACCTTATAAGTCCCAAGAATCTCTATAATAGTACCTTATATCTCCCATGTTGAGTGAACAACTCGGTTAACAACTATTACCATATGAATTGGTAAGACCAATCCTTGCCAATCGAGCTCAAGCAGCAGCCAACCTCTAACTGCCTCGAAGTCAGGATTGCAAATCAAATAAGTCTCAGCCAGTACACAAGACATCGATGGCTCAATACCATCTTGATTGTCTTTTGGAACCAGACCTAAGGGCCTAATAACTTTCCAAGGATGTCCACAAGGTGATATAACATAGGCACAAAGAGTCCCATCAAGCAACATGATTTTTATGCCACAATCGCATATGATACTGAACAATTTCCAAATCATTTATGAGACTACAAAACTAATAATGAGCTGGTTAGCAGGACAACCTCAAAAATTGGTATAAATCAATAATGATGGCTAGTCAACGAGATGGCCTTATAACCAGTATAGATAATAAGAAAGATTGATTCACAAATAATATCATAAAATATGATGATAGGCTCAATAGTTAAATTATGCTTTAACAATTTTGATTTCCTAGAAGTTTCATAGTTCAGTTGATAGATTTCAAGATCCAGTTCAGATGAGAACATGAAAATTTTCTAAATTTTAAATGACACATTTCAAAAACTTTTTCAAATAAGAACATTGACATTTGGAAAAAACATCATTTTTTAACCAATATTCAAGGACAAAACTTTGAGGAAAGTCATGCTGAACATTTGATTTATTTCTCAAATTCAATGCATGAGTTTAAACACAAGTAATTTATTAGAAACAAAATAGCATGGAACAATGAATTAGTTTCTCAAATTTAATGCAAGAATATTATTCAAGCAATAATATTATATTTACTATATATAATTTCTTTCCCAAATAAAAAAATCTCGTATTTTCAAACATAAAGCTCACGTGATACTATATGCAGTGATGAACTTTCCTTTGTGGTTTGGACCATTTGCATCCTTATTACCTACTTAATTGAAAATATGGTATAAGAAAATCTAGAATAATACTGTATTAATTCTCTAAATTTTCAAATATTCAATTTCTTCGATAAGGATAATAGTTTACTTTGTTTTCTTTTGTTTCTTTAGTATCCTTATATTTAAGCAAGAATATAATTAAATACATCAAATTCTTAGTCTGCTATGATACTCTCGCCACTAAGTATTATTAACTTTGATTCGTTATTGAGATCTCGCCTAAAACTAAAGTTGGAGTCCAATAACTTCTCTTTAGAGTTAATTAACTCAATCCATAAAAGTATTTTATTTTAATGTTATTTAATTTATTTCATTAAGTCGCATTAATTGATAATTGCGGGCTTAATTTTTTCCCATTAACACATCCACTCATATCTATCTATACTATTATATATGTATGGGGTCTATAATTGCGCTGTTTTGATCAAATTATGAATTCTTAGAATTTAAAATTTTTGAATTAAATAAAAAATTATCATTAGTTGTTATTTTATTTTTTTAATTTTATATTAATACAATAAACTTATCTGTTAAAACTAAAATCTCATATTGTATTTATCCATAATCGGTATATTAATCTTTATCTCGTTCATTAATTTTATGAAAGATGGAGATGGATTGGGATCCAAATATTAAAACCAAAACAACCAAAAATAGAACCAATTATCTCCTTCCTAAGGATCAAAATCATGCACTAAACGAGGATTAGAAGGCAGAAAAATTACCTTTGATGAAAGGATTCAAAGGAATCAACTAAATCACTCCAAGGACTCTTCTAATGGATTATCTACAAGCATCAATGGTTTGATACAATTGCTCCCCTTATAAGACTCCAAAAATCAGCAAAATTGGCACACTATTTCACCGCTGGAACAGCAAGGTTGTCATGAAAAATCACTGAAAATTTCAGCCTCCAGATCATCTAAACAATCCACCGAAATCAACCACAAAATAGTTCACTAGTGAACTTCTAAGTTTTCCAAGTGTTGAACCTCTAATATTCAGTCCACACACCTAGGACAAGCTCTCAATCAACCTCACTTTGCTAGAGAAGAGGGATGAAGGTGATGATATGAGTGGCAGTTTTTGGAGTAGGAGAGAGGGAGGAGAGAATTTTGGTGTTGTTATTCAACAAATGAATTATACCACACTTTTGGAGGGAAAATGTGAGGAATGCCAACCAAGCACAAGTGGCCGGCCACATGCTTATTTACAGGAGGAGATGGAAAGTTTTGGATGCTTCCATCACACCCTCTATGCATGTTGGCCAACTTGCCAACTTGTAAGTGCATTTGAATTTAATGTGCATTTGCATTTGCGCTCATGAAATGAAATGCCAACTTGTACGATTCAAATGGACTCTTCCATTTGATTTTCCTCCGAACTTAAATTCCTCATTTAATTAAATTAACTCTGCAATTTAATTAATTTAACTTAACTTTTTAAGTTAATTAACTTAACTCTTTAAGTTAACTAGAGTTAACACCTTAAGTTAACTTGACTAATTAATTATCACATGGCACCAACTAAATTAACACCTTAATTTAATTGGCTTAATTAATTATTTTTGTTAATATAAGGCTTAAATTAACCAAGTCAAAATGATCAATTAAAATTAGTTAAATGTTTTTCTCTCCTTAGGATAAAACCACCTAGCATATGATTTTCTAACTCCTTAGAAAATCCATCCTATCAAATAAGAATTTCCTTAGGCTTTTGTGTGTGACCCATTAGGTTCATCCATTCATTTGACGTGGGCTCACAACTCATTGTGATATCTTGAATATTAAAATATTCACATTAGTTTAAACTCATTTAAACTAATAACTCTTTAAATTAATCTCTATTAATTGATGAACACCCAATCTCCATCGTCAATGTCTGGCAACAAGCCCATGGAGCCCAATTAACTGGATGAATGAATTATATCTTGATCAACCATCATACCTTATGCCTATCATGCAGATACGGTCCTTCCATCTCATATCTTCCAAAAGAGGTTTAGGGCAAGATATTTCTCAGCTCCTTTATAGCTTTAATAACTATGTCTCTACATCCAATGTTCGATTTCCTTTTATAACCTCAACTCTAGAAAATACCTTTTCTAAATTGTCATACTACCTTGTGCAAGAATTTCTTGGAATCGATTATTATAGAATACGTATGAGAAGTACTCATTCTTCACAACAATGAGGAAATGGATCCCATCTTGGATCTCACAAATGTTTGTTTTAAGTAGCTAATGCCTAATCTCAATCTCGGATGACTCGCTACGTGGTTAGAAAAAATCAAAGCATAAAGACCTAAACAAAAGATTATTATATATCCTCAAGTCTGAGGACAAATTATATGCAATATCGTAAGCTTGAGAACTTGCTACTACCGATATGCTACTACGGCTATTGTCACAGGGGTAATTTTTCACATAAATTTTTCGCTCAAGTTTATGCGACCCTGTGCGGCCTAGACCCACCAAGGGCCTAGTCAGCCTGTTTGGGCACCTCGTTTAGAGTAAGCATGCGAGTTAGGCAACATATGTTCGAGCAAGGCAACAAGATAAACATTCGAGCATGCAGCGGAATTAATCATAAGGGACACATGAATTACAGGAATCAATCCCAACCTTGTATTAACCCAACAATCGTAAATACACAGGATGCCAATGCCTTCACACAATGTCTGCCCAAGACTAACTCGCTAACTTGTTTCTAACTTCGCCTCCCTTGGCAGATTGTAAGGTCAAAGGCTTTTATACCGTCTAGTATAATTCGCTACAGTGGACATCCCCCGCTGCTAGGAAGCTAGCCTATCAACAGCCAACAAGTGGCAAAACTATGCTAATGTTGCCAGGTGTCCCGAGCAGTTATGCCGAGTGGTTATCTGCAGTGTAGCCTGCTTGTGCCAACTGTTCCGAGCGGTTACCGAAAAAATTTGCCACAACCGTCCCACTACTTTGATTCCCTCTCTGCCGAAATCGTCCGCCAACATGCTCGTTTAACTGCCGCCCACATCAGCATGAACTCGCCACGTCTTGCCAACGTGTTGCTAGACTGTCTGCCAGACCAGCCTGCCTCGCCAACCTGTTGCCGCGCGCGCCCGTGCCCACTTTGCGCGCCAGCGTGTTGCTTGTGCGCGTTGCTCCGCTCAGCTGCGTCCAAGTCTCGGTACCGATTCCATCCTTTGCGCATAGTTGCGCACCGGTCCGTCAAATGTTGCGCAAGTGTGCCCACTGTCCTGCTAAGTCCCTCGCGATTGTGCGCACTGTTCCGATCAAGTGTTGCACAAGTGTGCGCACGTCCCAGCCCCACGCGCACACGCATCCGTCAGGGTCCGTTGGGTCTGTTTATGAACTCCGCCCCTTGGCGCACGGCACGCTGCCCGATCCTAGCGAACGCCCGTGGCTTGTTTTGTTTTTCCAACACACTGACCGGTCACCATCAAGCACCACCAAGCATGCATGATCGGACGCAACATTTTCGGGTCTAACAAACCACCCCCACTGGATGAATCCGACGCCCTCGTCGGACTAAGGGAGACATACCCCCACTTGTGTTCCCGCATAAACCTGCTTTAACCTGCAAGTCTAGAAATGAACGCCATCAGTAACTTTAACCCAAAGTAATAGTACTGACCTCACGTTTTGTCATGCTGCACCAAGCCAGCATGGGTTTGGACTTCCCACTGAATCCTGCCAAACACTTTGCCTCGGACAATGCCCCCACTTGACCGAGGTATAGGGCTAAGCTTTAACTTCGCCGCCAAGCAGCTTTTAACTTCGCCGCATAGGATAAAGAAGGCCAACTCTCTTTACCGATTTCTTGGCAAACGCCACCATCACTGTCTGATGTCGATGAACCGGCCCCATTAGCATGCATTGGTCCAGTCTCATCCGTCCCATCGACTGACTTCTTTCCCTCTTTTCCGAAGTTACTCCACTCAGCTTGCACAAAGCAAGGTTCTTTATCATCAAGGATCATTAACCCGCTCAAGTAAAGGATAACCACGGCCTTCGCATCGAATAGGAAATCACTGCCAAGAATCATATCAAATTCATCCAACCGATAAACCATCAGTTTGCTCTGTCCTTGCCAATTTCCCACTTTCAAGTTCACAATGGCCCCGCCTTTCACCGTCTCCGGCTTTCGATTTACAGCCTTAACTTGGGTTTTAGCAAGTTCCATCTTTAGCCCCAGCTTCTGGGCTTGTTCCTCCGAAATGAAGCTATGTGTGGCCCCCGAGTCCACCATTGCTTTCACCTGATTACCATTCACAAACACTCGAACATACATTAGTCCTTTATTCCTAATTGAATCGGACTTACCCGTCAGAGTGTTCAGCAACTGGAGAGCACCGACTCTCAGTTCCATCTCGCTTTCCGTTGTGGTTTCAGTTATCCCAGCCAACAATGCACTAAGTCGTTCCCGCTGAGGGCAATCCCGCATTTTGTGGTCACCTCCGCAAGCAAAGCACCCTGATCTTTTCTTTTCCGTCTGGGCACCCACTGCATCGGATCCCTCTTTCTCCTTCCCTTTTCCATTCGGTTTAACTTTGCCCTTGTCTTTCCCGGTATCTTTCTTTTTGAGTTCTGGATCCAGGCCTCCGACATTTCGATAGTCCACCAATCTATCGGCAGCGGCCATAGCAGAATGCAAGTCCTTGACTCCTTGTCGCCTTAACTCGGCTTGAGCCCAAGGTTGCAGTCCCGCCATGAAATTGAACAACCTGTCTTCCTCAGACATATCGCGCACGTCAAGCATAAGAAACTAAAAGTGGAAACATACTCTCTTACCGTTCCCGTATGTCTCAAGTTTCGGAGATTCTCCCGAGCAACCCACGACACATTGCAAGGTAGAAACTGCTCCTTTAGTTCCCCTTTCAGTGCTTCCCAAGTGTCAATCCGTCCTCGGTTAGCAGCTGATTCATCCGACAAACGAGTTCGCCACCACAGTTTAGTGTCTCCCATCAAGTACATAGTAGTTATGGACACCTTTTCCCGTTCTGGAATCTTAGCGGCATCGAAATAGGTCTCCATATCCCACAGAAAATTCTCGAGATCTTTAGCGTTCCGCTCACCGCCAAAAGGTTTTGGATCCGGCACCTTTACCTTCGACAAAGAAGCCCTGTCATCAGCCACACTTGCTGCAATAGCCTTCTTCAATACCATCAATTCCGTATTGACCGACTCAAGTTTCAACTCAACGGCCTCAGTGAACGTTCCCACATTTTCAGCAGCCGAACCAATCTTTCGATCCACCATTTCGGGCCAACCCGCCACTGTCTTTTGCAAACCCTCAATCGTTAAGTGAATTTCCTGGATTTGCTTAAAGAGAGCCATCTTTTGAGTTTCAGCCGGTTGTCCAATGAATGCCTCCATCCGGCGCATCCTTGTCTCCAAGCCAAGATTCGCTTCTTTCAAACTTTGATCCGCCATCGTTTCAGGTTTCAAAGCCTGCACAGAACCCAAACTCACGTCAATTCCCCTCAAAATAGCGTGAAGCCGGACTCCGATACCAACTGTCACAGGGGTAATTTTTCACATAAATTTTTCGCTCAAGTTTATGCGACCCTGTGCGGCCTAGACCCACCAAGGGCCTAGTCAGCCTATTTGGGCACCTCGTTTAGAGTAAGCATGCGAGTTAGGCAACATATGTTCGAGCAAGGCAACAAGATAAACATTCGAGCATGCAGCTGAATTAATCATAAAGGACACATGAATTACAGGAATCAATCCCAACCTTGTATTAACCCAACAATCGTAAATACACAGGATGCCAATGTCTTCACACAATGTCTGCCCAAGACTAACTCGCTAACTTGTTTCTAACTTCGCCTCCCTTGGCAGATTGTAAGGTCAAAGGCTTTTATACCGTATAGTATAATTCGCTACAGTGGACATCCCCCACTGCTAGGAAGCTAGCCTATCAACAGCCAACAAGTGGCAAAACTATGCTAATGCTGCCAGGTGTCCCGAGCAGTTGTGCCGAGCGGTTATCTGCAGTGTAGCCTGCTTGTGCCAACTGTTCCGAGCGGTTACCGAAAAAGTCTGCCACAACCGTCCCACTACTTTGATTCCCTCTTTGCCGAAAACCGTCTGCCAACATGCTCGTTCAACTGCCGCCCACATCAGCATGAACTCGCCACGTCTTGCCAACGTGTTGCTAAACTGTCTGCCAGATCAGCCTGCCTCGCCAACCTGTTGCCGCGCGCGCCCGTGCCTATTGTGCGCGCCAACGTGTTGCTTGTGCGCGCTGCTCCGCTCAGCTGCGCCCAAGTCTCGGTACCGATTCCATCCTTTGCGCATAGTTGCGCACCGGTCCGTCAAATGTTGCGCAAGTGTGCCCACTGTCCCGCTAAGTCCCTCGCGATTGTGCGCACTGTTCCGATCAAGTGTTGGACAAGTGTGCGCACGGCCCAGCCCCACGCGCACACGCATCCGTCAGGGTCCGTTGGGTCTGTTTATGAACTCCGCCCCTTGGCATACGGCACGCTGCCCGATCCTAGCGAACGCCCGTGGCCTGTTTTGTTTTTCCAACACACTGACCGGTCACCATCAAGCACCACCAAGCATGCATGATCGGACGCAACATTTTCGGGTCTAACAGCTATCCACTACAACAAATTGCACTTCACGTAACAAAAACGTTGGTAACAAAGGTAAAATTCATTACAAATGTTAGATATATTGTAACAAAATTGATTTTTTGTTACAAATAAAATTTTCTTGAGTAACTAAGTAATAGTCTTGTTACCTTTAACTCAAATTTGTTACCTTAAATTTTTTACGTTTGTAACTAAATAATAATTTGTTATGGAAGATGTTAATTTGTTACATATAACATTTTCTATCATATAAGAAGATGTATTTGTAACAAAATTTGGTACCTTTTGTAACAACAAAATATTTGATACAGATAAAATATATTGTAACAAAGTCTGTAGTTACTAAACTACAATTAATTTCTCTCCAAAATTCATTCCCTCCAAATATCAATTGTACACATATGGTAACAATGATTTTCATTACTAATTATAAATGGATATTAAATTAATTTTACAAATACTTTTGGGTTGGGCTTTTGTTCAAGAAATGGGCCTCACCATACTATAAAGAATTTGGTAATTGGGCTTAAACAATTTTTTAGTGAATTATTGTGGGACTAGGTTTTATTTAAAGGATTGACCTTAAAGAAATTTGAAATGAATGATCCATTAGTTGAGCCAATTTTCTTTAAAACATTGGGTTTTATAAATGTTTTGTGAATTATTCACTGAATTGGGAGTTCTCATTTATGAAATAGATTTGATCAAATTTGATATGATGGAGCTCCCACTCAGTTTGGGGGATGTCATGCTCTTAACATTATAAAAATTAGTATAATCACTAACCAAGCACTTGGCATGAGTGATACATGACACTCACTATCCAAAATGCCTTCTAGTAGTTTGTATGTTTGGCTACAAATAGTCTTTTTATGAAGTTTGGACATGCACCATGATCAATCAAATATGATGTCACCATAGCCTCAAGTTAAGGGGACTTTAAGTTAGTTATATTTCTTAACCTTCTTTGTTCATCCAAGTTCAACGGCGATAACTCGCATACCTTAGACAATGTGAATAGATCTCTAAGTCTCATCATATTCACTATAAAAAGTGCCAATGGGTCTATCGGTTTGAGTGGTCCAATCAAAACCTAGTGACATTCACATCTTAAAATTATTGTACCAACAAATAAAGGAATGCCAGCGCATCTCAATAATCACAATATGTTTCTCACAAGTCATGAATCCATTTCCATAAAATCATAATTATAGTACAATGTTGGATAAACAAAACATGAAATTTTAGTTAAAACAGACACGTTAGTTATATTAATATAAACATAAAAAAAATTAAATTAACAATCAATGAGAGAATTTTGTAATTTAATTAAAAACTTTTTAAAAGTTCAAAATTTGATCAAAATTGCATAATTTAGGTACACAATGGTGCTAACAATAATAGTATAAATTAGCACAAATCTCATACTATGCATTGTGCATCCACTGAATAAAAGTAAATAATAAGACTTACAAATGTACAACTAATTTGTTGAATTTTTACAAATGAATCATTTGAATTATTTGTATTCAATCAGTGAAATACTATCATTATCTATAACATTATTTCAAATAACTAAGCATCAATGCCAAACACCATCTATTCAAACAATAATGACGCAATGCATTAAGTCAAAATTTTAATGTAAAGCTTTTCTATACTTCATATATCTCTATATAATAACATCATGCTAAGGCACAATACACAAACATTTTTTTAAAATTCAAAATATAATAATTATATTATAATTACAAAACATAACCAAAATAAAAGAATTGAAATAACTTTTGTAATTTAGAATATATTGAATTAACTAAGTATGAAATCGAGGATGATTCATTTTTTAATAATAATACATCTTTATTTTTCTTTTTTAAAAATTAAAGATGAAATGGTAGATTTTTTTAGAAATAAAAAAGTAAAATATTGTTTAGAATTTGGGGAGACTCAATGTTTTGCATTATTCAATCTCAATATTTTTACTTTATTCGATAATAATTTGTTTTTGAAAGTGGAAATATTATTTCAAATGATCCAATAAAACCATTTTTTCCTTTTGAAGCATTTAATCAAAAAAAATTCTAAGTTTACACAATAGTTATTACTGGTTAGTACAATATGAGGAACAAATGAAATTAATTACCATAGTATATACGTTTTAAATATTTTATGTATCATATTTTGTTCATTAATCTATTAATACTTGAAGGAATATCATTTGCAATTTGAAAAATAGTTTTCTTATGGTTTTATTTGGGAGCTTTCAAAAAAGTTATTATGTAAATTAAGTAAGAGTAATATTAATATACTTGAATTTAGGTATTATTTTATTGGTATCTAACAGGATTAGCAACTATTATCATCAAAAGTTAGTGTTATTGTAACACCCCTGAAATTTGGTATTTTTAAGAAATAAGGATCTGGAATTTAAGATATTGGTTGATCGGATTTTAGGGCTTAGAATAAATAAAAAGGACTTAATTGCAACAAAATTGAAAGTTTTGGGGTTAAATTACAAATAATCAAGACTTGATTTGGATCATTTTATTAAGGTTTGGGGCCTGCATGGAAGACCCTAAGTCAACTAGGGTTTCAACCTTATTTCCTCTAAATTCTTGGACTTAATTGCATGACTCTAACTCCTTGGGGACTATATTGCAAAAATGAAAAATTATATTTAAAATAAAATGGGCAGCACGATTCTTTTTCATTTTCCTTTCTTTCTTCTTCTTTCTCCCTTCTCATTTTTCTTCCACTTCTTCACTGCGACCACCATTTTCTTCCCTAATGACCTTCTCACCGGCAACTATTCACACCACACCACACCATGTAAACACCTCCCCTTATCCACCGGCCATACTTACACACACATGCACTGTTGAATGGGCATCTCTCCACTGGTAGCAAGAAGGTGGAAGAAAACCCACCTCGCATGTCTCATGGTAGCCGGTGGCAGGATGAACTGACCAGAATTCTGGGTGGATGGTTGGAGAGCTCTCGGCACAGAGAACATGTTGGTGGTCTTGTATGGGGGTTTAGCACGACGCCGGTGACGAGGGAAAGTGACCAGATCTTGGTGGCAGAAGTGATCTTCTTGGCGGTTGAGACTCGTTTCTGGTAGCTACAAGTCGCGAAATTTAGAATCGAGGGTGGAATTGGATAACTCTCATCATGAGGAGAAATTCTACAGTGGTTTTGAAGTTTTCCGGCAGCGACAGATGGCGGCGCTCTGGCGACTACTGAACATAATTCTCAATTCGTCAAAAGGATTGTAGTAGTGGTCTTAGTTCATGGTTTTGAGGTTCAGTTAAGCAGATTTGTGGGTAAAAGAGTTGGGAAATAGGATTGGTTATATATATATATATGTTATACCGTGTTGCTTCAAATGTTGTACTATGTTGTGAAGTGAGGTTATCATATGGATTATATATATGTATATCGAGACCATGCATGAACTATAGTGTAATTAGTAGGGCCGAATCTTTATTATTTTATGCAATGTTAGGATTAATTGAGACAATTAAGCAATTTAACTATGATTTATGAAATGGGAACTTAAGATATGATAATTGGGTGACTTTAGATGATATGGGACTAAGACTCGGTGTATGCATACACCAGTATGAGTTTAGTAAAATTGGATAGCATTATTTATGAAGATTGTGGGAAATTATCGAGTATTGTAATAAGGATTTTGATTTTGGATTACTCATTTGGATAGGTGACGCAGAAGTGGGTCCCGTGGACCAGTAAGCTGATGACGATGATTGTAGTTTTCTAAGACTACGGAGGTGAGGGACTGCGAACTTGACACTTACTTATCTGTTATTGGAACAAACCCTTGTGTGGGTTCTCTATTTCTGTACCATAATCTGATTGTTTGAAATATGACTTATGTTTGAATTCTGATTGGTATCTGTTATCTGATTTGAATGCTCATGTGAGGGTTATTTCTGATTATGTCTTTGTTTCCTATATGTTATAGTCCCCAGAACTTATGTCTGTCATCTATTATCCGACTATTCTACCATCTGTCTGTTCTATTATCTGTATTATTATGTTATCTGTCTGTTTTGTTATTTAACTGTTCGTTATCTGTCAATTTTTTTATCTAATCGTGTATTACCTATTTGTCCATTATCTGTCCGTTATATTATCTGACTGATTGTTATCTAACCATTCTGTTGTCTGTTACTATTGTAATCGTTATATGGGAGTAGCGGGATGTAAATCACTACTGTGTGCATGGGATAAGCCGTAAGCCCAAAAATTATGATAAGGTGAATCTAATAAGTCTGTTCTACTTTGATCTGTATTTTGATGGTAGTGTGATCATTTGTACCCTGCTCATGGAGCAACAAGGTTAGTGAAGTTTCTTAGTCTAGATCGGGATGTTGTTCAGATCGAACGAGCCATCTGTATTTCCTCCTGACTGTGATCGGTTGAGACGCTCTATACCTCCCGAGCAGGTTCAGTTGAGACGATCCTGGGCTGTTCAAGCTGACAGTCACAACCCCCGAGCTTGTACTTTCTAATAGCTTTGAACTTGTTAATCCTTGTGATCGTTCTTGACTGTCTGTAGTTGATCCATTTGTAAATTGATACTTGATTGACTGTATCTGATTTATTTCTATTTTTTTTTATAATTGATGATTTGTTGGGTTGATTTTCCCCGAAAAATCCCTAATTTTTGTTTTATGAATATCCCTCACTAAGTCCTTTAGACTTACCCCCTATTTCTTCTATATTTTCTCAAACATGACTGGATGATAAGCTTCGACTTTCGATTAGATCGATGAGTATGATTTTGTAATATAATACCTGTGTATATTTGCTAACGGGCATACTTGGGCATGTTTTGTAACCCTAGAGATGTTGTGATATGTTAGGTTTGAATTTGACATTTGCAGAGTGTATATATTATGTTGAACATTATGGAATTTTCTGATGGTATGTATTTAGTACTTATGTTGAGTGTTATGGGATCACTAAAGCTTGTATATAGTGTTTTGTGGAAATTGATTAAGTTAAAGTATGCTGCTATCTCTGATAATTCTTGTTGAAGTTACTTAAGTTGAATTCCGCTGCTATTTCTTATAAGTTTGAAATGTTTGATTATGGGCCTATTGAATTGTATTTTGGGTTCAATTTTAAGATTGAATTGAGTGGCGCCTCAACTTAGGTGCTATTCTGAGTGGGGACGCTACAGAGTTGGTATCAGAGCCTAGGTTTGTCGATAACCTAGGCGTTCGAGTATTTTGGGAATTATGACTGATCTTTTGTTTAAATTAGTTCGAGTATTAATTTGGGTGTAATTGCGTATTGGGAACATCTTGTCATATATCGTAGGATGATTAGACTTGCGTGTTTATGAGTTGATTTAATTTTATATAACACTTCTTTTTCTTCTTTATTTTAGAAGCTTAGTAGAGTTGGTGGAAGTAATGGCTTCGCAAGGAAGCTCTAGTACTCTTGTTTCATCTAGAATTGGACGTCGGGGAAGACCTCCCGGTTGACGGGTGAATGACCGACGAGCTCCAAGACAAGGGGTACCTGCTCACTCGCAAGCTTCACAAGAAGAAGAAGTCTTGCAAACCCCTTTCGTGGGCCATCCAGTGGACCCCATGTACCCGAGGGAATGGGTAATTGGGTTGCAGGCTCAACACTCGACCAATAGAGCAAGAGGTGTTAATGAGATGACTGAAGACTGGGCATTAGAATGGTTTCTTTGTTTCAATCCCCCAAAGTTGTTAGGAGGCCCCGATAATCAAAAAGCTGAAGAATGGATTGAGGATTTAGGGAATATTTTTGAGATACTTTGCTATTCGGATGATCAGAAGGTTCGGGTCGCTACGTTTCTTCTTGGAGGTTCCGCCCAAAGTTGGTGGAAGATGATTAACAAAAGGTGAACAACTAAAGGAACACCACGTACCTAGGAGAATTTCACGAGGGAATTTACGAATAAGTACGTGCCAGAGGTTGTGAAGCAAGTAAGGGAGAGAGAGTTTATGGACCTTGTTTAGGGGGCCTAATCTGTTAGTTAGTATGAGGGTACTTTTAGCCGATTGATACAATATGCTCCCTACATACAAGATGATGAAGGTCGACAAGCTCGACGATTTGTCCAAGGGTTACGGCCAAAATTGAGAAGGGGTTTGGCCATTTTTGATCTGATGAACTTCAACCAAACAGTGAGTAGGGGACTCCAACTTGAGTTGAAACTGCATGAGATCAGAAAAATTGAGGATAAAAGTCGAAAGGGAAAGATGCAGCTCGATGGACAGCGTAGTGCCGAAAGGAAACAGCCGAAGCGTTAGGTGGGAAGCACTACCCAACAAGCCCCACATGTTGGCGAGAAGGCAAATATGACTCAAGAGAGAACACACAAACAATGTGATTTCTGTGGGGGATTTGGCCATGACGAGTCTAGCTATTGGAGAAAACAGGGTAGATGTGTAAGTTGCGGTAGCAACCAGCACTTTGTGAAAGGCTGCCCTAAATGGAGAGGAACCGCCCCTACAGAAAGAGGAAAACATGTGGCAGGAGCTAGTGGGAGACCAAATATATGAGATCGTGCCTATGCCATGATAGGGGATGAAGCACCAGATCCTAATGAAATGACAAGAGGTATGGTTTCTATATTTGAAATCTACAACAATACCTTATATGATCTTGGTGTTTATATTCTTTCCTACATATCGCAATTCTCAAACTAAATTTGCAACCAGAGATTAGGGTTTATTACATAAAAGTGGTAGCTGAATATTTGGGAGTGGTTTTGAAAAAAGTAAACTCATCACCTTCCCTACCCTACGTAGAAGTATTATTAACCTTCTGCGGGAACTAGAACCTTTTGAAAGTTGGAAGTCCTGAAGAGTCTGAGTTTAATATCGAGATTTAAGGTATTTTTTTATTCCGATAGAAGAGATCAATGCCGGAAGAAAGACTAGGAGATAAGGCATCCAAGTTTAGATATACGGTGCATCTGAGTAGCACGAAGATGTAACGAGACTTGAAGAAGCAATCTTGGCAAAATATAATGAAGAGATGAATGTAGATCGACTGATCGAATCTACTTATTTTTCGCCGATAGGAACAGTACTCAGATGAGAATCTAGGGACCAGATTCTCTTAAGGGGAGAGTCTATAACACCCCTGAAATTTGATATTTTTAAGAAATAAGGATCTAGAATTTAAGATATTGGTTGATTAGATTTTAGGGCCCAGAATAAATAAAAAAGACTTAATTACAACAAAATTGAAAGTTTTGGGGTTAAATTACAAATAGTCAAGACTTGATTTGGATCATTCTATTAAGGTTTGGGCCTTGCATGGAAGACCCTAAGTCAACTAGGGTTTCAACCTTATTTCCTCTAAATTCTTAAACTTAATTGCATGACTCTAACTCCTTGGGGACTAAATTGCAAAAATGAAAAATTCGATTTAAAACAAAATGGGCAACATGATTCTTCTTCATTTTCCTTTCTTTCTTCTTCTTTTTTCCTTCTCATTTTTCTTCCACTTATTCACTACAACCACAATTTTCTTCCCCGGTGACCTTTTCACCAGCAACTATTCATACCATACCACACCATACTATTTAAACACTTCCCCTTATCATCCAGCCACACTTACACACACATGCACCGTTGAATGGGCATCTTTCCACCGGTAGCAAGAAGGTATAAGAAAACCCACCTCGTAGGTTTCATAGTAGTCGGCGGCAGAGTGGACTGATCAAAATTCTGGGTGGATCGTTGGAGAGCTCTCAGCATGGAGAACATGTTAGTGGTCTTGCATGGGGGTTTTGCACGACAATGGTGACGAGGGAGAGTGATCGGATCTTGGTGGCCGAAGTGATCTTCTTGGTGGTTGAGGCTCGTTTCTGGTGGTAGAATTTAGATTCGAGGGCGGCGTTGGATAGCTCTCATTGAGAGGAGAAATTCTATGGTGGTTTTGAAGTTTTCCAGCGGTGGCGCTCTGGCGACTACCGAACAGAATTCTCAATTCTTCCTAAGGATCGTGGTGGTGGTCTTAGTTCATGGTTTTAAGATTTAGTTAAGCGGATTTGTGGGTAAAAGAGTTAGGAAAATGGGTTTGGTTATATATATATATATGTTGCACCATGTTACTTCAAATGTTCTGAAGTGAGGTTATCATATGGATTATATATATGTATATCGAGATCATGCATGAAATATAGTGTAATTAGTAGGCCTGAATTTGTATTATGTTATGTAATGTTACGATTAATTGAGACAATTAAGCAATTTAACTATGATTTATGAAATGAGAACTTGAGATATGATAATTGGGTGACTTGAGATGAAATGGGACTAGGATTCGGTGTATGCATGCGCCAGTATGAGTTTAGTCAAATTGGATAGCATTATTTATGAAGATTATGGGAAATTATCGAGTATTGTAATAAGAAAACCATAATTTCATGAATTTGAGATCTAAGTGGCAGAATTGGGTTAATTGAGATAATTGGCCTATTATTGATGATTTGGGATACGATATAAGGTTAATAGTAAGATTGTCATTATTGAAAGTTATCGAGGTTGAATAAGGATTTTGATTGTGGATTATTCCTTTTGCTAGGTGACGCAGAAGTGGGTCCCGTGGACCAGTAAGCTGCTGACGACGATTGTAGTTTTCTGAGACTACGGAGGTGAGGGTTTGCCAACCTGGCACTTCTTTTACTTATCTATTATTGGCATAAACCCCCGTGTGGGTTCTCTGCTTCTGTACCGTAATCTGATTGTTTGAAATCTAAATTGTGTTTGAATTTGGATTGGTATCTGTTATCTAATTTGAATGCCCCTGTGAGGATTATTTCTGGTTATGACGTTGTTTCCTATATGCTTTGGCACGTAGAACTTTTGTCTCATCTATTATCAAACTGTTCTACTATCTGTCTATTCTATTATCTGTACTGTTCTGTTATCCATCTGCTTTTTTATTTGACTGTCCGTTATCTGTCAATTTTGTTATCTGACCGTCTGTTATCTCTTTGTCCATTCTGTTATCTGACTGATTGTTATCTGACTGTTCTACTGTTTGTTACTGTTGTAACTGTTATATGGGAGTAATGGGATGTTAATCCCTGCTGTGTGCATGGGATAAGCCATAAGCCCATGACACTTGGTTGAGTAACGGGATCTTAATCTCTGTTGTGTGCATGGGATAAGTCGTAAGCCTGGAACTCTTGGATTAAGTAACGAGACGTTAATCCCTATTGTGTGCATGGGATAAGCCGTAAGCCCAGAACTAATGATATGGTGAATCTGATAAATCTATTATGCTTTGATCCGTATTTTGATTGTAGTCTGATCGTTTGTACGCACCCTGCTCATGGAGCAACAAAGGTAGTGAAGTTTCTTGGTCTAGATCGGGTTGTTGTCCAGGTCGAACGAGCCGTTTGTATTTTCTCCTGGCTGTGATCGGTTGAGATGCTCTATACCTTCCGAACTGGTTCGATTGAGACGATCCCGGGCCGTTCGAGCTGACAGTCACAACCCCCAAGCTAGTACTTTTTGATAGCTTTGAACTTGTTAATCCCTGTGATCGTTCTTGATTGTCTGTAGTTGATCTATTTGTAAATTGATACTCGATTGACTGCATTCGATTTATTTCTATTTTTGTTTATAATTGATGATTTGTTGGGTTGATTTTCCCCGACAGATCCCTAATTTTTGTCCTGTGAATATCCCTCACTAAGTCATTTGGTCTTACCCCCCATTTCTTCTATATTTTCTTAGATAGGACTAGATGATAAGCTTGGACTTCCGGTTAGATCGGCGAGTATGATTTTGTATTAGAATAGCTGTGTATATTTGCTAACGGGCATACTTGGGCATGTTTTGTAACCCTAGAGATGTTGTGATATGTTAGGTTTGAATTTGACATTTGCAGGGTGTATGTATTATGTTGAACATTATGGAATTTTCTGATGGTATGTATTTAGTACTTATGTTGAGTGTTATGGGATCACTAAAGCTTGTATATAGTGTTTTGTGGAAATTGATTAAGTTAAAGTATGCTGCTATCTCTGATAATTCTTATTGAGGTTACTTAAGTTGAATTCCGCTGCTATTTCTGATAAGTTTGAAATATTTGATTATGGGCCTATTGAATTGTATTTTGGATTTAATTTTAAGAATGAATTGAGTGGCGCCTCATCTTAGGTGCTTTTCCGAGTGGGGGCGCTGCAGTTATTTTCATAGAGAACCCCTGACTTTTCAATTTTGATTAGAATTTATAAATGAAATACATATATTTATTAAATTGACATGTTAAAGTTCTTAACGTATCTAAAATGCATTGTTTATTCATGGTGAAGAGATATGTCTTGAAATAGAATAAAGTATCTATATAAAAAATTATTATTGCTATTGATAAAGAATTGTTAAATTGTTAGAGTGAATAAAAAAGGTTTTTAAAACAAGTCGAGTCATTGTTTAATTGTCTATAATTTAATTAATATTTACATTAATCGAGTAAATATTTAGTTAATATCAAATCTGTATATTCATATATTCAATATAATTTATAACAAATGTTCACTTGTTAAATAAACAATATATACAGATGGTTTTTCTAGTACATAATTAATAAGAAAATATGGTAACAAATAATGTTCAATAAATAAATAATGCAGCTAGTTTTATAATAATAATGAAAAATATCCACTTGTTCTCTGAATCTAGGTATTATACCATATTTTTTGTGTCAATGTGTAATTCAATTAAATATTGTAATACGCAATACCAAAAGTTGTCAGTTGCCACCACATAATAAATTTCACCAGCAACTTTAAGTAGGGCCTACTTGCATAATACAAAATATTAGTGTAGGGAAAATTTTAAAGCTCAGTAGTAATTCCTTCACATTTTGTGATTATGAATGCAAAATGACTATATATGCAATATTAATATGGAAACAGACTTGGCATTTTATATATAAATATTACATAATTATTAAAACTCTTATTGCATATATAAATACTATATAATTCTTGTTGTTAAAATCATTCTGAATTTGCTAAGAAAAATAATTGAATTGGAATATAATGATTTTATATAATTATATTATCATAATAATACTATTATTATCATTGATAATATTAATCTTATTATTGTTATGATTAATTATACTAATAATAATAAAATTAATTTAATTTTTATTAGTATCATGTATTATTATTAGTAGTAAGGAGGATAGATAAGTAGTTTTTGATTTAATTAAAAAATTATAAATTTTAATTTTAGTAAAAATTATATAATTTTAATGAAACATTATTATGCTATATATGATAGCACATATATAAACGAGGAAACACTTGCAAACTCTTTGATGATAAAAAATGTGAAAAGGAATCTCATCCTCTAGCAAGCTCCATGTGACTTTTTTTTCCCCACTTTGTCTCCTTTTCACAAACTCTTTTTTTTTTTTTTTTTTTTGAAGTTTTTCTTCCACAAAGTTTCCATGTGAAGTATTTTATTTTTTTTTCTTTTCTTTTTGCGTGTCTCTATCACTTTAGTACACTTGTGAAGTATATTTTCCTTTCTTTTTGAACTATCGCCACAATTTAGAGACAATAGTCTATCTCCTTTTCCATCAAAAATAAAAATTGATCGAATCCTACAATTACATGATAAATCAGCAGTTAGTGTGTGATTAGTTTGATAACGGAAAATATAATAAAGACACGTACTCATATATTCTGAGCTAACAGATAATTCGACACTGCCCCAAGAAAGCGGAAACTCTTCTATAAATACGCACTCTCGTGCACTCTCCACGAACACAATTACTGTTTTTGCTTGAAATCCTGTGGCCCTTGAAACAATTATAGGCGAAAATGGCGAAAACTCCCGAAACGGAGCACCCGGTGAAGGTTTTTGGATGGGCTGCAAGAGACACTTCTGGCATTTGTTCTTCATTCAAGTTTTCTAGGAGGTATAAAATCTGATATATCATTCATGGGATGAAAAAACTTTTTTTCCCAAGATTGTCCTTTTCGATTTTTCATTTTTCTTTCTTTAAGATGTGTGCATTCTGGCTGGTTATGGTGTTCTTGATTGTCTTCTGAGGTTTTGATTTTGATACAGGGCTACTGGTGAGCATGATGTGCAGTTCAAGGTTTTGTACTGTGGTGTTTGTCATTCAGATCTCCACATGGCCAAGAATGAATGGGGGGTCACTCATTATCCCATTGTACCTGGGTATGATTCAGTGTGTGCGTGTGTTGCAAAGTCTGAAAGTGGGGTAATTGTTCTATTGTAGTTGCAGACATGTTTTCTTCTGCTTTTCAAGTGCATTCCAAATGAAGTTGTTTTTTATTTTTTATTAACTTAGATCTTGATCACTTTTAGATACTGTATTAATAATTAATTTATCGAATCCACAGCTTGCTTAACCCTCCTTGCAGTTAAAATATTAAATACAAATATGGATTTAATTGTGTTCAGTTGAACTCAGGAATATTAAAGGAGTTGTGAGGAAATAACTTCTAATTAGTCTATCACTTGCTGAAGGCTAAACTTTTCGGATGAATATCTACTGATGCTTAATAGCTATATGCTTTGTTCCCGTTTCTGCTTTGCCCTATTACCACTTTTCGGGATTGTCTTCAATAGGATTTTATTCTGTCTTTACTGTCAACTTTATTCACGTAGATGAACTGTCATGAACATATATCAGAAATTTAGCTTGTCATAGAAGACAAGAACTTGATGCGTATCACTCAAAAGGGTTATTTGTTGCAGGCATGAAATCGTGGGGGTGGTAACTGAGGTGGGTAGCAAGGTGGAGAAATTTAAGGTTGGGGACAAAGTAGGTGTTGGAGTCTTGGTTGGATCATGTCGCCAATGTGACCAGTGTACTAATGATCTCGAAAATTACTGTGCCAAACAAATACTCACCTATGGTGCCCTTTATATTGATGGGACCCTTACTTATGGAGGTTACTCTGATATCATGGTTGCCGATGAGCATTTTGTTATTCGTTGGCCTGAGAACTTGCCGCTTGATGTTGGTGCTCCTCTCCTATGCGCTGGTATTACAACTTACAGTCCCTTGAAGTACTTTGGACTTGACAAGCCAGGATTGAGTGTTGGTGTTGTCGGTCTTGGTGGGCTCGGTCATGTAGCTGTAAAGTTTGCCAAGGCTTTTGGGACTAAGGTGACAGTTATAAGTACATCTATTGGTAAGAAAAAGGAAGCAATTGAACATCTTGGTGCAGATGAATTTTTGGTTAGCCGTGAGCCAGAGCAGATGCAGGTAAGTAATTACATGGGAATTCTGTGGACGAAATTCTTCTAGTTAGGTAAAAATGCACTTAATTTTTAATTTCCTTTGGTTTTTTGGTAGGCTGCAGCAGGCACATTGGATGGTATCATTGATACTGTCTCGGCAACTCATCCCATTGTGCCACTATTAAGCCTGTTGAAGCCTCATGGGAAGCTTATCTTGGTTGGTGCTCCAGTAAAGCCCCTGGAGCTTTCTGTTTTTCCTTTGATTGCAGGTTAGAAAGCCCTCCATTCCTTCTCATTATTTTGTTTAAGTTATGTAAATATTCAAGCATAACATCGGTATGGAATTACAGGGAGGAGGTCCGTATGGGGCAGTGCAATCGGAGGACTGAAAGAGACGCAAGAGATGATTGATTTTGCAGCAAAGAACAACATACTACCAGATGTGGAGGTTATCCCAATGGATTATGTGAACACGGCAATGGAACGTCTTCTGAATTCTGATGTGAAGTACCGGTTTGTTATTGATATTGCAAAATCTTTGAAACCTGAGTAAGACTCAAAACTTGGGATTCTTCGAGAGAATATGCTATGTACCAAGAAATTAACTGGAAGAGCACTTAGTAGCGTACAAGTGCTTGACCTTATCTTTAGTTCAAAATAATGAGAGGCTGGCAGAAGTGATCTTGTTGCTATCTTATCCCGGTACATTAAATTTTATGATCAACCACCTATGTGAAACTATTTTGTGTATACCATTCCCATCATGAATGCGAATGGGACATTGTCGTCTAATTTGTCCAGTACTGATAATGCCAGAGCGAGCAATCTCCTTGTGCAATTGTCAACTCTACTGTTTTAGACAGACCATCTTTAGTAGTACTCCTCTTAATATTATAAAATTTCTATTTTAGTGCGCAAGATGAGAAAATGTTTTACAATTATTTTAGTGTCTTTAAGAAGAGTGATTTTATTATTGCCATGGAGTTTTAAATGAAATTGAAAAGGAAATAGAGTATAGTGGTTTCATCCAGTACAAAATTCTAAATTAGAGTTGAAAGTTATAAGGTAAGGTACGTAAAAATGTTGTTTATATTCTTCTTCTTCTTCTTCAATTGTCGTATTAAAAATTGTTGAACCAGGAGGTTCTATTATGAAAACTATGAAATAACAATAAAGTAATTTAATAAAAACTAACAATAAGATTTAACGTGATTCGGCGATATGCCTAACCCACAAAGAAAAGAATTTATTAATTTCAATCAAGGTAGTAAGTACAAATTTTTGTCCCGCAAATCTCACATGAACACCTACTACCCTCCTTTTAAACTTTGTCTTGAGAAATTATCTCAAAAGTAATCTAGAAACTCTCGTGTTATGTTTGTTCCACTTTGTCCCAGAAGAAAACATGTATTTATACCTGTGAAAAATTAGATTTGGCCAATGGGCATGCGCCGCTTGCTAGCCAGTGCGCAGCGCATAACTTGCACCCCAGTGCGCACATCCTGCTACTACTACTAAGAATTCATGTCTTGCGTGCCCTGGCGTGGAAAGCTTGTGCCAGGGTGCGCGGTCACTATCTACCGCGTGCCTTGGAGCGGCAACCTTTGCCCCCAGGCGCGCGGTTCCAGTAGCTTGTGTGCCTGGGCGCACTTCGCACCCGAATAAGCCTTGTCTCCCACAGCTACGCGCCCTGGTCTCCCACCACCTAGCGCACCAATGCATGGCGTCTTGCCAACGCGTGCCGGGGTGTGCTCTCGTGCCCATTTCGACCCCTTTGCTTCACTTCGCTCCATTTCGCTCCATTTCTTCTGGTTCTGGTCAATTTAGCCTAAAATTTCAAGGCAAAATTAACAATTCTCTACCTTGATTTGAAATTTACCATCCATCTTCTCTGTCCCTACCCCCAAAAGAGCCCATCATCTGAGTCTGTAAATGTTAATCAAATACAAGCAATGCTCGAATTTGATTCCTGGAATAACCTTAGTCAACATGCCTGCCGGATTATCCTTAGTCCGAACCTTGTCAACCAAAATAACACATTGAGACACCATATCCCCAACAAAGTGATACCTCACCTCAGTGTGCTTTGTTCTCTCATGAAAAGCTTGATTCTTGACAAGTGTATGGCACTCTGACTATCACAAAACACAGTAGTAATATCAGAATCCATACCCATATCCTCAATCAGCCCCTTTAGCCAAATGCCTTTCTTTACGTCTTCAGCCAAAGCCACGTACTCAGCTTTTGTTATGGATAATATAACTGATAACTGCAAAGTCGCCTTCCAACTTACTGTACAACTAAAAACACATACCCAATCATGTACCTTCTGGTGTCCAAATCTCATGCATAATCCGCATCCACATAGCCAATAATTTTAGCAGTATAATTCAATTGACTACACCTCAAACATCTGTCTACAGAGCCTCTTGATAGCTCATGATCTATTTCACAGCCAGCTAATGAGTCTTTCCTAGCTTGTGCATGTACATGCTCACAACATTAACTGCATGTGAAATGTCTAGTCTAGTGCACACCATAGCTTACATCAAGCTATCCACTGCACTAGCATAAGGCACATTAGACATGTGCTCCACCTCATCCTCAATATTCGGTGATAGATCTGATGAAAGCCTAAAATGAGCTGCAAATAACGTACTAACTAGCTTGGACTTATCCATCCTAAATTGCTAAAGTACTTTCTCAAAGTATTATTGTTGAGACAAGTACAACAATCCTGCATGTCTATTCCGAATGATCTCCATGCCCAATATCTTCTTTGTACCGCCCAAATCCTTTATCTCAAATTCTTCACTTAACAAAGCCTTTAAATTGTTGATCTCATATATGTTTTTAGAGGCAATCAAAATATCATCAACGTATAACAACAAATATACGAAAAGGCGATCACTACATTTTTTATAATACACACAACAATCGTAAATGCTTCAAGTATATCCGATTTTGGTAATAAAAGCATCAAACGTTTTATACCACTGCCTATGAGACTACTTCAAGCCATATAAAAATCTCTTCAAGAGATATGCTTGATTTTCTTTCCTGAAAACAACGAATTCCTCTGGTTGGCTCATGTAAATTTGTTTCTCCAACTTACCATGCAGAAACACTATTTTCACATCCATTTGCTTAAGCTTCATATCAAACAGAGCCACCATAGCAAGTAAAATACGAATGGAAGTATATTTTAAAACTGAGGAGAACACCTCATGGAAGTTAACTCCCTTTCTCTAATTAAAACCTTTAGCAACCAATCGCGCCTTGTACCTAGCATCTTTAACCCGGAGAATCCCTTTCTTTTTCTTGTAGATCTATTTGCAACCTACAATCTTCTATCCTTTAGGTACATTAACCAGCTTCTATGTGCTATTCTTGTATAGAAACTCCATCTCTTCACTCATAGTTGCTGCCCATTTATCAAAATCTTGTCGAGAAATGGCCTCTTTATAGATGACTGGATCATCACCCACAAACTCCTCGATTGAACTCAAAGCATAAGCAACCAAATCTAAATGTGCAAACTGCTATGGTGGTTTGATCTGTTTTCTCTCTTTATCGCGAGCCAAATGATAGTTCTGTAGTGAATTGTTTTCCTGCTACTGATTAAGTGATAATGAATCTTCATCAATTTCATCTATCACCTTCTGTTTTCCCTTTGAAACATGTGGAGTATATAAATCTCGACCTCCTCTTTAACGCCCTATTTACTACTTTTGGGCTGCTCCACCTTCTTTATCATAGTAGACTTATCAAAAGTCATGTCCCTGCTGATAATTATCTTAGAGCCCTTGTCATTATTACACCACAAACGATAACCCTTAACTTTATCTTCATAGCCTAAAAATATGCACTTCCTAGCCCTCGGCTCAAGCTTTCCATTCCGGACATGAGCATAGGCTGGACACCTAAATGCTCTCAAATTTGAGTAATCAGTAGGAGACCAGGACCAAACTTCCATTAATGTCTTGCAGTCTAAAGTAATTGATGTTGATCTATTCACCAAATAACAAGCAGTGTTAATCGCTTCTGCCTAAAAGTCCTTGGACAATCTGGTGTTAAAAAGCATGCATTTAGCTCTTTCCAAGATAATCTTGTTCATCCATTCTACAACTCCATTCTACTGTGATGTATGTACAACTGTGCGATGCCTCACAATTCTTTCCTTATCGTAGAATTCCTGAAACTCTTCATTGCAGAACTCTAATCCATTGTCAATCCTCAAGCGCTTTATCTCATTTCATGTCTGCTTCTCGATTAAATTTTTCCATTGCTTGAAGTTGACAAACACCTCATCCTTATGCTTTAGCATGTATACCCATACTTTCTGTGATAAGTCATCAATAGATGTCAGCATGTACCTAGTACCTATCTTTGAAGAAACCTGAGAAAGCCTCCAAAAATCTGAGTGAATGTAATCCAAGGTGCTCTTGGTCCTATGAACTACAGTGCCGAGCTTCACCCTGTGTTGCTTGCCAAGTACACACTGCTCGTAGAAATCCAATTCTCCAGTCTTCTCTCCACAAAGCAAACCTCGTTTGCTCAGTTCTGGCATCTTCCTCTCACTCATATGCCCAAGTCGCATATGCCACAATCTCGTAGTATCATTGATTGATGAAGAAATTGCTGCAGTACCAGAAATTGTCCTGCCCTGCAATATGTAAAGGCCATTCCGCTTATCTCCTCTCATGATAAGCAATGCGCTTTTGGAAACCCGTAGAACTCTATCTTGAGCTCTGTACTCATAACCATTCTTGTCCAGAGTACCTAGGGATATCATATTTTTCTTCAGATTTGGGACATGACGCACATTTGTTAAGGTCCTTACTATGCCATCATACATTTTGATACAAACTAAGCCAATTCCTACAACCCTGCAAGAAGCATCGTTTCCCATAAGTACTTTACTACTATCATATTTCTGATAAGTGGCAAACCAATCTTCTCGTGGGCACATATGGTAAGAACAATCACTATCCAAAATCTACTATGAGCTTAGTAAACTTTCGATAATGTTGAGAACAAGCCCACCATCAAACTCATCCTCAACAATTCCTGCGGCATTATCCCATTTTTTATCAGAAGTTTCATCTGCATACTTCGCCTTTCCTCTTTCCGGACAATTTCGTTTCCAGTGCCCATTTCCACCACACCTAAAACACTTGTCACCGGTTCTAGGCTTGGTTCGGGACTTTGATCGACCTCTACTCCTTTCCCTTTCTCTCGATCTCCTTTTTGCTACCAATCCTTCTCCACTTTTACTATCATTGTTGCCCGAGACATGTTTTCTCAATTCGTTGAAATTCAATGAAGCCTTCACATCCTCCTTTTAAATTGTATCTCTCACGTACAACAAAGTAGTAACCAAGCGCTCAAAGGATTTGGGTAGAGAACAAAAGAGAATTAACTCTTGATCTTCATCTTTAATTTTAATAACTATACTAGCGAGATTTAGAATCACCTTATTAAAATAATCAATATGCTGAGTAATAGATGTACCTTCTTTCATCCTTACTATGTATAATTGCTGTTTCAAATACAACCGATTCGTCAAGGACTTTGTCATATAGAGACTCTCCAGCTTCTTCGACAAATTCGCTGGTGTACTTTCTGTGGCGACCTCTCTCAGTACATTATCTACCAATGATAACACCATAGTACCATAAACCTTCACCATGAACTTATCCTTTTCCTCATTTGTCAGCGTCTTTGACAAGAAATCTCTGCCCTTTAACGCTCTCTGTAAATTTTGTTGACATAGGAGAGTGTGCATCTTTATCTTCCATGGCCCAAAGTCATTCTTCTCATCGAATTTCTCTACCTCGTACTTCAGGACTGACATCTGATCCAACCTACTCCAATACGAAATTGTTGAAACCCAAGAGGATCTATTATGAAAAATGTGAAATAACAGTAAAGCGATTCAATGAAAACTGACAACAAGATTTAATGTGGTTTGGCGATGTGTCTAATCCACCCAACAAAAAAAAAAAAATTATTGATTCCAAATTAATGTAACAAATACAACTTGAGTCCTACAAATATCACGCAAACACCTAACCCCCTCGTTCTAAACTCCGTTCTGAGAAAACTATCTTTAAAGCAGTCTAAAAGCCCTCATGTTATATATGTCTCAAAGGATTAATGATTCTCCCGAAAGAAAACTGAATTTACATCTGCGAAAACAAAGTACTTGGCCCATGGGCCTGCGCTGCGCATCGGGGCACAAATGAATTGCGCCCCGACACGTGCAACTACTTCCTTGTTCCAGAAACCGCCATGCCAGGGCATGCAAAACTTACGCCCTAGCGTAGCGTCGTCGATTTTGGAGTCTCACCGGACGTACTGGCACGGAAAACTTTCTCCAGGGTGCGCAATTCCAAATTGTTTCGTTCTCGGGCGCATGTTGCGTCTTCTGCTGCTTGTTTTTGCAGCTGAGTGCTGCTGTCTCAGTCCCTGGGGTGTGTTTCCTGTGCTTATTTTGACCACTTTACTACAATTTGCTCCGTTTCTTATCATATGTGGCTCAAATTTCAAGATAAAATCAACAAAAATAGTAATTGAAAATAGTTGATGGGATTTAACGACATTGTGTCACTATAACTTGTCAAGTGAATAATTACTTTTAGACATAAATAATATAAATCCATTTGGAACTTGACAGAGTGAGGACATGTTAGCATAAAAAAGGTTCAGATCCATGATTCCCCATGGTGGGCTGGTGTCACAGGGGTAATTTTTCACATAAATTTTTCGCTCAAGTTTATGCGACCCTGTGCGGCCTAGACCCACCAAGGGCCTAGTCAGCCTATTTGGGCACCTCGTTTAGAGTAAGCATGCGAGTTAGGCAACATATGTTCGAGCAAGGCAACAAGATAAACATTCGAGCATGCAGCGGAATTAATCATAAGGGACACATGAATTACAGGAATCAATCCCAACCTTGTATTAACCCAACAATCGTAAATACACAGGATGCCAATGCCTTCACACAATGTCTGCCCAAGACTAACTCGCTAACTTGTTTCTAACTTCGCCTCCCTTTTTGGCAGATTGTGAGATCAAAGGCTTTTATACTGTCTAGTATAATTCGCTACAGTGGACATCTCCCACTGCTAGGAAGCTAGCCTATCAACAGCCAACAAGTGGCAAAACTATGCTAATGCTGCCAGGTGTCCCGAGCAGTTGTGCCGAGCGGTTATCTGCAGTGTAGCCTACTTGTGCCAACTGTTCCGAGCAGTTACCGAAAAAGTCTGCCACAACCGTCCCACTACTTTGATTCCCTCTCTGCCGAAAACCGTCTGCCAACATGCTCGTTCAACTGCCGCCCACATCAGCATGAACTCGCCACGTCTTGCCAACGTGTTGCTAGACTGTCTGCCAGATCAGCCTGCCTCGCCAACCTGTTGCCGCGCGCGCCCGTACCCACTGTTCGCGCCAGCGTGTTGCTTGTGCGCGCTGCTCCGCTCAGCTGCGCCCAAGTCTCGGTACTGATTCCATCCTTTGCGCATAGTTGCGCACCATTCCGTCAAATATTGCGCAAGTGTGCCCACTGTCTCGATAAGTCCCTCGCGATTGTGCGCACTGTCCCGATCAAGTGTTGCACAAGTGTGCGCACGGCCCAGCCCCGCGCGCACACGCATCCGTCAGGGTCCGTTGGGTCTGTTTATGAACTCCGCCCCTTGGCGCACGGCACGCTGCCCGATCCTAGCGAACGCCTGTGGCCTGTTTTGTTTTTCCAACACACTGACCGGTCACCATCAAGCACCACCAAGCATGCATGATCGGACGCAACATTTTCGGGTCTAACAAACCACCCCCACTGGAGGAATCCGACGCCCTCGTCGGACTAAGGAAGACACATCCCCACTTGTGTTCCCGCATAAACCTGCTTTAACCTGCAAGTCTAGAAATAAACGCCATCAGTAACTTTAAACCAAAGTAACAGTACTGACCTCACGTTTTGTCATGCTGCACCAAGCCAGCATGGGTTTGGACTTCCCACTGAATCCTGCCAAACACTTTGCCTCGGACAATGCCCCCACTTGACCGAGGTATAGGGCTAAGCTTTTAACTTCGCCGCCCAGCAGCTTTTAACTTCGCCGCATAAGATAAAGAAGGCCAACTCTCTTTACCAATTTCTTGGCAAACGCCACCATCACTGTCTGATGTCGATGAACCGGCCCCATTAGCATGCATTGGTCCAGTCTCATCCGTCCCATCGACTGACTTCTTTCCCTCTTTTCCGAAGTTAATCCACTCAGCTTGCACAAAGCAAGGTTCTTTATCATCAACGATCATTAACCCGCTCAAGTAAGGGATAACCACGGCCTTCGCATCAAATAGGAAATCACTGCCAAGAATCATATCAAATTCATCCAACCGATAAACCATCAGTTTGCTCTGTCCTTGCCAATTCCCCACTTTCAAGTTCACAATGGCCCCGCCTTTCACCATCTCCGGCTTTCGGTTTACAGCCTTAACTTGGGTTTTAGCAAGTTCCATCTTTAGCCCCAGCTTCTGGGCTTGTTCCTCCGAAATGAAGCTATGTGTGGCCCCCGAGTCCACCATTGCTTTCACCTGATTACCATTCACAAACACTCGAACATACATTAGTCCTTTATTCCTAATTGAATCGGACTTACCCGTCAGAGTGTTCAGCAACTGGAGAGCACCGACTCTCGGTTCCATCTCGCTTTCCATTGTGGTTTCAGTTATCCCAGCCAACAATGCACTAAGTCGTTCCCGCTGAGGGCAATCCCGCATTTTGTGGTCACCTCCGCAAGCAAAGCACCCTGATCTTTTCTTTTCCGTCTGGGCACCCACTGCATCGGATCCCTCTTTCTCCTTCCCTTTTCCATTCGGTTTAACTTTGCCCTTGTCTTTCCCGCTATCTTTCTTTTTGAGTTCTCGATCCAGGCCTCCGACATTTCGATAGTCCACCAATCTATCGGCAGCGGCCATAGCAGAATGCAAGTCCTTGACTCTTTGTCGCCTTAACTCGGCTTGAGCCCAAGGTTGCAGTCCCGCCATGAAATTGAACAACCTGTCTTCCTCAGACATATCGCGCACGTCAAGCATAAGAGAACTAAAAGTGGAAACATACTCTCTTACCGTTCTCGTATGTCTCAAGTTTTGGAGATTCTCTCGAGCAACCCACGACACATTGCAAGGTAGAAACTGCTCCTTTAGTTCCCCTTTTAGTGCTTCCCAAGTGTCAATCCGTCCTCGATTAGCAGCTGATTCATCCGACAAACGAGTTCGCCACCACAGTTTAGCGTCTCCCGTCAAGTACATAGTAGTTATGGACACCTTTTCCCGTTCTGGAATCTTAGCGGCATCGAAATAGGTCTCCATATCCCACAGAAAATTCTCGAGATCTTTGGCGTTCCGCTCATCACCAAAAGGTTTTGGATCCGGCACCTTTACCTTCGACAAAGAAGCCCTGTCATCAGCCACACTTGCTGCCACAGCCTTCTTCAATACCATCAATTCCGTATTGACCGACTCAAGTTTCAACTCAACGGCCTCAGTGAACGTTCCCACATTTTCAGCAGCCGAAACAACCTTTCGATCCACCATTTCGGGCCAACCCGCCACTGTCTTTTGCAAACCCTCAATCGTTAAATGCATTTCCTGGATTTGCTTAAAGAGAGCCATCTTTTGAGTTTCATCCGGTTGTCCAAGGAATGCCTCCATCCGGCGCATCCTTGTCTCCAAGCCAAGAATCGCTTCTTTCAAACTTTGATCCGCCATCGTTTCACGTTTCAAAGCCTGCACAGAACCCAAACTAACGTCAATTCCCCTCAAAATAGCGTGAAGCCGGGCTCCGATACCAACTGTCACAGGGGTAATTTTTCTCATAAATTTTTCGCTCAAGTTTATGCGACCCTGTGCGGCCTAGACCCACCAAGGGCCTAGTCAGCCTGTTTGGGCACCTCGTTTAGAGTAAGCATGCGAGTTAGGCAACATATGTTCGAGCAAGGCAACAAGATAAACATTTGAGCATGCAGCGGAATTAATCATAAGGGACATATGAATTACAGGAATCAATCCCAACCTTATATTAACCCAACAATCGTAAATACACAGGATGCCAATGCCTTCACACAATGTCTGCCCAAGACTAACTCGCTAACTTGTTTCTAACTTCGCCTCCCTTTTTGGCAGATTGTGAGGTCAAAAGCTTTTATACTGTCTAGTATAATTCGCTACAGTGGACATCCCCCACTGCTAGGAAGCTAGCCTATCAACAGCCAACAAGTGGCAAAACTATGCTAATGCTGCCAGGTGTCCCGAGCAGTTGTGCCGAGCGGTTATCTGCAGTGTAGCCTGCTTGTGCCAACTGTTCCGAGCAGTTACCGAAAAAGTCTGCCACAACCGTCCCACTACTTTGATTCCCTCTCTGCCGAAAACCATCTGCCAACATGCTCGTTCAACTGCCGCCCACATCAGCATGAACTCGCCACGTCTTGCCAATGTGTTGCTAGACTGTCTGCCAGATCAGCCTGCCTCGCCAACCTGTTGCCGCGCGCGCCCGTACCCACTGTTCGCGCTAGCGTGTTGCTTGTGCGCGCTGCGCCGCTCAGCTGCGCCCAAGTCTCGGTACTGATTCCATCCTTTGCGCATAGTTGCGCACCATTCCGTCAAATGTTGCGCAAGTGTGCCCACTGTCCCGATAAGTTCCTCGCGATTGTGCGCACTGTCCCGATCAAGTGTTGCACAAGTGTGCGCACGGCCCAGCCCCGCGCGCACACGCATCCATCAGGGTCCGTTGGGTCTGTTTATGAACTCCGCCCCTTGGCGCACGGCACGCTGCCCGATCCTAGCGAACGCCCGTGGCCTGTTTTGTTTTTCCAACACACTGATCGGTCACCATCAAGCACCACCAAGCATGCATGATTGGACGCAACATTTTCGGGTCTAATAGCTGGTGTAATAACCGACAAGCACCAACTAATGCAACAGCAATAACTCCGTGTCAATATTTTTGGTGGAGGGCAAAGGGCGTTGTCCTGCTTTCTGACAACATTTAATTATTTTATTTATTTCTGCTCCGTATAGAAGAAGGGTGTCCCTAATACAAAGTGGATTTTTAGTATGTTTCTTTCAATCATGGTCTCTTTGACTTCTTTTTCAGATGGTTTTTCTTGTTTTACGAGTCAGCAAAATCAGTAAAATAAAAAAATCTCTGTATTGTGAGAGTGATATTAAAATGGATGAATTAAGCTAAGCCTTTCTAAAAATATATGTAGTCGAGCTTATTTAAAAGATTTTGCTCTTAAAAGATTTTTATATATAATTTTCTTTAAAATACTGACTAAAATTTGTGTAATCAATATTAGTTAGAACAATAATGACCTAAACCATAAAAAGCAAGTAAATACTGCTGTTTATATAAATAGGCAAACTTACGTCCACTATTCAAAATTTCACTTAGAATTTAAATTTGTAAAATTAATATGAGCAATGTTTGTATAAATTAAGAGCAAATAATTTGAGGGAAAAGAGAAAAGGATAGAGACATTCAAAAGAGTGATAAACCAGTGATGATGCATGTTTTTGCATGAGATGTTTAGGGGAAATCTGGCCAACTAATGTGAGGTCGAGTATGCTGATGAGCTGACCTAAGGGTGGCAAATGATTAGATTCGGTAAGGTATAGATTGGATCTTTATGGATTAGATTCAAAATAAATTGATATTCATGGATTAAAATGGATCGCATTGCAAATGGATTGCGTCGGGTTTGGGTAGATCAATAAAAAAAAATTGTAATTTTATGTTAAATATATTGCTACATTACTTTGTTAATTTAAATTTTTTTATCTTTACTTTACGTATGTTGATTAATTATCATAAAATCCTTACTTATAAACAACCAAAAAGAGTAATGAATAAGGTGGAAATCACAGTAACTTAAAACTCTTTAATTGTAATTACAAAATGCGAATATAACATTCCTTTGGCATAATTTATATATTAAAACTTCAGACTAATTCAAATTCTAAGTTTATTTGATCAATTTTTAGAAGACTGATTTTTTGAGGATGTGCTAATCATGATATTTTCGGCTTGAAAATTCTATTAGAAGTGCAAATTATATAATATATACATATACACACATTATATTAGTTGCTTTGCCAATGATCGGCTGTTAGTAGTTGTTAATATGTGATTATTAATTCCTAATTAAATATCAACAATTGGTATTGGTATATCACCAGTATAATGATACAAGAACAAAGGCCCTTCACTAATAAAAAAGAAAAAAAGAAAATAATGATAATAATTTATGCCTTGTAACATGGAAGGAGGATGTTTAACTACAACCTTATGGGAAACTTAGCGGCATTTGAGGTCAGTTGCTAACCCCTTACCAGTATGATGCATAGTCGCCCAGCAGATGGTACACCCAGTATTGAATGTTGGTGCAGATGGTGGACAGTAACAACTAATATGGATTTGAATTGGGATGACTGCATTTAGTTTCAATGTAAATGATTGACGTCGTCTCTGCAGTGCATTTAATGCAGTTGCTTGCAGGCATCCGACCTCATAAGATCGATGGTGTTGACCCAACTTGGTTACTACTGTGAGCCTTTCGGCTAAGCTCAATTAAATTCAATTGTAAAATAAGGGAATCAACTTAGAGGTGGTCGACCAAATAGCTCGAGCTAACCTACAAAATCAGCCAACCTAATTTTAGGTCGAGGCTTTGGTATCCAATACTAAACATTTACCATATGATGACATTTCTACCAAGGATTAGTTCTGAAGCTAGTGGCTTGAAGGTACCTAACCTTTGCACAAGGACAACTATGCTATGGTCGTCGAGTTATAATGACCCAATGGCAGTCAATGTCCTGTGAACAATAGCAGTGAATCTACCCTTAATTGGGAATAACTGGTGAGTCATAAGCTTATTGCGGTTGGCCCTGATTCTCCCTTATCAAGTAGCTCTCAAATGAGAGCAAACTAACTCTCAGAAGGAAAATAATCAAATTTTAGATAGGATATAACAAATTTCAAAATGCTTCTAGAACCAACTGATCTATGGCCAAGCCTGGGAGAACTTCTGCAAGCCAAACTTGCACTACCTTTGTTAACTGATGCATGAGTTGCTGTTACTCTATACAACAAGCTCTGAACTCTCATTTCAAATTAGAATTGGATAACCATAGTTACTTGTAGCAACAACTCTCTATTGGTTCTCTTCATAATAAGGTCCCTCAAGATGCTATCACTCCTCTATCTCTCTTCACCACAAGGCACCTCAAGACACTTACACTAGAAAGTAAGGATATAAAACAATTTAAGCACAATACAATAAAGACTATATATGCAAAGGTGAGAGCAATTGCAACTCTACACCGTTCAAGTATATTCAACTTATATATTTGATTGCAACGCAATCATACTTTTTATAATTAAAACAGCAAGGGCTAGAAATGATACAATATGATTAGTGGCCGTTGAAATGGAAAAAAAATAAAAATGAATGATTCATTTAAGGGATAGTTCCACAAATTAAGACATCTAAATCACAATAGATATCTTTGGATAAAAGTACAAGATTTAGACAATGTGAGATGCACTTTCAAAAAATGAAAAATATTGCAACCATTAATTAATTCAGATGGTCTTCATGGAAAGAAAGATTCCGCTTATTTTGAAACACTCATGCAAAAATTATCAAAGGGTTGATATGTTGCTAATTTACTCCTAGTATAAACCTTCATTGTTGAAATAAGAATCTAATTTGGTGTTGTCCTACTAACCTAGGGGTGTAAATGAGTCGAGCTCGAGTCGAGCTTGACAAAAATTACAAACTCGAGCCCAGTTTTTTGAGCTCAAGCTCGACGAGTTTGCTCTTAAGGGCTCGAGCTCGAGCTCAAGCTCAAACTACTGAGCTCGAGTGAGCTCGAGTCGAGCCGGCTCACCATAAATTTTAAATTAAATAAAAATATTAAATTATTAATGTATCATAATTATTTAATAATAATTAAAAAAATAATTAAAATTCTTATTATAAATTAAATATATATTAAATTATAATATATATTATAATAATTACTATAATGATTTAAATTATAATATATTATAATTATTAATAAAATATTAAATTATTAATATATTATAATTATTTAATCATATATAATAAATATTAAAAATTAGAAAAAAAAGTAAATTATTAATACATATTAATTAATATATAATAAATATTTAAAATTAGAAAAAGAAAGTAAATTATTAATATATATTAATTATTTAATTAATATATAAAAAATATTTAAAAATAGAAAAAAGCTCATGAGTCGGCTCATGAGCTTTCGAACAACTAGAGAAGAGTTCGAGCTTGAGTCGATCTATAATCGAGCCCGCTCATGAGGCTCATGAGCCAGCTTGACTCATCTTACACCCCTATACTAACCTATCAAATTAATCTATTTTATCATCAAATATTTGGGGCTTTATTCATTTTTGGGTCATAGTTTGGTCTAGGTTAGGCCACTTGACTTGTTCAAATAGGCATCGATCCTAAAATGTAAGAGAATCTTATTAAGTAATAAGAAGAAATAAGAGCATGATCTACTTTTTCAAGCATTAGAATCTATAACATTACCATATTAAAAAACATTCTCTATCTTAAATATATGTTTTTTTGTTACTTTTATGATATTTTAAAATAGAACGTTATTTTTTAAAATATAAATTCTTTTCCCTCATATCCTTCAACTTAAAATAAGTTGTTGGTAAGGGACTGTGAACCTTTAAAACTCTGTATAGTCAAGGCAAGAGCTATACTCTCTATTTTTGAGATGAATTTGTCTCGCAATGGTGCTCACTATTGCTAGCAATCATCTCCCAAGATGTAACAAAAAATATTTGAAAATGAGAAGTACTTCAAATCTTTCGAACTAGCGAACCAAGTATGTATAAAACTTTTTCTTGAACTAGAGTGCTAGAGCACAAAGAATGCCCTAAAATTATATATGCTTTGGGTGAATGAAATAACATGCTCTAGGTGGATATGTCTGTTGACATGGCTAGGGTGGTGATTGGATGCATTTTTAGAGTGGCGATCGCTAATAGATCATAAGCTTTGAGGTGGCACCCCTCCATTGAAAAGCTTTTCCAAATACTTCCACAGGCTGCCACGAGTCACAATCTTGGGGAAGCCATGTGTCAAAATCTAAATAGAGAAAAAGTTAACTAAGAAATAAATTTCGTACAAAATATAATTTAGAAGTAAATATTTAATTAAATTTTGTCCACAAAGACATTTATTTTTGCATGAGTCACATTCTAAGCCCAAGCTAAGGCTTAGGACTAGTCCAACTAAGTTCGTCAGTTGGTGCATGTGTAGGCAAAATTACAAAATTCATCCTGCAATTTTACCCCATTTGGTTTTTCGTCCTATAACTTGCATAATATTAATTCTAGTCCTATAAGTATTAAAAAATTGTCATTTTTTGTCCTTTTTTGCCGAAGCCGGAGAAACTCGCCGAAAAATGTGACGTGGCACGCCAGATGTGTGGACATTTCTTGTTTCTGCCTCGTTGGCAAATGACATGGCTTGATAAATTAAAAATAAAAAAATAAAAAATGCCAACTAGATATAAAATAATATATATATATATGACATATATTTATATATACACATATATGTATATATCTAAATATATGTATTTATATATACATACACATAGATATGTATATATTCCCCCACCCACCCGGTGGGTGGCTGGCCGAGCTCACCATGGCCAGCTAGTGGCCAGCACCTTGCCTGGCTAGATCTGGCCAGGCGAGGTCATGCTGCCAGCCACCATGGCCAACCCGTGGCACTCTAGCCAGGCGGCGACCATGGTGAGCTCGCTCGTGGCCATGGTGGGGGGTGGCGAGACGGGGGTTGGGGTGGGGTGGGGGTTATGAATTTTAATTTATATTTAAATATAATTAAATTATTTTAAATATGTGAGTTAAAATAATATTGTTAATGGTAAATTAGGGGAATGTTTGTTATATTTTTTGTGTGATTTTATTATGTGTTTTGGGAGAATAAATTATTGGAGAATGTGAAAATTGTGTTGGGAAATGTGATTAATTTTTGGTTATGTTTTTGAAAAATAGTTAAAAATTGAATCTGGAGAATTTTGGTATGTTTGTTTATGTTTTGGGGGAGACATTTTTTTTACTGTAATAGTTAAATCAATGTTTTTTTGTTAAATTTTTGGGGTGAAAATGAAATTGAGTGATTTTTTTCTTGTTGTAATAATAATAATATATATGATGTATATATAATATATGTATATATATATTAAAAAATAGGAAAGTTTTGGGGATAATGAAGGATATTCAGGGAAAAAAAATGTGTTTTGGAGGAAAAATGATGATATGTAATATATAAATATATATATATAAATAGATGTGTATATATATGTGTGTGTATATATAAATTATATAATATATTTGAAATTTAAAAAAAAAAGAAAAGGAAAAGACATGTATGTTGCCAACTAAGCAAGAAAAGACAAAAAATGCCTACTAGGCAGTCCAACGAGGCAGAAACAAGAAATGTCCACACGTCCGACATGCCACATCACATTTTCTGGTGAGTTTCGCCGGCTCCGATGAAAAAAGGACGAAAAATGACAATTTTTTAATATTTATAGGACTATAATTGATATTATGCAATTTATAGGACAAAAAATCAAATGAGATAAAGTTACGGAATGAATTTTATAATTTTGCATGCATGTGCATGTGGGCTTTGCATTGAACCAAGCAACACCTAGCTAGTTTTCCCATCCAAACATTTGGGATGCCTTCTGGGGCCCAAACTCAAATCTCTCACCAAGGCATTATTAAATGGTCTAATTTGTATTCTACTTCTCATCTTCTCCACTCCAACATATAAGTCAATTCTAAGTGGATCGCATTGTGCATTAATTTCTCATACATTCCAAATAAGTTTTGAGTATTATTGATATCTACTTGCAAATAGTTTACAATAATTTCAAGATTTTTGTTAATGAAAATTAGAACTCACTTAATTATTTAGTCAAAAGTTGGGTGTTCACTCAATATTAAAATATCAATTTTCCAAAAATCCCCCACATGAATCAAAATTAGTGCATATGGAAATGAAAATACAAGAAAAAGTTAAAACAGTAAGCTGCTGGGTCAAAATAGTAGCTTGTGGCCTTGAACCTTCCTTAACGAAGTACCATTAGATCTACTGACAACTTATTGAGCATGATATCTTGAATTGATCAGCTATTCAAATGGAACAAGACAATAGTATCCATCTAACAGCTTCCTTTACATTTTTAGTTTTCACAGTTGCGTTCTTTTTAGCCATGGACATTGTAGACATATTAATTTTGACAACTTGAACATAAAATAATATGCTAGTTATTAATTTAAGAATTTCTATTTATGTCTTGAAATTTATTAAATTTAGTTCTAAATAATAAATAGTTAATTTTAGTTAATAACCTATAGCGTGAATCAAATACTAATAAGTGTCAAGATGAAGTGTCCCAACCAATCAAATCAAGTCATGTAGCCTAGTAATCTTAGGCTAACAAAGTTGCATCACGTACCATATCTATGTACGGAACCAATCAAGTCAAAGATATTTAATATTATCTTTTAACATTTGATATTATCTCATCGTAGAGATAACTACTGAAGTAATTCAAGTCATCTAAGAGTTTCTTACTGAACATCTATATAAAGAGATGATCAAAGCTCATTGCACACAACAACAACAACAACTTAAGTGATAGCAAACAAGAGAGACCTTGAATGAGTTCAATAATTCTCTTAATCAAATTCAAGAAGATTTATGACATTCAAGGCGTTCATCACAAAGTTCATCCTCTTATGGCATTTAATTTAAGATAATGGTGTGAAGCCCTCGAATTGGCATTGTTTTTCCAAGTCAAATCAAAGGAGATCCATGATATTCAAAACATTCATTGCGGAGCTCATCAAAATTCAGAAAATATTTTTCAAAGGGATTGTATCCATATCATAAGTTTCAATATAGCTCATTTTTTATTTGTACAAATTTTATTATCTTGTAATTTTATTTTTGCAGGCACAAAATTTGCATTACAAATTTTTGGCATGCCCAATGGGACCATCTCTATCTCTCATATCTTTTCTTCATCAAAATTCAAGTATCACATAGATGCCTATGAGAACGCAACATTGATGATTAATACATAAAGTTTCTCAACTATGTCCAAGAAGTTGAAGTAAAGTGTAGCAGAAGGATCCAAGTTATAAAGCAAAAAAATGCTAAATAAAACTTGGCTACAACTAATCCAAGGATGAAATCATGCTTCTAAAATGGATTTGGTTGTAGAAAATTACCTTGATCGCTTAAAATCTAAGGTAGGAAGGAAGACAAGTATGAACTCTTCAAAATTATCTCCTCTTGACGTAGCAGAGAACTGGAAACGTTTGCCCTAGCACATCACCTTTGACTTGGTTGAAATTTGGACAACACCTCCTGAACATCCTTGAGGATATCCAGAAAAAAATTCATCAGAAACAAAAATCAGCAAGTGTTTCAAAATTGCCTCAGAGTTTCTGTACCGCAGTGGATCTTCAAGAGCAAAGCTTTCCAATTGTGAAGCCTCTAATGAAATGATCCACACACCTAAGGCAAGCTGCAATCAACCTTTATTCAGTTAGATCACCAAAGGATGAAAAAGAGATGAAGACTGGAAAGTGGAGGGAAGGTGAAGAAAAATGTGTGAAACTTCAACAGATGAGTGGATCACACTTATGGAGGAAAAAAGAGAATCTATCATGAATAAAACACAAGTGACTAGCCACCTCTATTTATAGATGAAGAGGTGTGATGCAAGTTGGTATCACACATCCCATGAGGTAGGGTGCCAACTAAGCAAGGCCAATTGCATGTGAAATATAAATTTAACTTGCATTTGAATTTCATTTGGGGTTTTCATTTCATCTTATGAAATGTCATCCAAATTAACTATAAATCCATCTCAAATGAACTCCTTCAATTGAATTTCCCTCACATTAATTAAATTAACTCCTTAATTTAATTAATTGATCTTGACTTAACTCCTTAAGCTACAAGGTGTTAACTTAACCCCTTAAGTTAACTTAACTAATTAATTGTCATATGGCACCAATTAAATTAAATTCTTAATTTAATTGATCTAATTTAACTCCTTAAATTATTTTATCAATTTAACAATTAAATTAATCAAACCAACATGACCAAAAAAATTAGCCAACAATTTTCTCCACAAAATCGGTCATTGGGAATTTTCTAACTCTTAGAAAATTCCCTTCATCAAATAAAACTTCCTTTAAGCTTTTATGTGTGATCCATTAGGTTCTCCTATTTATTAGACATGGGTTCACAACTCTTGTGATATAGTGAATATCAAAATATTCTCATTAGTTTAAACTCTTTTAAACTAATAACTCAATTTGATTAATCTCTATTAATTGAAGAGTATCCAATCTCCATGGTCGATGTCCAACCTCAAGTCTACGGAGTCCAACTAGTTGGTCGAAATGAATATACTCTTGGTGAACCGTTCTAACTCTACGCTTGCCATGCAAATACAGTCATTTCATCTCTTATCTCCCGAAAGAGGTCTAGGTCAACATATTTGTTTGTTCCCTAATAGCCTCAATAACTATGTTTCTATTCCCAATGTTCGATTTCAATTTATGACCTCATATTTGGAAAGCTCATTTTCTAAATTATCATACTACCTTGCACAAAGACTCCTTAGAATCGATCATTATAGAACACATAGGAAATGCACTCGCAATTCACAACGATGAGGAGATGGATCCCATCTTGAATATCACAAACCTCCATGTCTAAGTAGCTCATACCCTAATCTCAACTAGAGTGACCTACAAAGTGGTCAAAGAAGAGCAAAGTATGATAACCTAAACACAAGATTACCATGGATCATCAAGTCTAAGGACTAATTATATGTATTAGCATAAGCTAGAGAACATGCTACTACTGATTTACTAATATGGCTATCTAGTGGATTCTCCACGCGAGCCTTCAGTGAACTCGTTCTTTAACAAGCACCCACTAACATGCACCAATGTCTAACATGGATTGCTAATGAAATGAAATAATATCCAACTTCTTGGATTTATGCATCGTTAGTACAAGTCTATCTGAATCTTAGATGCCCTGTCTCATAAGATTCTATATCTTGGAATATTTTAAGATCATGATCGTATAAGACTTATTTCATGATCACCACTCAGTTCGTGACCAAGTCCCGTAGTCTTGTGTGATCTAAAGGCTCAACCAAATGCTAGTAAATTAAAATAAGCATAAGACGAAGATGGCCATTGAATATGAATATCATTTAATTAAGATTATCTCACAAATGAAATAATTTACATGCCGATCTAATTGGTTGTGGGGCACTATTCCAATAATCTCCCACTTGCCCTAAAGCCAATTCTCCATAGTCTTAAGATCTATCTTCTCAAGATGTCCTTCAAAGACCTTTTGCGTTCGAGGTTTAGATAATGGTTTTGCTATATTCCCTTTTGAGGCAACTATATCCACGCTATTGTTACATCTATCAATTGATCTCATAGATCAAATGATAATGCATTTATTTATGTTTGGATCACCTATGAGATCTTGGCTCAAGTCCTAAGTTGTCCTCCAAAGACAACCATATGTTCATGCACGCTAGGCACTATATCCAACTCTTGGATGATGTTTCTATCCAAACACTTTCCTTTACAGCTTTCAAAGCTGCAATATATTTTGCCTTTATGGTAGAACCAGCCGTGGTGTCTTGTTTAAAACTCTTCTACCTCATCGCATTGCCATTGAGGCAAAATATAAATCCAAAAGTGGATTTTAGGTCATCTATATCAGATTGGAAACTAAAATCCAAAAATCCCTCGAGTTTCAATTCTTAATTGTTGTATACTATAAACAAATGCTTAGTCCCTCTCAAGTACTTTAGGATTGCTTTAACGGCTTTCCAGTGACATTCACTGAGGTCAGATTGAAAGCTGCTTGTAACACTTAGAGCATGTGTTAATTCGGCCATGTACATTGAATGACATATATTTTGGTCCCTATAGTGGACGTATATAGTATGTGGGACATTCTATGTCTCTCGTCGTCAGTCTTGGGCCTATAGACTTAAAGAGACGAAGACCTTATCCCATAGGGATGAATCCCTTCTTGGATTCTTCTATACTAAACCTCTTTATTATCTTGTCAATGTACAGTGATTAGGAAAGCCTTAGCATCCTCCTCAATTTATCTCTGTAGATACGTATTCCCAATATATAGGATGCTTCTCCTAAACCTTCATGGAGAATTATGTAGATAATCATGTTTTAGTACACTCTAACATTTCTCTCTCATTCCTAATGAGAAGAATGTCATCAACATAAAGCACAATAAACTGTGCACTAGTCTCGCTAGCCTTCTTATACATACCAGGTTGTCTTATCAAAACGTATGTTCCAACTTTGGGATGCCTATTTAAGTTTATAAATGGACCTTTCGAGTTTGCAAACCTTTTGCTCTTTCTCTTTGGATGTAAAACCTTGTGGTTGCTCCATGTAGATTTCTTCTTCAATGTTTCCACTGAGGAAAGTAATTTTCACATTCATTTTCCATAGCTCATAGTTATAATATATGGTTACGGCGAGTAAAATCCTAATGCACTTACGCATAGCAAAATCAATACGGGGTCTTTGAGTATAAACCTTTGCTACTCGTCGCGCCTTAAAGGTCATTATTTCTCCATTGACTCCTAGCTTTCGTTTATAGATCCACTTGCAACTAAGAGGTACTATGCCCTCCGCTGGATCTACCAAAGTCCATACTTTATTGGAGTATATAGAGTCCATTTCGGAATTCATGGCGTCAAGCCAATGTCTTGAATCTTTGTCTAACATAGCTTCTTCATAGATCTTCAAATCACTATTTGATTGGGCCATTTCATGAAGGAATCCTAACATTTTAGGTTGCTCTTTGATTCATCCCGACCTTCTTCGAGGTTATATGCAAGGCTCTTGATGTTCACTTGTTTCTACTGCTTGTGAGATTTGATGATCATCTTGAATTCATCAAGCTCAACAATGCCATTTTTGTCTGATAAAAATTTCTTTTCTAAAAATGTAGCGTTCCTTGAAACAAACACCATTACTCCAAGGGATCATAGAAATAATAACCCAAAGACTCTTTTGGGTATCCCACAAACTTGAATAAAGTGGATCTTGCATCCAACTTGTCTCCCACAAGCCATTTGTCGTAAGTAGGAGACCCCCAAACTCTTAAGAAAGAGTAAATAGGTGCTTTGCCATACCACGTCTCACATAGTGTCATCAACACCAAGTTTGAGGGTACTAAATTTAATTACCTCGCCGCCATTTCTAAGGTGCATCCACAAAAAGATATAGGCACATCGAAAATGCTCATCATGGAACGTACCATGTCTAATAAGGTACGATTTCTCCTATTGGCTTCTCCATTATGTTAGGGTACGCTGGGTGGAGTCCATTGAGAGATAATCCTATTCTCCTTTAGATAATCCAAGAATTTGGTACTTAAACATTCTCCTATTTGATTCGATCGAAGAGCTTTAATACTTAGTGTCTTTTGCTTTTCTACGTCATTCCTGTACTCTTAGAACTTTTCAAAGGTTTCGGACTTGTACTCCATAAGATACACATGTCCGAACCGAGTATGATCATCAATAAAGGTGATGAAGTAAGAATAGCCTTCTCTTGCTCTAACTCATAGCGATCCATAAACATCCATATGGATCAAATCTAAATAACTTGTAGTTCGCTCTGTTTGTCCTACCAATGGAGTTTTGGTTAGTTTTTTCCTATAAACAAGACTCACAAGTAGGAAGTTCCTCAATCACACTAACATTTAGTGTTTTGGGAGCTTCTAACTTGCTCATCCTATTTTTGAAAATATGTCCAAGTCTTGCATGCCACAAGATGGCATTTTCTTGGTTATCTAATTTTCTCTTACTTTGTTGAATGTGCATAATGTATAATCCTTTGTTAAGTGTACCATGAGCAACTAAAGAACCAATTCTTTAATGCCTTCAATCTCCCATTTGATGTAGAATGATCAAATCCTTCGCTATTCAAAATAGGAATTGAAATAATATTCTTAACAATATATTGTACATAATAACAAGGGTTTAATAAAAATACGGAATTCCCTAAGTCTAACTTTGTGACACCCCACTTAGGGCAACCCAAAGTTGAGATATCAAAACATTCCAAACAATAATTCTGAACCAAAAATACAAGCAATAGGCCCATAATCAAACATTCAAGCTCATCAGAAATAGCAGCGGATTCCAACTTAAATAAACCTATAACATACAATATATCTACTAAATACATACCACAAAATTTTCCAAATTCAACTTATCATAAGCAGTGAAAATTCAAACTTAACTAACTCGACAAACCATTAAATAAATGCCATGATTCACTTTATATTTAATAAAATATTTACATGCCTTAAATCAACATTTTCAACATAACATCTCACGACATCTCATATCTATGCTTAGCATTCGGATGATTGCATGTATACATTCAACACCTGATCTATTACAAAATAGACTCATGTCTAGAGTCCAACTTCTTCACTTAATCCTTGTATGAGAGAATCAAAATAAATTGGGGAGGGGGGCTAAGTCCGAAGGACTTAATGAGGGATAACTGTAAGCATAACCGAAAGAATTTGTTGAGGAAAAATCAACTCAACAGATAGTAGATTAACAATCAAGCAGAACATAACAAAATACGATTAGGCAACTAGTAAACAATTGAACAATCAGAAAAACAATCAAACGATCATATATCAATCAATCAAACAGATTAGATCAATCGATGCAATCTAACAGATCATATCAAAACAATCATATATGTCCCTTATTTCTGTCATTCCGAATATAACGACACGTCCCGCTCTACAACTGGGAACAACATATTAGCTCGTCCCGAGCTTAATAGCTAGGATCAACAAAATTGTTCATCCCAGACTTAACCGTTGGGATCAAAATAATGGCTCATCTCAAGCTTAACAACTAGGATCAACATATCGGATCGTACAGATAATAGACAGATGGATATCAGATCAAACAGATAATAATACAGATAGATAACAGATAATAAACAAGAGTTCTTGGTGCCAGAACGGACAAGAACAAAATCGATATCAAAGATAACCCTCACAGGGGTGTTCAAATTAGATAACAGATAACAAATCAGAATTCCAACCCATTTTAGATTTCAAACAAACAGAATACCGTACAGAAATAGAAAACCCACACAAGGGCTTATCACAAATAACAGATAGTTAGAAAAGGTGTTAGATTGGCAGACCCTCACCTTCGTAGTCTCAGAAACTAAAATCGCCGTCAGCATCTTACTAGTCCACAGGACCCACTCATTCATCACCTAATTTAAAATAGTATAATTATAGTCAAAATCCACATTTGACCTCAATAATAGCTATTATGCTTATCATCAATCTAAAATTACTAATTTCTCACTTAACATAGTAAAGTTTAGGGTTCTATCAACATTATCGATACTAAACGGGTCAATTAAGCCATTAAGTAAATAATCATAAGGTACGTACAAGTGTGAATAAAAGATATAATCAATTTCCTAGTTACATAATTAACCTCATAACGATGTCCCATATCAATAATTATTGTCCAATCATGTTAGATAACCCAATTTTCGTCATTTAGGTCCCAAATTCATGAAATCCTCAAATTAGGGTTTAACCACTTTAATTAAATCGATAGATCCCAAAATTATCATATAATATAACAAGATCTGGGTCCACTAACTATATTATACTCTTTGCATGGAAATATATATATTTATATACCAATCATACAATAATCCTCAATCTTGACATAATCAGAATGTTCACAATTGAAAAAGGTACAATATACGTGTATGTGTATATACATATCAAAGTCGAATCTAAACTTTAACTCAAGTTCAGGCCATCGAAGTTTTGAAATCACAAACCAAGTACATGGGAGCAATCATCGCGTCGAGGAGATAAAACTGTCTCATTACTGCCGCTGCGCCACCATCATCGAAAAATGCAGTGCCACTATCTGGAGATACCTCCCGCCATGAGCTTTCCAACACTCAGCTTGGTTTTTTGTTTCTCTGCCGGAAAAGCCTCCAATCGAAGCCCTACAACCTTCAAAATTTCCTTGCTCCACCGTGGAGTTTTCGTCGGTTTTCGCTTTCGCCGCCGTGTGGATTGGTCATGTAGTGGCACCAACGTGATCCCCGAGCTGAGGGCTTTCAAAAAAGCTACCCGGAAGCTTGATTGGCCGTTGCTCCATCGGCATTAGCCATGTCTGTCGGAAATATGTTTCTTCAAGCTTCTCGATTCTGGTGGTTTGCTGCCTGGAACGCCGCTCGTGAGGTGCCGGAAGAAAGTGGTGAAGTGGACGGAGAGGGTGCTCAGTTTGGTTTGGAGAAAGGCTAGTAGGAAAAGAAAGTTGCCGGAGAGAAATGGGTGAGGTTGCGGGGAAAAAGAAGAAGAAATGGAGAGGATGAAATGGAAATTTGATATTTTTATAAAATCAACTTTTACTTAATCATGGATTGGCCCCAAAAGTTTTCTTCAGTTAGTAATTGGGTCCTCCAAATTCCTACAAACTTCAGTTCAGCCCTAAGAAATAGTTAGTGCACAGCTTTAACCCCTTTGACCAAAAATTATAGCCATGCAACCCCAAAACCTTCAAGATATGGTCAAATCAAGTTTTTGAAAATTGTAAATTTACCCCAAAACTTTCAAATTTTTTGCAATTAAGTCCTTTTTATTTCTTTTTCATGCCCTAAAATTCGACCAATTAAAACCTTAATTTCGAAATAATTATTTTTCTGAAATATCGAATTTCAAGGGTGTTACAGACCTCTCCCCCAAAAAGAATCTAGTCCCCAGATTCTCATCTGAGTAATGTTCCGATTGGCAGAAATAAGTAGATTCGGTTAGTCGATCTATATTCTTTCTTTTCATTATATTCTTCCAGAATTGTTCTTTCAACTCCTAATGCATTTTTGTGCTTCTCCGATGCATTGTGTATCTTGACTTGTGTACCTCACTGGTGAACTTTCTTCCATTTCTTCTGGCATACATGTTTTCTTACAGAACATAATGACATCTTGATTTTCGGTATTGAACTCAGATCTCCAAAAACTTCCAACCTTTCTTTTAGTTTCAACAATCCTATATCTTTGACTTAGGGCTCGTTGCATTTCATCATATGATTCGGACTGCACTTATCGTTGCAATCCTAATTGCTGTATTAAATTAAACACAACATCCATTCCTAGACTTTATAATACTTCTAGGATTTGTATCCATCAGCGTTGTCTCCTATTCAAATTCTCATTCTAGTCAAATGGTTGACCTTTCTAAGTTAATTTTGTCAACATGTCAGCTAATTAGAAAAGTTCTTTATAATTTTTGTTAACAGCCGACAAGACACAAAAGACTACGAACTTCTATCATGTTATTCTAGTCTCTTCTGGTTGACTACCATTTCTATCTTAGAGGGATTAACCCTCTATCCCATCCCCAATCACCCTCTGGTAAGCCCAACACATGGTGTTTATTATTAACCTTATTTCTAAGGGTGTTTGAACTTTTCTGCTAAACCATAGTCTCGGATTGCATATTTAATTCGTGAAATGCAACAAGTAACAGAATTCAAAACACCAAGATCATATATATAGCATTATTATAGATTTCATAGATAGAAACCGTACCTCCTGCCATCTTAGTAGGATTTGGTGCTTCTTTTCCTGTTAGGGCATATGCGCGAGCTCTTATTTTTGGCCTCCAGCTAGCTTCTGCTACTTGCTTCCGTTTTTCTGCAAGTGTTGGCCCTTTTCTTTTGGGGCAATCTCTTAGGAAGTGCTGGTCGCTACCGCAACCTATGCATCTACCCTTCTTCTCCCAACATCCAGACTTGTAATGGTTAAATCCTCCCCAAAATCCACATTATTTTCGAGCTATTCCTTGAGCCAAATTTGTAGTCTCACCAGATTGAGGGGCTCATTGGATAGTGCTTTCAACCTGGAGTTTTGATTGCTTTCTTTCAATATCACTCTGCTCCTCAAAGCATATCTTTTCCTTGCGGCCCTTATTCTCAATTTTTCAGATTTCCTGTAGTTTTGACTCAAGTTGTAGTGCTCTGCTTACTGCCGAACTGACATTTGGCAAGTCACAAATGGCCAAACCTTATCTAAGCTCTGGCCGCAGCCCTTGTAAGAATCGTCGAACCTGTCGACCTTCATCATTTTGTATGTAGAGAGCATATTGCATCAATCGGCTAAAAGTAGCCTCATACTAACTTACAGACTGTGCCCCCTATACAAGGTCCATAAATTCCCTTTCTTTGGCCTGTTTTACCACTTCTGGCAAAAATTTGCTCATGAAGTCTCGGGTGAAATTTTCCCAACTTCGGTGTGTTCCTTCAACCATCCATCTTTGGTTAATCATTTTCCACTAACTTCGGGCGGAACCTTCCAAAAGGAATGCAGCAAATCGAACCCTCCATTTATCCGAATAGCGTAGTGTCTCAAAAATAACCTCTAAACTCTCGATCCACTCCTTAGCCTTTCTACCATCAGGACCTCCCAAGAACTTCAAGGGATTGAAACGAATGAATTGTTCCAAAGCTCAGTCTTCTGTAACCGCCTCTGCTATCCCAGCTCTAACCGTCGGTTGGTGGTCAGGTTGCCTGCATCTCTGTCTTTCTCGATGTTCAGGCCCTGCTGGAGGATCTATTGCTGATTGATCTATATGAGGAGTTTGAGAAACTTCCTCTTCTAATATTAGTTGAGGTTGCGCATGTGCTTCCTGCCTAAGAACTCGACGATTAATGTCCCTCTGCCCATGAGGTCTACCCCATTGGGTGTATCCGAATTTCCTTGCGATGCCATTACTACTACCAACTCTACCAAGCTTCTACAAAGAAAAGAAAGAAAGAATTAGATAAGATCAAATCAGACTTATAAACATAGAAGTCTAATCATTCTACAATATACCATAAGATCCCATAGACGTCCTGCAGTAAGGAAATTCCTTTCACTAATGGCAACTGATAAATTCCATCTTAATTCCTCAGATAAATTCCGATAAACAAAACACCTGGAATTCATACTCAAGCTAACATAAATAAGAAGTCAATCACAAATCCCAATGTTACCAAATCAAGGTTACCAAACACCTAGGTCATCAACAAACCTAGGCTCCTGTGACACCCCACTCAAGGTAACCCAAAGCTGAGATATCAAAACATTCCAAACAATAATTCTGAACCCAAAATACAAGCAATAGGCCCATAATAAAACATTCAAGCTTATCAGAAATAGCAACGGATTCCAACTTAAATAAACCTATAACATACGGCACATATACTAAATAAATACCAAAAAAATTTCCAAATTCAACTTATCAAAAACAGCGGAAATTCAAACTTAACTAACTCGACAAACCATTAAGTAAGTGCCATGATTCATTTTAATACTTACATGTAATAAAATACTTACATGCCTTAAATCAACATTTTCAACATAACATGTCATGACATCTCATATCCATGCTTAGCATTCAGGTGATTCCATGTATACATTCAACACCTGATCTATTACATAATATAGTCATGTCCAGCCTAGAGTCTAACTTCTTCACTTAATCACTGTCTGAGAGAATCAAAATAAACGGGGGGTAAGTTCGAAGGACTTCGTAAGGGATAACTGTAAGCATAACCGAAAAAACCTATTGAGGAAAAATCAACTCAACAAATAACATATTAATAGTCGGGTAGAATATAACAAAATACGGTCAAGCAGTCAGTAAACAATCGAACAATCAGAAAAATAATCGAACGATCATATATCAATCAATCAAACAGATAAGATCAATCGATGTAATCTAACAGATCATATCAAAACAATCATATATGTCCCTTATTTCTATCATTCCGAACATGATGGCACATCTCGCTTTATAGTTGGGAACAACATATTGGCTCATCCCGAGCTTAACAGTTGGGATCAACATAACAGCTTGTCCCGAGCTTAAAAGTTGGGATCAACATAACAGCTCGTCCCGAGCTTAATAGTTGGGATCAATATATTGGATCTTACAGATAATAGATATATGGATATAAAATCAAACAAATAACAATACAGACAGATAACAAATAACAAACGAGAGTTTTGGGCACCAGAATGGACAAGAACAAAATCGGTATCAAAGATAACCCTTACAGGGGTGTTCAAATCAGATAACAAATAACAAATCAGAATTCCAACCTATTTCAGATTTCAAACAAACAAAGTATGTACAGAAATAGAAAACATATACATGGGCTTATCACAAATAATAGATAGTTAGAAAAGTTTTTAGATTAGTAGACCTCACTTCCATAGTCTCAGAAACTACAATCGCCGTCAGTAGCTTACTAGTCCATGGGACCCACTCCTTCGTCACCTAATCTAAAATAGTATAATTATAGTCAAAATCCACATTTGACCTCAATAATAGCTATTATGCTTATCACCAATCTAAAATTACTAATTTCTTGCTTAACATAGTAAAGTTTAGGGTTTTATTGGCACTATCGGCACTAAACGGGTCAATTAAGCTATTAAATAGACATAGTCACAGGGTTCGTACCAGTGTGAATAATAGATATAATCAATTTCCTAATTACATAATTAACTGCATAACGGTGTCCCATAACAATAATTATTTTCCAATCATGTTAATTAACCCAATTTTTGTCACTTAGGTCCAAAATTCATGAAATCCTCAAATTAGGGTTTAACTACTTTAATTAACTCGATAGATCCCAAAATTATCATATAATATAACAAGATCCGTGTCCACTAACTATATTATACTCCTTGCATGGAAATATATATACATTTATATACATATCATACAATAATCCTCAATCTTGGCATAATCAGAAGGTTAACAATTGAAAAGGGTATAATATACGTGTATGTATATATATATATATCAAAGTCAAATCTAAACTTTAACTCAAGATCTGGCCATCGAAGTTCTGAAACCACAAACCATGTACACGATGCAATCATCGCGTCAAGGAGACAAAACTACCTCGCTATCTCTACAGCACCGCCACCGCCGGCCGCCATCGCCAAAAAATATAGTGCCACCACCTGGAGACACCTCATGCCGTGAGTTTTCCAATTCTTAGCTTGGTTTTCTATTTCTCCATCGAAAAATCCTCCAATCGAAGCCCCAAACCCTTCAAAACCGCCTTACTCCACCGTGGAGTTTTCATCAGTTTTCGCCTCTGCCGCCGCGTGGATTGGTCATGCAATGGAACCAGTGTGATCCCCGAGCTGAGGGCTTTCAGAAAAGCTGCCCAGAGGCTTGGTTGGCCATCGCTCCATCGACATCCGCAATGCCTGTCGAAAATGGGTTTCTTCAAGCTTCTCGATTTCGGTGGTTTGTTGCCCGGAACGCCGTGCATGAGGTACCGAAAGAAAGTTGGTGAAGTGAGGAAAAGGATGCTTGGTTTGGTTTGGAGAAAGGCTAACCGAAAAAGAAAGTCGCCAGAAAGAAAGAGGTGAGGGAGGTTGTGGGGAAGAAGAAGAAAAAATTGGGGGGATGAAATGGAAATTTGATATTTATGTAAAATCAACTTTTGCTTAATCATGGATTGGGCCCAAAAGTTTCCTTCAGTCATCAATTGGGTCCTCCAAATTCCTACAAGCTTCAATTCAGCCCTACGAAATAGTTAGTGCATAGCTTTATCCCCTTTGACCAAAAATTATAGCCATGCAACCCCAAAACCTTCAAGATATGGTCCAATCAAGTCCTTTTTATTTCTTTTTCAAGGCTTAAAATCCAACCAATTAAAATCTTAAGTTCTAAATTCTTATTTTTCTGAAATACCTAATTTCAAGGGTGTTACAAACTTATTATATGCCTTCGGCTTTGTCCCCATCACTTAGTTTTATTCTTTTTTCTATTCTTTGTAGCAAATTACAAAAATAAGAACTACATACAATATCATATATTCATGGGGAAGAATTTATCCTCAAATGCATTTCAATAAAGTACATACCCTTCTCAAGGGGTGCAAGGTATTCCTTGCAATACCGCTTCTAATAGCCTTTCTTGCCAAAGTAAAACAAGTAATATCGACTATATCCTCTGCAATCTTTTTGACTCCTCTAGATGCCTTCAATGGTTTCTTTTCCTTGGAGGAAGGACTTTTCTTCCTTTTACCTTCCTTCCTAGCACTCATAGGCCCCTTAGACTGGGAAAATGAAGCAAGCATTAATGGTAAGCCCTTGTCATGGTAGTCTTCCATCTAGACCAACACTTTGATCAATAAAACTCAACGAAGATGTGAGGATCAAATCCTCATTGAGATCATTGTCCCTCAGTACGTCCAAGTTGAGGAGTTTCTCAACAAGCCTAATCATCTTTAGACTGTAGTTGATGACACATGATTTCTCATCTATCTTACCTTGAAAAATCTCCTTTGACAATATGAAGCTCTCCTTGTTTGTTCGCTTGACAACTCCTGTAAACTTTAACCAAGGATTATTCACGTGTCCTTGAGATTTTTGAAGTTTGTAGATGGCATCATTTGACTATGGGATAGGACAAACCTTAACCCAATCCGTGAACATTTCACATATCTCTTGATCTACATTAATCCCCATGGGATAAGAGTACCATGATATAAGAGATATATCCTTTTTCTAGGAATCTAGAATGGTTTTGAGGTTAAGTTAAACATGGAAGTAAAGCTTGGTGAGTTTATTGGTTTCCAAAATAACGTGGAGTAATTTCTTAGCAATACTTGAGGTTTCGCAAATCATGAAAGGTGAAAAAGAGAATATAAGCATATAATTGAATATTGATATTGAAAACATGTTTATGGACTTTCAAGCATGTTTTTCTCCTACTATTTTATCAAATTCCTCACCCTCTTAAAGAATTCAGGAAATATCATTCCCTAGTGAAAATCAAGGCCCAAAAGGACTTGCAGTGGACCCACGACTCGTGAGACATCCACAAACAATCCTAAAGTAGCAACTTTTGTTAATTGCATCTCTATATAACCCTTGATATATTTTGCTTTACTTTTCATGTAGACCTACAACTCGTGCAGCATCTACACTACTAGGTGTTAAGTTGGACCTACTAATCAAGCTTTGATTCGAAATTGCACCATGTCATTCCATAGTTCATGAGACAATGCATAGGAAACATCAAATCAAAGGTGCATCATATGCCAAGTATGTGATCACAACTTTCTACCATAATTGTGACCCAAGACTCGTGAGACATCACATAAATCTAGTAGCATCATCATGCCACATACTATTGGTAAAAGGCATGGATTAATTAAAATTCTTTTTAATTTGTATTCATTTTGACTTAATATTTAAAAGCACTTTGACTCCTCTAAGTGGAGGGATTTCTTGCTTGCAAAGATCTCATCAATTTTATCTTCTTATTTAGGTTTTGTATATCCTAACTATGCATCTCATACATCAAATAGGATATGGAAAACATAAATAAGTATATGTGTCTAGCATGCTCCTAGTGTGGGATGACCATGAGCCTTAACCAAGTAGTGCACTTAGAGCCATAGGTGCATTACTTAGTTGATTTTAAGTGGGTTGATTAAATCTAGCTATTACATAAATGTATCCCATACATTCATAGGTCTTCATGTCTCCAATGGTCTTTTTGTCTCCTTGCAACAATTACATGACAAGAGAAATCCTCATTCTTAGTGATTCTACTCTCATAACATTTACAAGATAGAAATTAAGAGGCATGCAAGCCCCAATTTAATACAACCCTTTTCAACAACTTGAAGCAAATAAAATAAATATTAAAGGCTCATGATCATCCCTATTCATACATCATCCATTCAACAATTAAAAGAACAATAAATCAAGAATTGACATTCAATTCCACAATTAAAAGCTTATCTCATAAATAATTAATTAACTAGCAAAAATAAGCATAACAATTATACATCTCATTTTTGCACCAAACTAAAGATTAACTTGAACAAGATTTTAAAAGCAATAAAAAATTTCAAACATAATTTTGAGAACTTGCACAACACTTGTGCATCTATGTAACATGATTTAGATTAATTTTGATCACAAAAATAACCCGAAAACTCCTCAAAACTCGTCCACAACCTAAACTAGGCGCTACTGCCTAGGCTTGGTGCATAGCTGTGCGGCAAGCACACGCTAGACGTGTCTACTGCTCGGCCAGCACCCGACCATAGCACGGCAGCTGCCCTATTTTGTGGTTTGGACCGAGTCAAGTTATTTTTGGCTCAACTTTTGTGCACCAAAAAATTAAGGACACCACCTTAAAACACATTATAGACAAATTTTCAGCAATAAAACACCTTTTAAAAATGAAAATTCAAGTGCTCAATCATGCTTCAAAAATAAAATTTAAGTAAGAATCACCATTCTTCAATAATCTCCAATTAACTCCAATCCAATTGGATTAAAAAAAAGACCAAAACACCTTAAGGCCAAATTTAACATGCTACATCAACATATAATATCATCTAATGCTAAATCAAAATTTAACATAGTCATCGATGAATCAAAAACATCTAACATATGAATTAACTCTTAAAATACATATTAGCATAATTCAATTCATCATCAAAGGAGCCACAAGCAACATCAAACAAACACTCTAATCCATAACTTGGATCAAGTATTTGGAGATCTAGATCAATTCATCACACGAATCAATCAAACATAAATTCAAATTAAAGCATGAAATAGGGTCCGATACCACTTGAAGTAAAGTGTAGCACAAGGATCCAAGTTATAAAGCAAAAAAAATCTAAATAAAACTTGGCTACACTTTACCCTACACATGCCAATGACAATAGTATAATACCCATACCCATATCCAATAAATAGACATGAGACTCGGCCCCAACCTTGACCCATTAAGAAAATAGAATGGATAAGGGTAGAGTCTATACCCATAAAATATCCAAAACCCAATATCAAATACCCATGTTCCAATTCCCTCCTTCCTAACTTTAATCTTTTTTTATTCATAAAATTTTATATAGTTACCATTTTCATCAAACCTAAACCCAAAAATATATTAAAAATAATCGAACGGGTGTAATTATCTTTATATGCAAAACTTACCCACATATCCTATACCTCGAAATTACTCATTTTTCAAATACTCAAATTTAACTAGTTAGCCCAAATTACTTATATCAAAATTAATTTATACTAATAATCATGGCATACTTGAAATGTATACTTAAATTTTTAATATATATAAAATAAAAAAATTAAAATTATTTTGATTATTTAATTTAATAAAATTATCCAATATGTTATGTTTGTATCGAATAACCCAATTTTGTAGCAATTAATTAGAAATTATTATATTAATGTGGTATTTATTAATTAAAAAAAAATCGGTGATCAATTTTTAATAAATGTATACTTTGTTATATAAGCAAAGTGTTAGTAATTTATTCAATTGTTATGCTACAAAAGGCCAACAAACGGGCCTTTATCGTCACTGACTACCTGAATTTGCTTAAATCATACAAAATAGATACATTAAACCAATATTTGTTTACTAACACATATTAATGTACCCAATAATTAATTTTAAATAGATTTACAAAATTAATTTAATAGTAGATACATTAAATTATTCAATCAATGTATTAAATTTCATTTTGTAGCAAACACATTAATAAAACAATCCAAATAAAATAAGGCCTTTTCCTTTTTTATTTATATTTAAAAATATTTAATAAATATAATAGCATAAATTTTTTCTACTATTTACATATATTTGATTGAATATATTACATGAAATAATAATATTTCAAAAAAATGAAAAGAATAAAGTTAAAGAAAGAAAAATTAATATCTTATAGGAAAAATAGAGAAAAAAAAAATAATATGGGGAAGAGAGATAAATGTGATACATACTCTTGTGTGTGTGTGTGTGTGTGTGTGTGTGTTTTTTTTTTTTTTGTTTAATATACCAAAAGTTAAATATATAAATTAACTAAATTAAAAATTAAATGATTAAAATTAAATATATATACTCTTTTTTAATTTAAAAAAATTGAGTTAACTTTTTTAAAATATACCCAAAAATTAGCCAATATTAATAAATTACTCTAGCATTCAAATTTTAGGTAGTTTTATCATTTTGATTGATAACAAGAAAGTTTGGAAAAGATGAAAAAATTAGTCAAATCAAAACACAATCCAAAAATTTGGTCTAATAAACTAGACCAAACCATAGACCCAATGGGTCTTGAGTTTGATAGGGTAGGGTTTAGTTTAGGGTATATTATTGGGATATTTTAGGGTATGGGCCTAATTAGATCTATGGGTCTATGGGTTAAGTAAGAGAGGGTATATTAGGGTATGGGCTTGGGAGGGCAATACTCTACCTATTGACAGGCCTAGCTACACCTAATCCAAGATCAAATCATACTTTTAAAATGGATTTGATTGTAGAAAATTACCTTGATTGCTTAAAATCCTAGGTAGGAAGGAAGACAAGGTTGAACTCATCAAAACAGTCTCCTCCTAGCACAGCAAAGAACAAGCAACATTTGCCCTAGCAAATCACCTCTGATTTGGCTGAAATTTGGATAGCACCTTCTGAACACAATTGAGGATATCTAGTAAAAATTTTAGAAAAAAAAATAAAATCGGCAAGTGCTTCAAAATTGCCTCCAAATTTTGTGCACTGCAGTGGATCTTCAAGAGTAAACTTTCCAATTGTAAAGCCTCTAGTGAAATAATCCACACATCTAAGGCAAGCTCCAATTAACCTTTAATCAGCTGGATCAGTAAAGGATGAAGAAGAGATAAAGGTTGAAAAGTGGAGAGAATGTGAAGAAAAATGTGTGAAACTTCAACACATGAGTGGATCACACATTTGGAGAGAAAAGAGAATCTAGCATGAATAAAGCACAAGTGACCGGCCACCTCTATTTATAGGTGAGGAAGTGTGATGAAAGTTGGCATCACAACTCCCATGAGGTAGGGTGCCAACTAAGCAAGGCTATTTGCATGTGAAATGTGAATTTCACTTGTATTTGAATTTCATTTGGAGTCTTCATTTCATCTTATAAAATGTCATGCAAATTAATTCTAAATGCACCTCAAATGAGCTCCTTCAATTGAATTTTCCTCCAAAATTAATTCATCACATTAATTAAATTAACTCTTTAATTTAATTAATTGATCTTGACTTAATTCCTTGAGTCAACTAACTTAACTCCTTAAGCTAAAAGGTGTTAACTTAACCCCTTTAGTTAATTTGACTAATTAATTGTCATATAGTACCAATTATATTAACTCCTTAATCAATTTATCTATTTAACTCCTTAAATTATTTTGATCAATTTAACAATTAAATTAATCAAGCCAAAATGACCAAAAAACCAGCCAACTGTTTTCTCCACAAAATCGATCACTAGGAATTTTCTAACTCTTAGAAAATTCCCTTCATCAAATAGAACTTATTCCTTTAGGCTTTTGTGTGTGACCATTAGGTTCTCCCATTCATTGGACATGGACTCACAACTCTTGTGATATATTGAGTATTGAAATGTTCTAATTAGTTTAAACTCCTTTAAACTAATAACGCAGAGTGGTCAAGGAGGAGTCAAAGAATGATAACCTAAAAACAAGGTTACCATGGATCCTCAAGTCTAAGGACTAATTATATGCACTGGCGTAAGCTGTAGAACTTGCCACTACGATTGTCTAGTGGATTCTCTAGGCGGGCCTTAGTGAACTTGTTCTTTGACAAGCACCCACTAACATGCACCCATGTCTAACATGGATTGCTCATAAAACGGAGCAATATCAAACTCTTTGAATTTATGCATTGTTAGTGCAAGTCTTTCCAAATCTTAGATGCCCTATCTCATAAGATTATATAACTTGGAATATTTTAAGAACACGATCGTGTAAGACTTGTTTCATGATCAACACCTAATGCATGACCAAGTCCTGCAGTCTTGTGTGATCTAAGAGCTTTAACCAAATGCTAGATAAGTAAAATAAGCATGATACGGAGATGGCCATTGATATGAATATCATTCAATCAAGATTGTCTCACAAGTGAAATAGTTTACATGCTAATTCAATTGGCTACGAGACACTATCCCAACAGAAGTTGCAATCATCTTTGGAGGTGGCTCCTTTTCTGATTGTGGGAAAGGTGTTGTTGCATCTTATTGATATGAATAAAAATGGTAGAGAATAAAAAGAAATCAACATCATCCACTCCTCGCTCAGCATCAAGTTCTTTAGGTATGGTACTGGTGATGATGACAAATGTTGCCATCTTGGAGGAGCAAAATTGAAAATTCAATAAATGCTATTAAAGGACTTGCAAAGCATGTCCAAGAGCAAAACTCTTAAATCTCCAAGTTGATGAGCAAAGTGGATAATGATGATGCTAGTCGCATCATAGTGAAACAAGTTAAGGATCATGACAAAGGTGAAACATCCACAAAGTAATAGTTAGCCAAAAATGAAAAAACTGTAATAAAAGAACTACAAGTTTTCACTGATGGACTAATTCCCATCAACACACTAAAGGAATTTATCTTGGGGACTATCAAAGATAAGTTTAATGGAATTTCTAAGTTATTTATGACTTCCTCTAAGCCTTAAACTCAAAGGATTGATTACTTGAAGATGTCAATTGGTTATCAGCCCCAAAGCAGTATGTGGCTCATTTCAATGAGACTCGTAATAATAATATAATATATGGAGATCATTTTGCCAAGCTACTTGTTTGATTATGAAAGGGCAATGCCTTTGATTGGTATATTGCCTTGGAGGCAAGCTCCATCAATAGTTAGGGTTATTTGGAATAAGAGTTCCTTAGTTCCTTATGATCGAACTCGCCAACTCTCACTAGTTGAAAGAATAACCTATCTTTAACTACATCAATCGCTGGAGAAGTTTGAGCCTTAACTACAAAGGTCAATTGTTAGAGACTTCAACCATTGAGATGTGTATCCCAGGAATGCATTTGAGTTTTTGCTACACACTTCAAGAAATCAAACTAAAAACTTATCAAGATTTGATAACTCGTGCACATAATATTGAACGAGCATGGATTTTGATGCATAAGAAGACTTAAGTGTGCTAAATGCCAACGATGACGAAGTTGTTAGGGGTAATTAACCTTATTTTTAAATTTTAAGTACTCCTTGATAAGAGCATAAACTATCAACAAAGCTCCTAACTATGTGCATCAACTATCTAAAATTTTCAAATTAAAGTCGACTAAATTGCTCCTTGATAAAAGCATAAATTGTCAAAAATGCTCCTAGATATGAGCATAAACTAGTGATAAATTCTCAAATTAAAGCCTCTAAATTTAGGACTCAAATCTCCAAGTCACCAAATCTAAAACTCAAGTTTCCAAGTCTTCACATCCAAGCCTCAAGTCTCCAAGCGTTCAAGTCCATGGCTCACGTCTCAAAGTTTCCACATCCACAACTCAAGTCTCCAATTCTCTAATTCCACAACTCAAGTCTCCAAGTCTTCAAATTTAAGACTCAAGTCTCCAAGTCTTCAAATTTAAGACTCAAGTCTCCAAGTCTCTAAATCCACAATAAGTCTCCAAATCTTCAAATTCAAGATTCAAGTCTCCAAGTCTCTAAATCCATGACTCAAGTCTCCAAGTCCTCAATTTAAGATTCAAGTCCCACGTAGTATTCAAGTCAAGGTTTAAGTCTCAAAATCCATGAATCAAGTCTCCAAATCAAAGAATAAAGTCTTCAAGTCTCCAAATCCAAGTCCCAAGTCTTAAAGTCTTCACTTTCAAGGCTCAAGTCTCCAAATTGTAAGTGGTCTTTTATAAGAGCTTAAACAATCAGTAATGCTCCTAGACACGAGCATAAACTATATGGAATTTTTAAATTAAAGTCTTTCCATGTGCTCCTTGATAAGAGTGTAAACTGTCTATTAAATCAAACTCAAGTAAACTCCTTAGTATGAGTATAAATTATCAATCAAATTCAAGTGGGGTCCATGACAAGAGTATAAAATGTCTACCCAAGTTGAATATGCTTCTTGATGCATGAGCTTAAATTGCATAACTCCTGGCCCACAATAGTATAAATTGTGTATGGCTTGGAAGGATGTTTACTTTGAACTGCGTTATGACTTGATCCCTTTATTAGGTATGTGGGCAGCTTGGGTTTGTTTTTCAAGTCTAGTCATCTCATTAAATAAGTTTAATTTAATTTTGAAATTCAATCATATCGTTAAACATGTTTGGTTTAGTCATGAGATAGCCAATTTTATTTTGCAACTTAAGTCTTTTCAATTTGGAGGCAAAATTCAAGGACTTTTGAAAATTGGAATGGCCAAGGCGGAGCTTCTCCACACCAAAAGTGACATAAAAAATAGTTGGTCATACTTCTTGGTGCACGATAAAAGAGATATTGCACTGCAAGGATTATGGGACAACTTTGGCTTAACAAGTTTCTTTTGGGATGATCTTAAAGGAGTTTATGCATATTTATTTCAGCTTTTCAATCAAAGTAAGTCTGATTAGGAATAGATATGCTATTGGGATCTTGCAGAAGTGTATGATATGTTGCAAATAAATACTTGTAGCTTCAAGATAGAGAAGGTTGGCAAGTATCAGCACCAAGCAGTTCCTTGATAGATGGGATGACTTTATCAAAAAATTTCCATGTATTGATAATCTACAAAGTCCATAAAGATCGCATAAAGAGTTTGATAGTTCTAGATGGAAATATGCAACATGCTTGTAGAAGGGTATCATAGCTTGAGAAATGCTTTGAGGAAGTACTTGTTGTAGATGTATGCAAAAAAAGGGAGTGAAAAGAAAAAAAATCTCAAATACTTCAAGCCTTGTCCCTTTCGTGGGTAATCAACACATCTTTCGCCAAGCCTTGAAGTGGGAGCATTTGTAGAGATATTAATTTTAGCCAATTGAAAAGTGATATGCATAAACTAATATGCTAGTTATTATTTTAAAATTTTCTATTTATGTCATGAAATTTATTAAATTTAATTTCCAAAAAATAAATAGTGTATTTTAATTAATAATCTTGTATTTATCTTGGACACAAATCAAATATCAACAAATGTCAAGATGAAGTGTCCTAGCCAATCAAATCAAATTGTGCAGCTTAGCAATCTCAAGCTAACCAAGTTATGACACATGGCATATCTATGTACGTGGATACTTGATATTATCTCATCTAACATATAACTAGTGAAAAAGTTCAAGTCATCTGAAAGTCTCCCACTAAACATTTATATAAAAGGATGATCAAAACTCATCCACATAGCAATAACTCAAGTCCTAGCAAACAAGAGAGACCTTGAAGGAGTTCAATAATTTTCTCAACTAAATTCAAGGAGATCTACAGCATTGAAGGTGTTCATCGTGGAACTCATCAAATTACAGCATTTGATTTGAGATAATAGTGTAAAGCCCTCGAATTGGTGCTATTTTTTCAAATAAAGTCAAAGGAGACCCACAGTGTTTAAACTATTCATCGCAGAGCTCATCAAAGTTCAGAGAATTAGATTAGGAATTATATCCACATCATAAATTTCAATAAATTTTATTTTTATTTGTATGAACTTTCTTGTCTTGTAATTTCTTTTCAGACATGAAATTTTCATTACAGAAACCATCTTGGATTTATAAGTATTTAAGTTTGAAGTGGCCCATCTTTAAACTTATATAACTTGCCTCTCATTAAGAATATCATGCCTTAATCCGCCTTTACGGCTATAGGAATAACTAAAAGTTAATACTTAATATCATATCCTTCAGTAGGTTGTACTTTTGTTTGTGTTAGAAATGGGTAGGTATGAACTCCTAAGTACTTGTATGAATTCTCATAACTTAGTTGTCCTATTGAACCAAATTCTCGGGATCTTGAGTAATTGAACTCATATAGCTCTTTTGTCAACATATCCACTAAATTCTCCTTAAATTTCCCATAATAGATAGAAATCACTCCACTAGAGATCAATTGCATATGAGTATTAATAGCCGATTGGCTATCAAAGTCTATCATGATAGCAGGCACCACCTTAGTCTGTCAAGAAATATTTTCTAAAAAATTGTGAAGTGATTCTATTTCTTGTCAAGCTTAGCCAAAGCTATAAGCTCAATTTTCATCATGGATCAAACTATTTAGGTTTGGCTAGAGGACTTCCAAGACAAAACAGCTCCACTTAAAGTAAACACATTACAACTCGTGCATTCAGTGGCTTTTATATTTGATATCCTAGTAGAGTTGAACATTTGGTATAACATAGTTCATAGTTTAAGGTGTATTCAAAATATCTCAAAACTTTCATTAATTCCTTCTAATGGTTATTGCTTAGATTAATCATAAATCAACTTAATTTATTATATGTGATACAATATCTGAATGTGTTGAAAGCTAGTGAGGCACTAGGATCCAATTATAAAAACTTCAAAAGCTTAATGAACTAGTGCTTACATGCTAACTAGTATCAAATCATGCTTGAGATTCAGATTAGGATAGAATATTACCTTGAAATTGAAAAATCCAAGGAGAATGAGGTAAACTCTTCTCCATTCCAACAAGAAAGGATCGATTTTTGCCTCCATCAAATCACCTCCAAAAATCATGAAAAATTACTGGTGCTGATCAACACTTTGCGGAATCTCAGTACTAAATTTAGACCAAAAATCCTTCTGGATCTCCCTGGAGAAAATCACCAAATTGGACTCCGTGCAGTAGATCTCCAAAATCGTAGCAAACAAAGTCGTTTGCCTCTATTGATATGATCCACACACCAAATAGATCTTCTAAAATCTCTAGCTTATGAGCTGGAATAAGGTCAGAGATTAGCTATGGTGGAGGCCGAATTTTGGTAGGGAAGAAGAAGAAGAAAAAGCAAAGTTTTCAACACATAAATGCAATGCTTGCAAGGATTTTGGAGGGAATGGTGGAGAACCTAATTCTTCACACCTTTCGACATAAATCTAGCCCTCTCTATTTATATCTATATATAGAGGCTGGAAAGTGTGATGCCAAGGTGGCATCACACCTCCCATGAGGAGAAGGGGCGGCCAACCTTGGCAAATGCAAATTCAAATCTAATTTGAATTTCACTTGGATTTTAATTACATTTAAAATCTAATTTCAAGTTAATTAAAATGCTAATTCAAATGAACATTTAATTTGAATTTTCCATCCAAAATGTGTTCTTTCCATTAATTAAATTAAACACTTTAATTTAATTAATTAACCTATGACTTAACTCTTAAGTCAAATAAGCCCAATTTTTAAGCTTGAATTTTGTTAACTTAACTCCTTAAGTTAACTTGACCAATTGATGGTCATGTTGGAACCAAATAATTAAATCCTTAATTATTGGTCTAATTTGGCTCCTTAAATTAATTGATTAATTTAACACTTAAATTAATCAAGCCAAAATTGACCTTCAAAATTGGCACCTCAAAATCGGTCCACTTGGAGATAATTTTCTAACACTTATAAAATCTTTTCTCCATTAAATAGGAAGCTATTTGGCTTTTGTGTGTGACCCAATAGGTTCTACCATTCATTGGACATGGACTCACAACTCCTTGTGATTTTTGGATATCATATATTCATTTTAGTTTAAAACACTTTTAAACTAATCGACTCAATTCAATTAATTTTATTAATTGAAGAGTACCCAATCTCCATGGTCGATGTCCAACCTCAAGCCCGTGGAGCCCAACTAGTTGGCCGAAATGAATGTTTTGGAAAACCATTATAGTTGTATGCTTACCATGCAAATGCGGTTCTTTCGTCTTCTATCTCCCGAAATAGGCCTAGGGCAAGATATTTGTTGGCTCCCTAATAGCCTTGATGCTATGCTTCTATTCTCAATGTTCAATTCTCTTGTGTGACCTCATCTTTGAAAAACTCTTTTTCCAAATTGTCACACCACCTTGCGCAATGATTTCTTAGAATCAATCATTATAGAATACATAGGAGATGCACTCACCCTTCACAAAAGAGAAGAGTCGAATTCCATCTTGGATCTCACAAACCTCCATGCTAAGTAGCTCATACCCAACCTCAACCCGAAAGACCCACTAAGTGGTCAGGGAAGAGTCAAAGCATGAGGACCAGACACAAGTTTGCCATGGATCCTTAAGTCAGAGGACTAATAATATGCACTAGCATAAGCTGGATAACTTGCCACTACTGCTATCTAGTGGATTCTCTGGTACGCTTTCCATGCCTTGTTCTCGAACAAGTACCCACTAACATGCAATCATATCTCATACGGTTTATCATGGAACGGAGTAATATCCAACTCTTGGATTTATGCATCGTTAGTGCAAGTCTATCTGGATCTTAGATGCCCTGTCTCGTAAAATTCTATGACTTGAAAGATTTAAAATCACGATTGTGTGAGACTTATTTTATGGTCATCGAACCAAGTCCCATAGTCAAAGTGATCTAAGGGCTTCATCCAAATGCAAGTGAAGTAACAATGAGCATAAGATGACAATGGCCATATAAAGAATATCATTCAATCAAGATTGTTTTACAAGGAAATAGCTTTTACAAGGCCAATCCTATTGGCTTGCTGGGCACTATTCCAACTTGTGTGCAATTCATCAACTGTATTAAACTGTCTATTATCCTGGAATACTCCATTTACAGTACAGGCTTTCCATTATTTTTACTTAAATTTAGATATAAGTCTATTGTTGTTTTAAGTGGAGGACTGCCATACACATGAAACTTCTTGAGTATTTTCTCAACATAGTCAGACTACATTAAAAGTATTCTTTACTGATGTGTTGAGGATTTTAATTCCTAAAATAACATGTGTCATGCCTATATCTTTTGTATCAAAATGCTTTGTTAGTATTTTCTTAATAGTCATGATAATTGCATGATTAATTCATATTATTAGCGTGTTGTCTATACATATACTATAACAAATTCATTTGTCATATCTTTCATATATGTGCACTTGTTGCATTCATTGATCTTGAAGCTATTTGACAATAGTCTTGTCAAATTTTTTGTGCTATTGCTTCAAAGCTTGTTTAAGTCCATATCGAGACCTAAAGACTGAACATAATTTTTTTTCTCCTGTCGAAGAACAACAAATCCTTTGGGTTGTTCCATGTATATTTTTTTTTATTATTTTCCATTGAGAAAAGTCATTTTCACATCCATTTGATGTATTTTAAGGCTATGCAGTGTTGCAATGGCTATAAGTACTCTAATGGACATGGATATCGGTACGGATGAATACGTATTGAAGAAATGAAGGACTTTCCTTTGTTTGAATCCTTTAGCTACTAATCTACCCTTGTACTTTTCAATAAACCTATTAGTTTTATAATTTCTTTTAAGAATCTACTTATAGCCCAAAGACTTACTTTTAGGTGGGAGATCAACTAACTTCTAATCGTGATTCCACATGTAAGAGTCTATTTCGCTGCTGATAGTAATTTTCTGAAGTGAAGCTTCTGGAGTGGACTATGCTTCACTAATTTTTCTTGGTTCATTTTCCAACATGTATGTCATAAAGTCAAGACTAAATGTTTGTAGCTATTTCGGCCTTCTTGATACGTTTAAGTTTTTATCAGCATGAATAGGACCACTTGCTGATTCTCGTATCTTTTATGAGAACTTACACCTTCATTTTCTTTGCAAGGTAAGATATCTTAAAAAAGTACAACATTCCTTGACTCAGTAGCATACATTCATCTATTGCAAGAACTACTGACCTGTTACCTGAAGGTACTAGTTATTGGCATATTAAGTGAATACACAATCAATAGTCTTATGCTTAATTTTCGTTTATTTTGGCTCATGTACTTTGACCTTGGCCAAACATTCCAAAACTTTGAGACACTTGTAGGAAAGCTTATGACCTTTCCATATCTCATAAGGGATTTCATTTTCGCTTTTGTGCAAAATCTTGTTTAACATGTGTTCAGTTGAAAGAATAACTTCCGTCACAAGTTATATGATGTTCATAACTTATCAACATAGCATTCATGATTTCATAACTATGTGATCTTTTATTTCCATTATACATTTGATGAGGTGAATAAGAAGCTATTGTTTGATGGATAATGCTAGATTTAGTGCAAAAATTTTCAAGCTACGCTCCATATTCTCCATCTATATCACCACGAATAGCCTTTATTTATTTCCTGGGTTGATATTCAACTTCAATCTTATATTATTTGAATGCTTCTAAAGCTTTATCGACACAAGTAAACATAGTAAAATCTTGTGATCATAAATATCACTATGAATTAACTCTAGAGGTTCTATTTTCTTTTGAATTGAGTGGAAAGGAATTGTAACCATTTTAGCTTAAACACAAACCTTATATTTGTGATTTAGGTCAATATTAATTAAAGGTAATAATTCTTAGTTGACTAATCTTTTTAAAGTGTTAAAATTTACATGTTTGAATACAACATGCCATAAATTAGATAACTCAACCAAATAATTAAAACTTATTTTTCTATTACTTGCAAAATTGCGAAATACATAAATTACAATAATTTTAAACAAGTATTTCTCAACATATCCTTTCCATATAAATTGGTTATTCTAGGTAAGTTCAAACTCATCACACTAAAACACTATTCTAAAGTCACTTTCTAGTAATGACCCTTTTGAGATTTCTGGGACATATAGTAAATCAATCAGTGCCATCTCCTTGCTTGAGGTTGTCTTCAACACCAATTTGCTTAAGCTAATGATTTTAGATGTTGCCAAGTTGCGCATAAACAACTTTTGTCCAGTGATCGTAGTATATGTTGGTGACATTACCATGTCAAAGCAAATGTGATATGTTGCACTTGTACTCTTTGGGTTTATCTACTAGGTTGATTTCAACCACCACTGTTGTGAGATTGAGGTCAACCATATCTATTGGTATGTAGTTTTCTTTGATCACATGCCCTTGGTCAAGATTTTATTCATGGGAAGTCAACAACCCTTCTCTTTGTGGTTTGTTTTCTATAGTCATAGCAATTCTCTTCGAATTTTTTTGCCTTCTTTATTTGTTATTTTGATTATTCCCTGGATGTTTCCACTTTTTGCTAGTATTTGAGCTTTGCTCTGCCGTAACCTTAGTCTCTATCTAGACCTTTCCAATCTTAACATCAGATATTCAATTAATATTTTCAATCTTTAACCCAACAATCAAGTCTTCAAGTCCCATTTCTTTCTCATATGCTTTGTATAGTTCCTGAAATCTTTTCAAAATGGTAACGACTTCTCAATTATTGTAGCTACTTGGAACATTTCACTCAAATATGTGTTGTCTACATGATTCTTATGCAAGATGATCTGAAGTTCTTGAGCTTGTCTAATTATAAATTTCAAGTCCACCATCTTGTGGTCTAGGAACTTTCCCACTACAAACTTTTTCAAACTGACATCTCTAGTTTGTTATTTCTTCTCCAGTAACTCTAGCAACTCTTTAGGTATCTTGATTGGACTATGAACCTTATAGAGTTTTCCGAACTATTTAGAATGTAGTTCCCACAAGGAAATTGTTGTGTCTCTAAGCATCATATGCCACTCTTCTCTTGGCATTATTTTCATCCTCAGACAGAGTTGAAGCCTCATTTGTTGGGAACCTTACCAAATCCAAGGTTGTCAAATAAAATAGCATCATCTGCTACCATCTTTTGAAATTTACTTTGCAGAACTTCTATGGTCTTTCACAATGAATAAAGGTTTGTCAAGACTAGTAGTGTAAGGACTGGGGATGAAGGTATTAGTTTTACTGGACTGATTGATTGAGAAAAAAATACCATTTTTTTATTATTATAGTACTTGATTCTAGATATATTATACTAGATTTCCCTAAATTAATACATCTTTGAAGTGTTTTTTTTTATACTGGCTTTCTCTTTCACCGAATTTACCTCAATTTGATGGGCAAAACATCATATAAGACTATCTAATATAATAAAATCACATTCTCTTTAAATAATGATCATAATAGCACGTGTCCAAATATTCAAGAACACAAATACCCAAGTTTAACCACTGATATTCTCATTCATAGTAAAACCAATACTGCTAATAAGAGATATAATACTTCATGTTTGATCAAGTATACTGAATATTGCATTATTAGTATCTTGTATTGAAATATAGTATTTCAATAAACTTTAGACTCTAAACACATTTTACTTAGTTGTTTTTGCCTTCTTATGAGAAAAGGTTTGGTCTAGCTACCATAACTTGACTACTTGCTATCATAACTATACATAATTAATACTTGTTTAATGAAAAGTAATACTTCATTTTGAGAAATTAGTTTTGCAGTACAATGTTTTAATACTTAACAATAGCTCAAAGTTGTAGAGATAATTCTAAAATCATAACCTTATTAGGATTAGGTAGTTACTAAAATTCCTAAAATATTTAACTTATCAGGATTGTATAATTACTTGAATTTCCAAGCTCATGACTAAACATCTGAAATCCTAACTTTTCATGATTTAATTATTCTCGATTTTATCTAACTATTACCATACTTTAGTTATTAAATAATAGGGAATATCTATGATGAATTTTCTCATGGAAATATAACGGTACAAAAAAAAAGGTTCTAAGATTTCATATCACCTATATTTATATGGTTTTAGCTAACTAATATGACTAGATACTTTATGGGGGTCAAAAACTATCCAAATAGAGTTATAAAATGATGGGAAGACCTCTAGAATTATGCATCTATCCGTAAATTCAAAAATAATAATTGATTTTCCTCATCTTTAATTTAATTCATGGACCAAACTCGTAAGTACTTCATAATAATTTATGGGCTTATTTTCTATACTACTTATGGGCTTAATTATAACTTTAAATAATTAAATAATTTGGGTTGTTATTACACCTAACCTATAAAACACAAATACCATGTGTGGGCTTATTTTTGTCTCGGGGCAAGCGTGCCGTCAAGGGTAATTGACTGTTAGAGCATTAATTGGCTGGTTGTCAAACATTAAGACCATAAAGCTCCTCGAGGGGCATCAATCCTACCTATACTCTTCGAGGTCCTAATCCACTCGCCTAGTGATGATCACTTTGGCCGTGAAGATGGGGGGACTCATGATATGTATATTTAAGTTTGACCCACTTAATCGACCTCACAAGGGGCTAGAATTCTATGTAGACTAATTGACTATAACATGATAGTGTTGGAGTCAATAGCATAAAACCTTAAACCCAATCTCCTGACCTTAGCTATCATCTTCGATCCTTTCAAGGCGATAGACCTATGAGGAAAGCACCAACTCAAGACCCCAATCGGATGTTAGCAGTCGATGGCAGACAACTGCAATAAATGTAGCACAAAGCTAATGCCGAGAATGATCCTCCACATCAAAGGTTGTCCCCTTGACATCGCCTCCACATTTAGTGCATTAAAGTGTCCAACACCACCTTCTAAAGCCCTAAAGTATAACTTACTCAACTTATGTCAGCTTGGTTGAGAGATGGAAAAGATATGTTTTGCCTTTTAGATAAGGATAGACATACTATTACTTGGTATATCTAAATAACCTAATCAGAGATTGGCTCTAGGTATACACCTTAAACACTATTATTTGCCCCTTTTGTTATTTCAACATTCATATTGGCTCGGTACTGACTTAAGCATAGGAGGATCTTAGCCAAGCCCACCTCAACAGGCTAATGTGTGCCTTATGTTGCAAATCAGCCCAACTAGCTCGAGTTCAATTGACCCGATCTCACTAGCTTAGTTTAATCACACTCAGCTCCAAAAAGTGCATTATCAATGTAGAAATTATTGTTTTTAAATTTCTCTGTACACTATATTTATTATTACAGTAGATTGGGCTTAAATCCCTAAACCCAATTTTACTTTTGTGTTTAGTCCCCACATGATTATTTTTTTTTTTTTTTTGGGTTTGTACTCGCTACACCAAAATTAAATATTGAGTTCACTCTCTTCTTGTGTCAAAAATACTAAAATACCCATGACTTCAATTTGAAACCACAAAGGCCAATACTCTCTCCATCTTTCACCTTTTCATCTTCCTTTCACATTTTTCTCTTTATTTTACGTTTCTTTCTTCTTATTCCCTCTATTTCTTAAACTGTCATCGTGTCATTCTCCATCTTTGTATTCCCATGACTTCAATTTGAAACCATAAATGACCAACACTCTCTCCATCTTTCACCTTATCATCTTCCTTTCATCTTTTTTCTCTTTATTTTACGCCTTTTTCTTCTTATTCCCTCCATTTCTAAAATTGTCATCGTGTCATCTATCTTTGTGTATAGCTCTCTCTCATTTCTCCAACTTATCGCCCTTCATTATTGTGTTGCCTAAGACAAAAAAAGACTTTTATTGTTTCCCATATTTTCAGATATTAGATAAGATATTTCACTTTCGCAGTAAGATATCTTCTTCTCATCAAGATTTCATGCATGATTGCAAGGTTGAAATTTTTTTTTCCTTAAATTTGTTTGTTCTATCTCTTGTTTTAGTTAATATATATTTTGGTTTTTTTTATTAGGAATCCTAATTTGGTCACCATATACTCAATTTCATCCATTTTTGAATTTTAGCTAGAAAAGATTCAATGTAATTTATTTCATACTTGAATTGCGATAGTTTGTTTATTATTTTTATTTTATTTTGCCTAGATATTTTGGTTTAGGATTATTTTGAGAAATCTGTGATGGGTTCAAATTTGCATGCTGTTGGTGATATTGTGTCAGTGAAAGTTAACCTTTCCGGACTGCTGGAAAAATTCACGGGCCAGTATTTTGAGCATTGGCAACAGCGCATGAACACCTGGCTGAGGATGAAAGGTCTTCTTTCGTTGATTCAGCTGACCTTGCCAGAACCAATTGAAACTGATCCCAAGACTAAAGAAATAGCCGATTGGAAAATGAAAGATCAGATTGTTCGAGGAGTGATTCTATCAGCTCTGTCTGATACACTCTTCGATGTATACTATTTCAATTCCTATACGGCTAAATCGTTATGGGATGAACTAGATAGGAAATATAATACTAAAGAGCAAAGGCTTGAAAAGTATTTGGTTTCCAAATTCCTGAAGTATCAGATGGTTGAAGGTAGGTATGTATCTGAACAGACACATGAATTGATCAATCTAGAACATTCCCTGGCTGATACTGAAATAATACTTCCTAAAACATTTATGGTCATGTCGATTGTTGATAAGTTTCCCAAATCCTGGGAAAGTTTCGACATGACTCTAAAGCATAAGGCAATTTGATTTTAGATGATTTGATGATCGCCATAAGCATTGAAGAGGAACACAGAAATCAAACTCATAATGTTCCTATTGAATATCATCCTAAGGCGAATGTAATAATAGGAAAGAAAAAAGTCAACATGAACTGGAACTCTAAAACCATCGATAAGGGAAAAGCCAAAATTAATAAGAAACCAAAGATAAACAAGCCTTGTTGGAATTATGGACAAAAAGGGCATTGGGCTAAGGAGTGTCCTTCCAAGAAAGCCAAGGCTAAATCCCAGTCTACTGGACCAATGGTCAATAAGGTTGTTGGAGACACCAGTGAAGCTGGAGTTCCTGATGCATTCATGGACGAGTATGTTTCCTTTAAACCCGAATTATTCTCTATCTATGAACCCTATGATTGGTTGATAGACACTGGTGTTGATGTGCATGTTTGTGCTGACAAATCACATCTTGTGTCTTATCAATCTGTTAGCGGAAGGACTGTGACGATGGGAAACTCAAGTGCAGGTAAAGTGTTTGGGATAGGACGTGTGGACCAGAAATTTCCTTTAGGGCGCATACTATCTCTGCAAAGGCTACATCATGTTCCAACAGTCCGAAGAAATATCATTAGCAGTTCTGTAATAGTTAGGGAGGGCTATGAAATTTCCTTTAAGTCAAATAAAGTTGTAATTTTACATTACAGAACTTTTATTTGTAAATGCTATCTTTTCAATGGTTTGCTCAAAATTCAAGTTGAAAACCTTATTGGTTCTAATAAAAGTGACTTTCCTAACTTTCCTGTTATAAATGTTATTGAGAATTCATCTATTTGGCATAGTCGTTTATGACACTTGAATTTTAGTTCTATCAAACGAATGATGAACTTAAATTTAATTCCTAAACATGAAATTGAACGAGGTCATAAATGTCAAATATGTGCTAAAGCTAAGCGAGTTAGAAAGCCTTATCACTCAGTTGAATGGCAAACTAAAATTCTTGACTTAGTGCACACAGATATTTGTGAGTTTAATGAGGTCCTAAAAAAAGACAATAAAATATACTTTATCACCTCTATAGACGATAGCAGTCGCTATTTTTATGTCTATTTATTAAAACATAAAGATGAAGCACTAGAAAAGTTCATTACGTTAAAAAATGAAGCTGAAACACAAACTGGTAGAAAACTTAAACGATTAAGGTCAGATAGGGGTGGAGAATATGGGTCCAACCCATTTCATAAACATTGTCGGAATTTCGGCATAATTCATGAAGAAACTGCCCCTTATTCTCCCGCTTCGAATGAGATAGCTAAGTGAAAAAATAGAACTTTTATAGATATGATTAACAGTCTGCTTTTGAATTCTGGATTGCCCAAGTACGTGTGGGGGAAAGCTTTGAATACAGCTTGCCATATTCTGAATAAAGTTCCCCTGAAACATAAAGAAAGCACTCCATTTGAATTTTGGAAAGGCCGAAAACCTAATCTGAAATACTTCCGAGTGTGGGTTTGTCTTGCAAAAGTTCTAGTCCCTGAACACAAGAGGAAGAAACTAGGTCCTAAAATTGTTGATGTGGTCTTTCTAGGCGATGTGGCAACTTCTTATGCTATGAGATTTTGGTTATTAAATCAGAAATTTCGGGCTTACATGCGAGCAATGTAGTCAAATTTCGTGATGCTACGTTCTTTGATAACGTGTTTCCCATGAAAACTGGGATACCTCAAAATGTTTCTTTAGATTCAAACCTTGAGTCTGCATCAATTCCTGATCTTTTGGAAAAGATGACAAATGTGGGGGCTGGTCCTAGTAGTACTGACATAGTTCCTGAAGAATTGGATAAACCCAGACGGAGTAAAAGGGTAGAATCACTAAGAACTTTGGGAGTAACTTTGTTACTTACAATGTCGAGCGTGATCCTGTTACCTTCAAGGATTCTATGGCTTCTCCTGAAGCTAAGCATTAGAAGGAAGCCATTAAGAGTGAGATGGATTCTATTGTCTCGAATGGGACATGGGCATTAGTCGATCTCCCTCCGAGGTGTACTACTATAGAAAGCAAATGGATCTTCAAAGAGAAACTTAATTTTGATAGGACTATTGATAAGTTTAAAGCTAGGCTGGTTGCTAAAGGGTTTAGGCAAAAAGAGGGAATAGATTATTTCGATACCTATTCGCCAATAGCTTGTTTGACTACTATCCGAGTGCTTCTAGCACTTGCTTCCATATATGATTTTCCCATTCACCAGATGGATGTGAAAACAGTCTTCTTGTATGGTGATCTTGAGGAAGAAATATATATGGATCAGCCTGAGGGATTTGTAGCTTCTGGAAATAAGTGGAAAGTTTGCAAGCTTGTTAAATCACTTTATGGTTTGAAATAAACACCTAAACAATGCCATGAAAACTTTGACAAAACTATATTGTCATTTGGCTTCAAAGTTAACGATAATGACAAGTGCATCTACTACAAAGTTAAAGGTGATAAGAGTATTGTGCTATACCCGTATGCAGATGACAATGACATTTTGTTGTTTGGCTCTAACACTGAGATTATCAATGAGACTAAATGTTTCCTAAAGAATAAGTTTGAAATAAAAGATATGGGTATTGCGGAAATGATTATTGGGCTTAAGTTGACTCGTTCAACTGAGGGTATAGCAGTCTCTCAGTCTCACTATGTTGAGAAGATGATTGAGAAATTTGGCTATAAACAAAGTAGAATCGTAAAAATACCATATGATCCTTTAGTAGCTCTCTTTAAGAATGAAACTGGTGTACTAGTGTCTCGGTTGAAGTATTCTCAAATAATTGGTAGCTTGCAGTATCTTGCAAACGGCTTGAGACCAGATATCTCATTTGCGGTCTCTAAGCTTGCTAGATACACAAGTTGTCCTAATCGAACTTATTGGGAAGCTTTGGATAGGGTACTTCGTTATCTAAATGGCTCGGCTTCACTAGCCTTGCACTACAAGAGATTTTCTACAGTGCTGGAAGGGTTTAGTGACGCTAGCTGGATAGCAAAAAACTCCAGAAGTAATGGGTATATAGGGTGTGTATTTTACGTTGGGTGGGGGCATTATCTCCTGGAACTTACCTTGGAGGCTAAGTTGTATGCTTTAGACACAACTAGGATAGAAGCAGAATAATTATATGGGCTGATGGTACAATTACGCATGGTAACCAAACCTCTTCCGGGAATTGCTATACATTGTGACAATCAAACCACAACTGCAAAGATTAGCAGTTCAAAGTTCAATCGAAAGACGAAGAGACACATCCAAGTTAGACTAAAGTCTATAAGGGAGTTAGTGTCTGATAGGGTTATCGCAATTGATTTTGTTGGATCCAAAGACAACATTGCGGACCCTTTAACTAAAGGACTTGATTTGTCCTCAGTTCATAAATATAGGTTGGTGATGGGACTGGAAACCCATCAATGATATACATGCATGGCAACCCAACTTACTAAGTGGAGATCCCACAAGGTAGGTTCAATGTGGTATAAACAAGCTGCTGAACATATCAAATTGCACCTAAATTTAGATTGATACTTTGTATCTAGTGTCTCTCCCCTGATTGCCTGATAGGTGCTGACTACTGCTGGTACAGTAAAAGTTTAACTCTGAATAGGGTCAAGTATTTTTGGACGAGATACAAGCAATGTATCCCTGGAGACGCCAAACTAAGTGAATGTAGTCCTTTGGCCGGGACTAAAGGAATTGGGTTGTTCCTTGACAAACATTCATGAGACAGGATCGGGACACATAGCCTTAATGTGTCAACCCTAAAGATCAGTACATAGCCTTTAGCTCGTTGTTACTGATGGATGCAATCATAATCACGGGCATAAATTCAAAGCTTAGATCCATTTGTCTTGGTGGTGGCAGAAATTGGATAACTTAGGGAATGGTTCAAATCGGAAGGTACCATTTCTGAAAACGAGCTATGTTGAATCTGATAGCCACTATCTATGGATTTGTGGGGGGTTATTGTAATTGGCATAATCAAAGCCTAATTACATGTTTAATTATAATTGGATGGATGCCAATTATGGGTGGAATCCAAAGATAATTAAAGTGTTGAATTAGAGGAAGAAAAATGGTTAAGTATCATATATTGAGTTGTCCCACATAGGAAATTTGACAAAAGGGAGACAAGCTTGTGCCGTATAAAACCAAGTGGAGAAATTGAAGGGTTATTTCAACCCTTCACTTGTCCCACATTGGTTTTATAAACAAGTATAGAGTAGTTTATATTGAACTCAAGTATGAATGCTTGTTAAAATGTTCATTAAGAGATTCATATAAGTAGACCACACACGAGCGCCGCCGCCACCTGGCCCGGCTCCGGATCCGAGTCTTGGGTCGCGGGCATTAGAGCGAATGTCTCAGTCTCATTCTTATTTTTTTGGACAAAATTCAATTAAAATTTTGAATTTATATTTAAAATTCAAAATATACTTAGCCGAACCGGGGCTTGCTTGATCGGATAAGTCTGACTAAGTAAAAGATAACTGAGGCTTGTAATCGGATAAGGGTGGGTAGATCCGAGATTTAGCCTAGTAATCTGGGATTTAGCAGAGGTGGTTACACGACGTGGCTTAGTACTGCTGGATACGTGATGTGTAAAGGCAACGTGGCAGATTGCTATTGGATGGGTGACGTATTAGAGGCCATTAATTGACGGACTCTAACTGCAGCTAACCTTAACCCTAATTACGCCTATAAATACCCTGCCTCTGGCAGACTTGAGTAATATACGAAAAAGCATCCCTTTACTCTTACGTTATTCCTCTCCTTTAATACTGATATTCTCGTTTTCCCTCTGGCTTTCCCTAGATCCTGATTTTCGGCTATTTCATTCTGACGACTGAGTACTGTTCGAGGTGAATGAGACGGAGTACACCTGATCGTTTTGGACCATCTCATCCTGGGATGAGCAACGTTGTACCCATTTCACTAGTGAGTCGAGGCGCTCGTTTCTTCAAGGCAAACAGAATTCTGTAATTTGGTCGTCTGATTGATTCTGTTATGATACAGAATCCTTAAGTTAAGCTTTCTTTAACATTTTCCATCTATATTTATAAATCTGACAGCATGCTTTACTGCTTTTTATGCCTTGGTTGATATATGTAATTTTTTGCTTTTCCTGGACTCGTATCTGGTTAAATATATGTGCATGAATTCTGTTATGCCTTGAATATGCCTCTTGTATAATTCGGATCATGCTATATTTAAATTTCATTTGATAAAAACGCATGTTATGCCCTCTTATGATTATCTGTTTCATCTTTTGATTGATAATCTATAATTGTGATATCTATTGTAGTGCACTACTGCATGTTGGTATATCTGGAATCAACAATACACTCAGGCGGGGTTCGTTTCTGTCGCCATTCTGCCCATTAACATATTGTCCAACGACCCAATTTTCTTGTGGTTTATTGGTGTTGTTGTCGGTTTTGGTATGTTCAGCCTGAAGCTTCACGCGTGGACGCATACCGCGAAGAGAAAGCTCCTGTTGCTGGCGGCAGTGCTTCAGGATGCCGGAATTATTCTGCAGTGGTCTCAGCATAAGACGCACCACGGGCCTCCATATAAAAGCGATTACTGCACAGTAAGTGGAATTTGGAACACGGTTTTGGATGAATCTAAGGTTTTGGTGGCCATGGAGGTGCTGCTCTTCCGTTTGACCGGAGTGAGGCCGCGATCATGGTTGGAGCCCAACTCTGGTTGGAAAGCAGAGGACTCAGTTTGAAGGATCCAAAGCCAGTTCTTGATTAATTAATCAAACTAATGGGAATTCCTACTGTTTAATTCATAATTAATTAATGTCCACTCCTTTTCTTCAAAAGGATAATTATATGTTAAGAATTCTAAAGTGAGATATATCTGTCTGTCTGTCTGTCTGTCTGTCTGTCTGTCTATATATATATATATGATATGTAAGATGTGCCGAGGCCGTACCAAATTATCAAACATTTGAATAATTTTAGTTTACTATAAATTTTATATATAAATGTGGACGTTAGTATTTATTGCCTCTAACACGACTACTATGCTTACGAAATTTTCCCTTTTCAAATTTTTGTGAGATTGCAATGCATCTCAATAAATTATTCTTCATTTACTGAATACCTATTAAGTGTATTTAATTTTAAATTAATTATTTTTATAAAAAAATTTGATACTCTTAACTTGTATTCATAAAATAAAATAGAAGATGAAATATAGAATGAGATAGAAGATCCAAACTGATCATACTCTTTACTTGCATTGGTTTAACCAATTTTTAGTTTTGCTGCATCAAAATATCTTCCATAAAGTTTTCGCTTTCAATTAATCACATTAATCAACAACCTTAAATGATAGATGAAATGCAGTTTTCCTCCTGTAAAATAATCAGTAATGAGCAATTCCCAAAAAATAATAATAATAATAAAAATAAAAACGCTCATTACTTGATCAACAAGAAGTTTCTTATACTCTCGCGCATGTATTGCAAGTGAGTGTAGTATTTATATTTGTTTAATGTCCATTTTACCCTAAATTCAATAAATCATTGGATCTTTTTAGATTAAAATCAATTGTCTATATTTAATATATACAATAAGCCTTCAAATATTCTTATACATATTTAATCATATAAATACAAAAATATACATATATACACGAATATATATATATATATGTATACAGGACAGATATATCATTACTAGCCGAAAAAGTCATTTGAACCTTATAGATTCTAAGAGTCCACTTATCCAATTTAAGCTCAAGAATGCCCTAAGAGATGCATCGCACCATGCAGGAATGCAATTTCTTTAGGTCCACGCCTTTGCGTTGGAAAACTGCAACAAAATTAGATAATTAAATATAAATAAAGAAATATATATATATTAAAACAGTCACCAAATGTAAATTTAAGAGAGCAATTTAATATTAATTGCTATTATAAAGTACTATATCATGCTTTTGGGAACATATTAGAACAACTTATAAATGATGGTAAAATAATCCTTAAAGAGTAAAATCTACTCCCTTCGCTTTATACAAAAGTAATATTTAAAATAACTTTCATATATTTTACAGCTGCAGCGACAGAGATTGTTTGTCCAAATACCTCCATATGTATTGGAGGTAATTTTCAAATTTTCGAAGGAAAAAAAATAGAAAAACCACAGAAGTTCAATATTGTAGTAGTGGAAGCATCTGATTTGGTCGCTCTGGAAGTGAACTCTCATCTCTGTTCCTTGTCAAGTTCACTACCTCAAGACATTTGCCAGACCAGCATGATTCCTTATTAGTTATATTACCCTCTCGATTGAGAGTCAACACACATCACTGACCTTAGAACTAAGAATACATGCTAGATCGTGAGCTCGAGAAGTCATTGTAGCAAACTTCCTCCTGCTAATGAAGTAGCCTAGTGAGGGAGGAACCAAGCAACAAATATGTGTTAACTCCTTGTTGAACAACTCTACCAAAGATAAATTTCTCTACCCCACAGAGTAGTGTTATAAATATTCGTTCAAGGAAATGGACAAAGAGATGGAGGACCTTAAGGATAATGACCCTTCAATTGAACGAACGACCGTGAAAAGATAGCAAAGCCGAAGGAGCCCAAGGAAAAATATATTCAAGTTATGCAAGAGTTTGGAGACCCATGCCATAATAGAGCCTTTGATAGCCTTAGGAAATATCACTACCATCTAATCGTACAAACCTATATGGAAGATTTTAGGAAGCCACTACAACAAATTACACTTTTTAGTAACAACAAATTTTGTTACCATAGCACTAAAATTCGTTTCCTTATACTATTGGTAATGAATTTTTCGTTACTGAAGTTTCTTGTGTTAAAGCCCGTCGTTAAAAGTATTTGTAACGAACATTATGGTTAGTTACGAATGATAATCTTATGTCGATGAAATTTATCGTCACCAAAAGTTTGGTATTAGTGACAAAACAACGTTAGTTACAAAAAATTTCTATAGCGTAACAAAATAATTAATTACCAAAACATTGGCAGTTTTGTTGACTTTTATTTTTTGTTACCAATGCACGTTATAATAATATTATTTATTTAATTTAGCATCATTATAAATTATTTTAGTAACAAAATATTTGGTTATGACTAATTAGATAATATTTTATTTGAATGAGCTTCTTGTTACTAATAGAATACATAACTAACAATTTCATTACAAAAGATATTAAGAGTTTTGTTACTATTAGTATATGCAACTAAATGTTTCATTACCTATGACTTATAAGATTATAATATTTTGTTACAAATAAGCAATGCGTTGGTTACAAATAATTAATTTCTTGATTAAGAATGACTAATTATTTGTTACCAATTAGTAAATAATTCATTACAAATAAGTAAAATAATTCGCTAAGAATACATCAAATTAGTTTGTTATGATTAAGAAAAGTGACAAACAAATTTCATTACCAATAAATTGTTTTTTTGACAATATACTTTCATCACAAAAAGTGTTTTTTCCCCCTATTCAATAAGTTAATTTGGATATGAAATTGTAGAAGAAATTCAAATTTGAAGTATATCAACATCCTAAATATAAATAATTTATAGTCGTTCCTTCAATAAACAAAAGAGTAAGCATATCCATCCATCCATAGACATAACACTAACCACATTCATCTATCCCCAGAAATAAATATAATTTCAAAATATTAATCCCAAATTCAAGCTACCAACCAAAGCCATGATAACCAAATTGGTATATCAATCAAACAAAAGTGTTAAGTTTTGAAGAAGTATTATCGTTCAAGTGACAAAAGAGATCTCCCAAACATCTTCTGTAATTCTCGTCAACTTCATCAGAAAGAGGGCTACCTCCAACAATCTATAAAAATTGATTGCACGACACACCGTGAATATGAAGAATGTCAAATTAGATATTACAAATGTTTAACCAACCATGACACATCTATTTTTTTTAAGATTGGATAAATATGGTACATAAAAATAATAGCACAATTCGTGAGAGAAAGTTGCGATAAAAGATTTGTATGATACCATCTCTTATCCAACATAAACTACACAAAATATTATAGAAGATAATTTTGAATATAAAAATACATTTCATTTAATTCGTTAGCTCTATTACCAAATGAGTTTAAATAGTATGGATCATATCATATTTTTTCTAATAACACTAGTTTAAATGAAAAAAGCCCATAATAATCTAAAAGTTCTCCCAATTATTTACATATATAAGAATTCACATGTTGAAATAAAGCATGGTAAAATTTTGAAAATTATAATTCTTATAACTTAATTCAACTCAACTAATTATTGTACACATGACAAGAGACAAACAATCAAATAAAACAACAATATAAGGCCTCAATGTTCATAGCTGTAAATTTGCTATTCTTAATTTTGATTATCATATATCACAAAATTTCATATACGCAAAATTCAAGTAAAATCATATTACATCATAAGGACATACTTCCCTTCAAGTGAGTTTGTCTTGCTATTTTTGTAGCTTGCTGTTGGTATTGCTCTTGTTGAATTTTGATGAGATCTAATGCACTTTCTAACTTATTTTCAACTTCGCTCAATTTCTCTTTCTTTGCTTCAAGTTGTATAGCTTGATGTCTCATCTTCTTGATGCCTTTAGATGGTACAACTCCATGACCCATGTCTCTCTCATATCCCATCCGTGGATCCAATGACTCCTTAATAATGTCCCTTTTACAAACTTTCTGGAGTCCTTCTAGTGCTTCATCCCTCCTCATTCTCATTTCATTATGTCACGAGCATAAATATATATATATATATATAAGTACATATTTAAATGTAGGGGACATTTTATTATAAAACATGAATTCATGTGCTTGTTCGCAGTTGTAGCATTCACATACTCTCCATTATCTTTCTTCATATGAGTTACACCAAAATTGTCCATTGCGCTTTGATTTTCCTTTGCAATTGTAAGTAGATATTTTAGTATAGAACTTTATATAATGATAAGAGAAGATTTAAATAAAAGAAAGTTAAAATGATATATTACCATTTTCATTAATCGTAAAGTGAATGATTTAGAACCGGATGTATGAGAGTATGGCATATGTACTCTATTTCCTGCATTGATCTTTGACCTTTCTTGCATTTACATATAATTATATGAAGATGTAGAAAAACAAACTTATGTCAATTTTAACTTGATATATTTTAAAGTGCGCCTCGCCTTAAAGGCCAAACATAGCAAATTTTAGCTTGAAATTGAAAACTAAATCTCAATTTCAAGCTCAAACTGACTTACCACACTTAGGTCAGTTTCAGCTCAAAATTGCCCTCAAAACTGTCCTCATTTTCAGCTCGAAGTTTAGCTGAAAATTTGTCTAGTTTAAGGTTAATTTCAACTTGAACCTACACTTTAATGTCATCTTAAAACTGAGGTGAAACTGGATAGAGTTTGAGCCTAGTTTCAAGCTAAAACTAAGATTACTTTCATGCTAAAATAGGGCTTCAATTGGTCTTAATTACTTGCAACTAATAATTAAATGAAATAACCAACAAAATTAATCCAACATTTAGAATCTCAACACTTGTCCCATCTACTTACAAAAATAAAATGCATCAGCATCTAATTAAAGAAAAATAATAAAAATTATGCAACAAATAATTACATCAAATAACCAACAAAAGCAAACTAACATTTACCCCATCTACTTACAAAATATCAAATACACAAGCATATAACAAAAGAAAAATAACATAAAAATTTGCAACAAAAAACGACATCAAATAACAATCAAAACCAAACCAACATTTAGAATTCAAGCATTTATCCCATCTACTTGTAAAAATGAAATACATCAACATCTAAAAAAATAAAAAGAACAAAAACTTAGCAGCAAAAAAGAAAAGGTAATTCTTCTTCATCGACATGCAATAAATAAAAATCCCAATATTGCCAACATTAGTTATTATGTAACCAAATAACTGAAACTTAGCATATCCAAAGACATCACATAATCCCAACCATTTATCTTGTGGGATCTAATCAAAAAGCACCTTACTCCTTGGATCCACACCACTTTGAACCATTTTCCTATATATCTCACTCAAACTTCCCTTATAATGCTTGTAGCTCTTAGCAAACATGTCGTCTACATACATTGTGACTACATGATCGGTCTGCCATCCTTTGATTGAAAACCATTGCTAGGAATACATTAAATTAGATACAAAGTCAATCATTAAGATAATGAATATCTATGTGCATATAATAAATAGAGAACTTAAAATTTTATCAAATAGGTAATGAACTTGCATCTAGTCCAACATACACATGCAATTATCATGTTCTAGAACTTTTTTCCATTATGTTTCTCAATCAAGTTCAGGACTATGCCGAACAATACTACCAATCCCATTAGACAAATGGGAAGCATACTTGTCAGCCTCTTTAAGCCCTCAAAAAATTCAATTTCCAACACTTTGCCTCCTTGATAAAATCATAAATAAGAAGATTTAAGTGAACGCATTGAAATAATGCACATAACATATTAAAGGTATTAACACTTATATATTTTGTAATTTCTCACTCTATTGTCTTGCCAGTGCTTGCCCCACGATCTCTTTTTTGGTGGAACCTATTTTTTATTTGCCAATATACAGATATAAAAATAGTATAAACAAATTTAAATTATATGAATTAAAAAAGTTAATTTGATGTAGATTTATTAACCTGTGGTCAGAGTAGGATCTGTAGTTCTAATCTCTCCAATACCCTCTTCAAGAAATAGAGTTCCTAAAGATTGAGTCTCTTCTTATGGCCGAGTACCTAATGATGGAGAAACCAATGGTGCATCTATTGATGGTGACAGCGTGTCATGAGGATTTGAAGCAATTGCAGATGCCTGCTAATTAGCTATAGCACTCCTAGTAACACGTAGAGTTACTTGGTGGTGTGTAGTTGTTGTCTTAGTCTGAACGACAGTTGGAGAAGATTCTTGTTAGTTTATAGATAGAGAAGCCTGACTCGTAGTCATACATGGAGATGTGGAATGATCTACAATTGTCATAGGCTTTGAAGGTAGAGGAAACAATTTCCTACTTGTAATGGTGGTACTCTTAGTTCTGGGCACATCAGAAGTTGAAAGTTGATTTCTTATCAAACGTGTAGATTTGTGCTGAGGTGTGGGATTAGCAATTTTTGTGGTTGAAGGATTTTGAGTGCCTTCATTCATCTTTGATGGAGCATTCCTAGTTATTGGATGATGCAACATAACTCTCTTAGGCAGCATTTTCACTACAAGAAAAATAAAATAAAATAAAATAATCATTTCAATAATAACATCAAAGAAAATAACTAGAACGATATAAACATTCCAGCAAAAGTATTCAAACAAAATTAAAAATGTAGGAATGTAAGAATAATATTCTATTGAATTTGAAATTCAATAAAATAAAAATTTATAGTTTGAGAATTTAAATAATAAAATGCAAGGCATGACATTTAATAACATTTGACAACAAGTATATAACATTACTAAGACTCAAGTTACAATGAAAATGAACAAAAGAAGTATATTTTATATTGCATGAAAGTCAAACGCTAGAAATGAATGCAATTATGTTGACAAAATACTTACATAAATTATTCTATTGAATGCATAACATTTGAACCTATGTTGTGTTAAATTAAATGGTTGTTTTTGTAGCTTACTTTTGATATCCAACTTTTATCCATATATGCAATAGATAAATAAGTTTGGGATTATTTGAATCATATTCTTATTTTAAGGAGCTTAATTTCCACGTGTTTATATTTCAGTCCCTGATTTTATTTGATTATTAATTTTTACATGGAAATAAAATGTGTTTAGATCACTGATTGGTGTGAAATTAGTTCTGAGGGATGTGTAGCATTTGTTTGGAAAATACCAAACATTTTAAGGAAAAAATTCTTTTCTATGTGTTCCAATTTTTTATGTTGTTATTATGTAGATTTGCCTGGTTCCATATTTACTATTTCCTTTTATTTTAATATTCTCTTATCTTTTACTTTAATTTGTATCATGTTTGTTTATGCTACTTTCTATCTATCTAATCCCTTTGAAGAACATGCTTGTAAATTAAAAGTAGTGGGCTGATGCTCATTGATGAGAGGTTAGGTTCTGAGGGATTCATATCTCAGAGTTTCCTTTTTTGTTGATCTTATTTCAGGATATTTTAAGTGCAAGTTAATTTACTTTTTCTTTGGCCATCTTGCTTAAAATGGCATACATAGATATATATATATATATTTATAAGAGCATACATAGATATTTTTGGATAACTTGTATAACATATACCTTAAATATTTGGGATTTGATAAAAGCTTTTGAACTACTATGTCCCAGAAAATTCTGAAACATTATATATATATATATATATATATATGCACACACACTTGCTTACGGGTGAGAGTAGCTTGGTAAGGCCATTAGCTAGTTGAAGCAATCAATTGGTAAGGCCATTATTTTATATTCAATTAATGAATAAATTTAACAAAAATTTAATTAATTATTTATATATGTTTATTATTTGATTTATTTAGTATGTAATTTGAAGTTAATAAAATTATATTATCTAAGATAATAAATTTAGATCATACAAATCAATAGGGAAACATTGTTTTAGCTGGATTCAGTTCTCTATGGCATGTTCAAGTTTATATATGAATCACTTAACTTGCCAATTAAGTCTTTTAAGTTTATGTAGAGGAAGATGCAGGCCACCTTCAATTAGTTTGATAAGCTTGATGCATAAAATAATGAAAATGTGGATGGGATCTAATTCATGGCTACGAATGATTCAATTTAATTAATTTGTTTTAGATATATAGATAGATTTCAACGACAAACACATTCAATATACTTGGATCCCTTCTCCATTTTTCTTTTTCTAATTTTGAAAGAATCTCTGCAAAAAATGTGTTTTAAGTTGTTAAGTTGATAATTGACGTTAATTAACTTATTATAAAAAAATATTAATTTACTAGTTCTTTTAAATATAAATTTAGGAGATATATTTCAGAAATTAACAGGATGTGAGCTTTATGGAAAATAGGATGTAGACTTTGAGAAAAAGTGATCTATAAGTTTTGAGAAATATGAGAACAAGTGCTCTATAAGTTTTGAGAAATATGAGAACAATTACTATTTTAATAGGAGAATTATAACAATCTTCTAAGTTAGAATAGGGTTATTAATCTAATAATTGGTAGCTAGGCCATCTGACACATCCTCCACACTTAGACTTTGCATAATATTTCAGTAGATAAATATTATGTTTCCCCATAATTTCTCATATCGTTTTTTTAATTAAAAATAATGAGATGTAGCCACCTAGCACCCATAGTGAAAATTGACATGACCTCACAACTCCATCCAATAATGTTTATTATTATCTATGAAACTAATTAATTCACAGTTGTAATATGGATGTGACACCATCAATCAAGTTCATATTATTTTATACTATCACAAGATGTGATTATTATCTGTAATTGCAAATAAAAATATTAAAAAAAAATATTATTTAAAGAAACAATCATCTACTTGAAATCACATTCTTTAACAAACAATTATTTTCTTCATTAGCCAAAAACAATCTGTAGGATTATTTTCTTCAAAGAAATTGGGAGTTACCTTAATACTCTAGTCCTTGAAGATGTTGCCTGTCTGCTTGCCTTCACCCCAATTTACTCAATATCCGGAGGAAGTTTCTAGTAATTCCATGAATTAAAATCTTCCTAATGCAAAAATTAACTAGTTAAATATTTCTCGTGACGTAAAGAAAGGTCAAATTGTTCAGACTAGGAATGCAAATTGGAACGAGTATGAAATAGTTCTTCAGCTCAAGGCTCAAGCTCATTCTATATTTTCTCTTTGTTTGGTTCACAACTGCAGGTCAGAGACTCAGAGCAGGTTGGAAGTGCTAGAGTAGGGACAGAAAATGCAGAATGTTGTTTTTCACTCATTAGGAATGTTTTTAAGGGCCCTACTAATTTGTTAGTAAAATGGAGCTGTACTTTAAGATGAGCATAATACTGACAACAACTAAAAGCATATAAATCAAGTTAACTGATGTTTAGTTATTGTGAATCAGTGGAGAGGCCTCTGAAATGCAATTGGACCTCAATAGAAGAAAAAAACTTAAGATTGGTCGACAAAAGTACATCTATAGACCACTAATAAGGCACATAAAATTAGACAGAAACTATTAGAGGATTCAATGACCTTTGGTGTAAAATGGTGCATTGCTATGTATCAATATGATTCTGTTGCATGTACTCAACTAATAGATAAAGAAAAAGAGAAAATGCAAAGATCCTAAATGCCAGCATTAAAGAGCGAGTGCTGAAATTGAGAGGTCCAAATAGAGTGCGAAGGCCTCAAAAATATTACATGCTGATAAAAGATTCACCCATTGTAAGTTCACCGCATGAATTTTATATTGCATGAAAACAACATCAACAAAACACAAACATTTAAGCTCTTCATAGTTCATACAAAGTTGATAACACATCATTTGCTGCTATAGTTAATCTAAAATTTGCTAGAGCAACCTGATCGATCTCTAGTAACAATTGTAATAGATCTATTTGATGCCAAGTTGTTAACCTGTAAAAGGTCAAATGTTCAATCAGTTTCTGCAATAATAACATGTAAAATATGCTTTAATAGAATATTGATACAAGGTGGCCAAAGATCTGGTAAGTCAAAAGCCTAAAATGTGGCTATGAATGTGGCCAAGGATGCTAAACTATTATACAAATGTCACAAGTGTGCAACATAAGAAGAAAGTACTGCACCTATTAGAAATTATTTATTATCAATTAAAGTATTCTCTTTATTTCTCTGTTGCTAATTTACTACCAAGTAAAATATCATAGCATTAAATGTTCTAAGCCATAATTTGATTCCTAAGCAAAGGTTAGGTTGACTTACTATTAGAATAAAAATAGCCATACAATCCTTTTTGCAATGCTACAGACTCTCTTTAATCCACTTGAGTTTCAAATAAGCACCTTTTTCTAACCAAAAGTTTAAGTTTGCAATGATTCTCTGGATATGGAAGATGTTGTGTATCATGTACTTCATTACCTTGACTTAAACTACCTTGGAACCTATTATAAATCACATTCCTCATAGACTTTACTACAATATCCATTATGCTTAAATAATCTCCCTTTCAAGAGAACTTTAAACAATACAGATTTACAGATAGAAAATCATGATAGAAGTCATATTTGACCCCTTAGTAGAGAAATCCTTGGATTGCTTGCGAGAAGATGATAAAAAACAAAAGACCTACCAAGAAACTTATTCCTAGAGGACCACCAGTCGTGTAGTCCACAAAAAAAAATGGCATCAATAGAAAGTCACAGTCTTCTCTCCTCAAGAGAGCACTCTTTGCAGAGGTGGATTCGTGTCGACTCCTGTCCTAAGGGATTCGCTTCCAGATCCTAAATTGGATAACTCGAGATTGAAGGGACCTACTTCCAGATCCTAAATTAGAAGTCCTTTAGTTTAAAAAATAACAAAAATAGAAAAATCAAAAAACAAGACATGTATCTCTAACACTAACACTAGTAGTAAAAATATAAATGAGCACAACAAACCCAACCAAACTCAAAATATTCTTCCCATTTTTTTTTTTCAAAAATTACCATATTCAAATAAAATACAAATGAACACAGTAATCCAGAGCAAAAATCTTAAACTAGAACAATTATATGGTGGGAGTTTTAAAACATACCTCTTGAAACTTGTCCAAACGTGGCTTTCTTCTGTTTCTCCCCGCAAATATCTCAAACAACCCAACTTTCACACAACCCTTACCAAAGACACAAACATCCAAAGTCATTTATAAACAAAACCCTTAATCCAATTGATTAAAAAACAAAAATAAGAAACAAATCTCAATATATATCCTAAAACCCTTAGGAAGACGGGTTTCTACATCTTCTACGGTAAGCCAAATTTTCTTTTTAAAAAGTTCCTTCAAGCTTTATGGGTTCGCTTTCACAATGAAGATGGCCTTCTCTTTGAGCAATTAAACTTCAATTTCTTCAATATTTACACAAGTTCTATCATATTTAAGGGAGGGATGAGTTTTCTAGGATTTTATTTCTCTTTTTCTTATCCAAAAATAGAGATAACATGGAGAAGAAAATCCTTACTGAAATGCAAACAGGAGAAGATGTACGAGAGTGAGAAGGCAATTTAGGGAGAAAGTATTTTTCTGCCTTGATATCTTTCTTCATTGATAAAAAATTCTTAGGCTATGTTTGGTTACATATTCCCAAACAAATTTGTTTTGGGAAAATGTAACCAAACATATAGTTTGTTTTTTTGCCAAAACAATCACTATTAATCCTAAAATATCCCTCCAAATTAATTAATTTATTACTAAAAATCCCATATAGATACATATGTATATCATAATATTTTATCATTAGTTTTACAATTTAAAGATCATATTCAATCATCACATATACATATTATATATTTTATTATTATTTTTACATTAAAAATATTATTCAATTCAATTTTTACCTAAAAAAATCCAATAAAAGTATTGATTTGACTACTATAGTAGAAATTGTCTCCTCTCAAAATATAAACAAACATACCAAAATTTTTCAAAATAATTTTTTTACTATTCTCAAAACATAAACAAGTATACATCACATTCCACAACCCCACTCCCAAAACTCAATCTTCCAAAACATATAATTCATATCCAAACATTACCTTAATTATTTTGTTTTTTAAATAATTTTTATAATGAATAATTTCATAAAAATTATTTTTTGTTTATTTAATTATAATATTATTTTTTTTAATTTCAAATAAGTCATAGTTTGTTTTTATTTAATTATGAGATTGTAATTGAGTATAATACAATTATTTAATGTAGATTAATTAAAGTACAATTTTATCATAGTGAAAATAAAGTTCAATATATCCAATGGAGATGAAACAAAACTTATTTTATCATTCAATTATAAATATGTGGAGTAAAATTTAGTTTTATTAATTATAAAACCATATGATTGAGTTTATATTAAAATTGTTAGTGTTTCAAAAAAATTTAGAATTGTTGACCATACACATTCATGTTATTCAGGTTGATCAGTTTCATACCCATTAGATAGAGCCCCAACTCGGGATAGCACCTAAATCAAAGCGCCACTCAATTCAATCTTAAATTGAACCTACAATTCAATCAATAGACCTAAAAGATTTGAAACTTAACTAATTCGACAAACCATCAAATACATACCATGATTCACTTTCTTACATTTAACAAAGCATTTACATGCCTTAAGTCATTAATATCAACATGACATATCATAATATCTCTAGGGTATACAAAATGTCCCAAAAGAACCCATAAGTATATACAGTCGTTTTCTATTATAAAATGTGTTTGCCCATCTAAGCCTGGAGTTCCAGTTCATCACTTAATCTTGTATGGGAAAATCAAAGAAATACGGGAGGTAAGTCCAAAGGACATAGTAAGGTATAATCTTAATCATAAGTAATGGGGATCTGTTGAGGACGAATCAACTCAGTAGACCATAATTCAATAGTTTAACCCAAACATATCATGATACAATCAAACAATCAAGAAACAGTCGAACAGTCAAGGGACAATTAGACAGTCAAGGTACAATCAAACGGTCAGGATACAATCAAACAAAATAGTTTTGAATAACTTATGCATACTGGTCAATCAATCTTATCCAAGCGGGACAGCTTGATACATAATAGATACCTAGGAGTATCTCTAGCATATAAATGAGACACAGTAGGTGCCTAGGAGTATCCCTAGAACATCACTAATAGACGGTAAATGCTTAGGAGTATCCCTAGCACATCACTGATAAATGGATAATACTTAGGAGTATCCTTAGCATATCACTGATATACTGATGATACCTAGGAGTATCCCTAGCATATCACTAACAGATGGTAGATATTTAGGAGTATTCATAGCATATCACTGACAGACAAACAAATGAGTGTGCCAGCAAAGCAAACGATAATAGTACAAAAACAATACAGATAACAGAACAGACATTTAACAAAACAGTCGGATAACAAAACGGTCGAATAACAGAACTGTCAAATAACATATAACAGGCAAAAGTTCTGGGCCATAACGGACATATAATGTAATGCCCTAGAATTTTACTTCGTATTTAATCGATTACTCTATCTTATTTTATTTTATTTATTATTTCGATTAAAGACATAGTAAGGCATAAATTATCATTCTTTTAAGAAAATATTCATAAATTGAAAATTAAAAAAATAAAATTTTAAATTACCTCCTAGTAATATATCGATAACTATCATATTCAATATTTATTTTTGTATCAGTAATAAATCCTTGATTTTAGTCATAGTAAATTTTATTATTCTTGAATTGATTATAATATTACTAGGAGTATGAGTTATTAATTATAGGAGTTGTTAAATTTTATGCAACTAGAATTAATAGCAAGCAACTATCCTAGTTCTACAGTGAGTATAATTAGAGTCCTCCATGAACTAAACCACTTCTTTCATATAGATTACACTTCAAATCAAAATCCTAAACATATTAAACAACAACAACAAAAAAGAGAGAGAGAGAGAGAGAAAGAAATAGGGGAAGAAGATAGGGTTGCCGGCTGCAACCATTCTCAAGCCAAAATCAAGGTAAAGTTTAGAATTTTTAATTGGTATACTACTTGAATTGAGTGTGTGAAACAGACTAATGCTTAGTTTAGATTGAAAGTGTTAGCTTATAGTGCTATTGTGATGGGATTTAACTAATAGAATCTTAAGATTTATTGTGATAGTTGCTGCACATATTTGCTGCCTAGCAATTGGGAAAACAAATTATTTGTCAATCTTTTAATAATCTTCCCACCACTTAGTCTCTAACCTGCATGATATGTAACCCATAAAGACAAATTTAAATGTGCTATTTTGGCTACAATTCAAGTGAATTGCTCAATGTTAAAAATTCTTTTTGTAAATTAAAGCTGAAATTATTGCTATGAAGTTTCAACTTTCAGAATTCTAGGATTAAAAGTTTACATTAGTTTGTGGGTAAAATTTTGTTAGTTTTACTTCAAAATTTTTCTGATCAAACTTTAATGTGTCTACAACATCGTGATAAAACTTTAGGTCTTAACTATTTTTGTTAAACTTTATAAAAATCCGAAAATATACCCTGCCAGGCTAAGTGGCGAGTCTATGTAGGTTCAGTTTAGAATTTTTTTTATCCATCTAAATGATAGTATTTTTAAGTGATAAATTTTATTAAGAAACTTTGATGTGTTACTAACATTACTGGAAATTTTTATGAACTCAGGCCTTGTGGTTGTTTTTCTAAAATTCATTAAATTTAACTGCCTGAGCATATGTTGGGTTTAGACTGTTTTTAACTTGAGAGATTTATTACCATGATAATTGAAGTGTTTTGATTTTTTTTCAACTTTTACAATAACTTGATATTGTTTTAGAAAAAGAATAAATAAAATATTAGAACCTTATATCATTCATTTTAGTTATTGAAAGTCATGAAAATTCGCTACTGCGAAATTGTGGCCTATTCCTATAACAGTTATAATTTCAGAAATTAGTGGCTAAGAATTTTCTCTAATTTTCAATGCTACATGAGTACTTCTGGTGAGGATAACAATATGGTTCCCATTAGGATTTGTTACATTAAACTTAAGAAGAATTATTCAAGTATTTAGGCCGTCCTAGGCATTTATCTTAAAAAGTGTCGTATGGGTATCGGGTATTTTAGAATGAGCGGGAAAGTTTAAGCCTTTTGTTGAAGTGTTCATTAGATGAAATTGATTTAATTATTATTATTACTTAGCAGGTTATTCAAGCTAGCCTTGGGAGATTATTGGTCAGATGAATGCAGAGCATTGTGAGTGTCTAAATCTATGTATTATACGATATTATGTTTTAAAACCTAGAAGGATATATGATATCGTACCAATTGCTCGTAATTTTTTTCAAGATACTATGCACTCTATATGTATTCCACTGCGCACAAAATAAATTTTTCTTTTCTTGTTTTTATTTCCAGATAAAAGAAATATTTTTTTTGCTTTCTCTTGTGGTCTTAATTCTGGATAAATGAAAACCTACATTTTTATGACTTATCTTATGTTTCTAGACTAGCAATTAAATTCGATGATCAACTGATTACTATTACTATTATTGCTACTGTTATCGTTAGTTGGATCCAACTTGGTCTGGGTGTGCGAGGGACTTCATTGGGCAGCGGCGGGCTAGCCAGTTGAATACCAAGCTCCCATGGCCCAATCCCCCCAGTGCACAACAAAAGTCATTTGTGGCTGAGGCGGGTCATAGGAATTCCCGGGGATGCTCGGGCACTGTTTTGGTAAGGTCGCACCTTGCCCGAAGCGATAAGGGACTATTACGATGGGATTCATAAGGTTGACTGGCTACAACAAAACTGACTGATCATCGTATTTAAGTTGATAGTCTAGGAAATCATTTAATAAAATTCTGATTAGTTATTGCTTGACCGTTCATAAATTTCTCGATTGTTATTATTAGACTGTTTTATAAATCCCACTTATATTACTAGAAAAATTCCCATTGTACAAAATAATTTTAATTCAAGAACTCACTTTACACACACTTGGCACTCACTAAGTCTTTTACTCACACTCCTTTCTTTTCTTTAACTTCCTTCTGGCAGATATAAATTCTAGTCCTTGTGAGGAGGTGGATCCTGCATATGATGAGAATCAAGGGTGAAGATGTAGTTTTGGAATTTTCAGTAGACTAGTATATTTTCTATTAAGTTCATTAGTTTTGTTTTATTTGTTATGGATTTTATTGTGTTTAGTTTTGGAAACATTTCGACACTTTGAGTTTTATGTTGTGAGTTTGCTAGGAATTGGATGAGTTCTTATTTAACCTTATGTTTTTGGATTATTAGTTTCATTTATCAGGATTAAATTTCATGCTCAATTCTAGTATAAATATGGTTTAATTTTGGGGCGTGACAAATAATAGAATCATTCAAAAGATAACCCTCATAGGGGTATATATGTCAATTAACATATAACAAGCAGATTCTAAACAATTCACAAATTTCAATAAACATAGTTCGATATGATACAGAAACATAAATCCCTCCTAGGGTTTTATCTCAATAAAAGATAATTGAAAGAACTGCTAGATTGGCAGGCCCTTACCTCCGTAGCCTCAGAAAACTACAACCACAATCGGCAGTCTATTGGTCCGCTGGACCCACTTCTTCGTCACCTAACCTTAAGAATAAATCCACGATTAAAACTCTTATTAATCTCCAATAATTACAATATTGCCATTAACAGCCTAAAATCACTAATTACTAGATTAATACAGTAGTTTTAAAGCTTAAATGGTACTATCGTCCCAAAATGGCTATTAAAGTCATTATTGCCAAAGTAATCCTAGTTTTCACATCAGGTCTAATAACGGAATTGAAACTAGTCCTCAATGACATATTTTTAGCCTTATATCGATATCCCAAATCAAAATAAACAGTCCAGATATCTTAATTATCCCGATTATTTCCACTTAAGTCTCAAATTCCATAAATTCACAAAATTAGGGTATTTCTCACTTAGTAAACTTAATAAATCCCAAATTTAACATATATCAATATAGATCCGGCTCCAACAATCCAAACAATATCCATATATATAATATTCTCATTGCTAGATACACTTTAAAATCATTTTATCCAAAATACAAAAAAACTTTAAACGGGTCAAAACGATATAGGAAACTCTAAACCCAATACCGATCATTACCCAATATTGCTCAATCGACACCTCAAATTCATGAACTGAAAGCACCACCATGATCACCGCGATGAGAGGAAGAAACTATCCTCAAACAGCCACTGTGTTGCTACTGCCGTCCGTCGTCTGCCGTAAAATCTCAAGACCATCACCAAGAGTTGCATTTCGGCTCCCTGAACCAAACACCCAAACCAATTTTTCCAATTTTCGCAGGAAGGGCCTCAATTGTAGCTCCGATTTCCCAGCGCCGCCGCTTACCGCCATGAAGTTTTTCTTCAATCTTGTCGCCGTTGGTGGCCGAAATCGAAAATTGAAGCTACCAGTGAGGTCCTTGAGTTGAGGGCTACAAGACCCACTACCCAAAAATTTGTTTCTGTTGCCGATGACGTTGCGCTGTCGAGCTTTATCACGTGTCTTCTCCAAGCTCAAATTTTTGGTGGCTCCATCAGTCAGTTTTGGGAGATTCAGGCATGAATGTGTTCGCTGGGATAAGGAGAAGCAAACGGTAGGTTTGGTTTGACAATTTTCAGACTCGCTGAAAAAATCAGCGGTGAAGGAAAGGTTGATGCATGCGGGTGCAAGAAAACAAAAATGAAGAAGAAGAAGAAGGAGTTGACCAAGATTTTTAAAATGCAATCTTTTGAAAATTGCAGTGTTACCCCAAAACTTAAGTCAGATTTTTAGTTAGGTCCTCCAACACTTCAAAACTTCTCTTTTTGGTCCCATATTAATATAGTGCCTCATTTGGCCTCTTTGACCAAGAATATATACCATGCAACCCCAAAACTTTCAAATTTAATCTAATTAAGTTTTCTCGAATTTCGGATTGACCGCAAAACTTCCAAAATTTTTGCAATCAAGTCCTTTTCATCTATTTTTCGAGCCTTAAAATCTAACCAATCAAAATCTTGATTTTCTAAATTCTTATTTTCTAAAATTACAAATTTTAGGGGTGTTACACATTATAATCTATTGAATATCGGAAATCGTAAATAAATACTTGACCACGATCTCCTTAATCATAATAGCTTATATTAGATACTTTTTTCAATTTAGATTTTAATCTAAATCCATTCGTATTTGATCCATTTTTTTTGGAATTTTAACTAATTAAAATATCTAATAGACATTGTTGGGTTTTTTATATTCATCAGACCAAATATGATATTATGTAAGATAGATCCTATAGGATATCAGGTTGGCTCTAAACACATATATTTATGATGGAATTCAAATTCAAATGACATTAATTTGATTTGAATTCAACTTGTTTAAGGTTCTAGGATCTCACCCAACTTGGGCCAATAATAAGTAACTGATATATGGGTTAGGATTCTAATTTATACTTGGGCCAATAATAAATGACTCATTGTTTTAATTATAAACTCTAAATTTATTTTCATTTTTTTCTACGCTATGCTACACCAAAATGACTATCTTCATATTATGGTTTCATATAATTAATGAATATATACACAATATTAATGTGTAAACTTCAAGTTAACTAGATGGTTACAATGGTAGAAAGAATTAAGCAATATCAATGATAAGGTAAGTTTTTTAATATAAATATTTGGTAAATGTTTATTTTAAATTTATAAATTATAATTTTAGAGAAACATATTTCTTGAACTTTTACGTATAATAAAAATTATAATAAAAAATTATTTTTAAAAATCCAATTAATTAAAAAGAAGTTTAAAAACTTTTAAAAAATTCATAAATAATTTTTCTAAATATTTTTAGTATTAGAAAAATGTTATAGTAAATTATAATAAGGAAACAATCAAATTTTAAAAGTCCAAAATAGAAACATATTTCATCTTATAATATAAGATAAAGAAAATGATTTTCTTATATATTATTTATAAACAAAGAGGAGCTAAAACTTGGAAGGAATTAAAAAATTGGGGGAGTTCATTTTTGGAGGGAAATATATTAATTTGATATGTAGAATTAGTAACAAAAAAATTGGTTATCATTTGTATGGAGTCAAATTTGGGACTATATAAAGTTATGGAGGGGACAAAAATTCATTGCTACCTAAATTTATATTATTTATTAAATTAATATGAAGCCTAATTTTTAAAGAGAGCCGACTTGATTAATTTAATAAGAAATTAGTGAAGCCCAATTCGTAAAAAGATATTGGTCAAACCAAATTGGATTATTCTATAGATTAATGTCAAGTCCAATATTTAAACAAAGTCTAATAGTTCAATTTACTTAAAAATAGTGAAGCCCAATTTGTGAAAAGATGTTAGTGAAACCAAGTTAAATTATTCTATAAATTAATGTGAAGCTCAATTTTTAAAAATGTTTATTTCATCAAAGTAAAGTCCAATTATTAAAAATAAGTTGACGAAACACAATTAAGTTATTTTACAATTAATGTGAAATAAAGTTTTTAAACTAAGCCCAATTCATCAAATTACAAAATGTTGATGAAGTCCACCTCTTAAAGATAATCTAGGGAAGCCTCCCAATTACATTATTCATTAAATTAATTTAAAGACACATTCTTAAATAAGTCAAATTCACAATTCACTAAAAAATTAGTGAAGCCCAATTCTTAAAAAATATTGGTGAAACCCAATTCAATTATTTTATAAATTAATATGGAGACCCATTTTTAAACAAAGCCCACTTGACTAATTTATTGAAAAATTGGTGAAGCATTATTCTTAAAAATAACCTAGTGAAGCTCAATCATATTTTTCTGCATATTAATATGAAGCTCAATTTTTGAACAATGCCTACTTCATCAATTCACTAAAAAATTGGTGAAGTCCAACTCATAGCAATAAGTTGGCTAAGCGAAATTAAATTATTCTATAAATCAATATGAAGACTAATTTTTAAAGAAAGTTTCCTTCACTAATTCACTAAAAAAAATTGAGAACTTCGATTCTTACAAATCAATTGGTGAAGCCCACTTAACCACTACTTTTAATTTATATGAAGCCCAATTTAAAGGAATCTCCATCCCCCAATTAATTGAAAATTAGGTTAAACTGACTTGTTAACAAGAACTTGTTCACGCCTAATTCAAAATTAATTAAAAAACTGATTAATTTATATTTATAAAAAGTTGCAAAGCTCAATTCACCAACTTTTTTATTGGTTTTAATTTGCATCAATAAAGGCAAAATTTCTTTTTTTTAGAAAACCCTCTCTTTAATTTAAATAAAAGAAGCCCAATTTGAAACATAAAGGAAAGCCCAAATAAAATATTTAGTCTTTCTTTAATTTACATAAGTTGTTAAGTTCAATCATCCTTTCATGTGAAACCCAATTCATTTTCAGAAGGAACTACATATGTGTGTGTGTGTGGAATAAAATTTCAAATAAATTTAGATTTTAATATATTTTTGAGAGAAACCAATAAATATGGCCACAAATTTAATTTAACTGTGAATAAAAATTAGTAACAAAAATATTGGTTACCATAATAATATAACAAATTATGGTGGTAAGATATTTTTGAGAGAAGTAAATTTAACTTTAGTAACTAAAATAATTGTTACAATATCTTTTGTTTGTAACGACTTTCTAGCATTGCGAAAAGTATGAATTTTTGTTACAAATAAATCTTCAAAAATGGCGGGAAATATTATTCGTAACAATATTTTATGTTTAGTAACAACTTTGTGTTTAGTTACAAAAGAGCAGACATTTTTGGTAACAAATATTTCTCAAAAGTAACAAGAATTTTTCTTGGTTACCCAATATGAGCAACTAGTTAAAAAAATTTAATATTTCCTTACAATTAATCATAAATGGTAACAAATTTTTCTTTCGTTACCAAATTATTTTGTTACGTGAGGTGCATTTTATTGTAGTGAGTTGAAGTGAAGTGTAGCACAAGAATTCAAGTTATAAAGCGAAAAACAGCTAAATAAAACTTGACTACACCCCATCAAAGGATCTAATCATGCGTTTTTAGATGGATTTGATTGCAGAAAAAAATCTTGATCGCTAAAATCCAAGGCAGAGAAGGATGATAAGAGTGAACACTTCAAAACAGTCAATCTTGGTGCAGTAGAGAACTGGCAACAATTGCCCAAGCAAATCACTTCCGAATGAGCTGAAATTTGGACAGCAACACCTCAACACCTTTTAGGATCTCCAGTAAAAAATTTAGCTAAATATAAAATCGGAAAGGCCTCCAAAAAAACCTCCAAAATTTATGCACTGAAGTGGATCTTCAAGAGCAAAGCTCCCCAATCGTGAAGCCTCTAATATTCTAATCCACACACCCAAGTAAAGCTCCAATCTTCTAATAATCAGCTAGATCACTAGAGGAAGAACAAGAGAGAAGGCAAAAATTGTGGAGAGGAAGGTAAGGAATGTGTGAAATTTCAACACATGAGTGAATCACACTTTTGAAGAGAAAAATGGAATCTTAGTATGAATCCTCCAAGTAGCCGGCCACCTCCTCTATTTATAGAGTTGGAGGTGTGATACAAGTTGGCATCACACCCTCCATGAGGTGTGTTGCCAGCTAGGAAACCCACTTGCATGTGAAATGTTAATTTCACTTACATTTAAATTTAATTTGGAATCTTCATTTCACCTCATGAAATATCATCCAAATTAATTCTAAATACACCTCAAATAAACTCCTTCATTTGAGTTTTTCTCCAAAATAAATTCCTCATATTAATTAAATTTAATTAGTTGGTCTTGACTTAAATCCTTAAGTCAACTAACTTAGCTCTTTAAGCTAGAAATTGTCAACTTAACTCCTTAATTAACTTGATTAATTAATTGTCATATGGCATCAATTAAATTAATTTTCTAATTTAATTGGTCAAATTTAACTCCTTAAATTATTTTGATCAATTTAACAATAAAATCAATCAAGCTAAAATGGCTAAAAATTAGCCAACCAATTATCTCCACAAAATGGTCATACTGAATTTTCTAACTTGTAGAAAATTCCTTCTGTCAAATAGAACTTTCTTTGGGCTTTATGTGTGACTCATTAAGTACTCCCATTCATTGGACATGGGCTCACAACAATTGTGATATTTTGAATATTGAAATATTTGCATTAGTTTAAACTCCTTTAAACTAGTAACTCATTCAATTAATCTCGATTAATTAAAGAGTACCCAAATCTCAATAGTCGATGTCTAGCCTCAAGCCCATGGAGCGCAACTAATTGAACAAAATAAATATGCTCTTGGTGAGCCATTCTAGCTCTACACTTACCATACAAATATGGTCCTTCCATCTCCTATCTTCCAAAAGAGGCCTAGGGCAAGATATTTACCGGCTTCCTAATAGCCTCAATAACTATGTTTCTAATCCCAATGTTCGATTCTAGTTTATGACCTCATCTTTGAAAAACTCATTTTCCAAATTGTCATACTGCCTTGCGCTAGGACTCCTTGGAATCGATCATAAATAGAATACATAGGAGATGCACTCGCCTTTCATAATGACGAGGAGACGGATCCCATCTTGGATCTCACAAACCTCTATGCCTAAGTAGCTCACACCCTAATTTAAACCCAGATGGCCCACTAAGTGGTCAAGGAAGAGTCAAGGAATGAGGTCCTAAACACAAGGTTACCATGAAAACTTAGGTCTAAGGACTAATTATATGCACTAGCATAAGGTAGAGAACTTGCAACTACCGACTTGCCAATTCGACTATCTAGTGGAATCTCCAAGCAGGCCTTTAGTGAACTTATTCTCTAACAAAGCATCGACTAACATGCACTCATGTCTAATATGGATTGCTCATGAAACAAAGAAATATCCAACTCCTTAGGTTTATGCATCATTAGTGCAAGTCTATGTGAATCTTAGACGCCCTATCTCATAAGATAAACTTGTAATATTTTAAGATCACGACCATGTAAGACTTATTTCATGATCACCACCCAGTGCATGACCAATTTCCGTAGACATGTGTGATCTAAAGGCTTCAACCAAATGCTAGTGAAGAAAAATAAGCACAAGATAAAGATGGCTATTTAGTATTAATGTCATTCAATCAAGATTGTCTCACAAGTGAAATAGTTTACATGCCAATGTAATTGGTTATGTGGTACTATTCTAATAATCTCCCATTTTCCCTAAAGTCAATTCCCCACAATCTTGAGTCCCATCTTCTCAATATGTCCTTCAAAGACCTTTTGCGTTAGGAGTTTCATTAGTGGATATGTTATATTCTCTTATGAGGCTACATTTTCCACTCGGATGTCGCATCATCAATGATCTCAGGGGTCAAATGATATCGCCTCAAAATGTGCTTGGATCGTTGATAAGATCTTGGCTCTTTTGCTTGTGCAACCGCTTTGTTGTTGTCACATAAGACAACTACAACCTCAACAATGCTAGATACTACATCCAACTTTTGGAAGAAGTTTTTCATCCAAACACCTTACTTGTAGCTTTTGAAGCTGCAATATATTTTGCCTATGTGGTGGAATCAGCTGTGGTGTCGTGTTTGAAACTCTTCCAACTCACTGCTCCCATTAAGGCAAAATATAAATCTAGAAGTAGATTTTAGGTCATGTACATTGGGTTGGAAATTAGAATTCGAAAATCCCTCGATTTTTTATTTTCCACTGTCGTATACCAAAAATAAATCCTTAGTCCTTATCAAGTACTTAAGGATTGCTTCAATGGCTTTCTAGTGACATTCATCGGGTTCAAATTGAAAGCGGCTCGTAACACTTAGAACGTGTGCTATATCTAGCCTTGTACATTAAACATCATACATTATGCTCCCTACAGCAGACGTATAGGGTATGTGAGATATTCTATGTCTCTTGTCGTTAGTCTTAGGGGCCATAAACTTAGAGAGACTAAGATCATGTCCTATAAAGATGAATCCCTTTATGGATTCTTCCATACTAAACCTCTTTAGTATCTTGTCTATGTACGGTGTTTGGGAAAGCCCCAATATCCTCTTAGATCTATCTCTACATATGTGCATACCTAATATGTAGGATGTTTCTCCCAAATCCTTCATGGAGAATTATATAGATAACCATGCTTTAGTACACTCTAATATTTCTCTCTCATTCCCAATAAAAAGAATGTTATCAACATAAAGCACAATAAACTGCATGCTACCCCCACTAGCCTTCTTGTACACACAAGGTTCATACATATTTTTTACAAAGCCAAATGATTTGACAGTCTCATTAAAAAATATATATATATATTCCAACTTTGGGGCGCCTGTTTGAGTTCATAAATAGACCTCTCGAGCTTGCAAACTTTTTGATCACTCTTTTTAGATGTAAAACCTTGTGATTGCTCCATACAAATTTCTTCTTCAATGTTTCCATTAAGGAAAGTTGTTTTCACATCCATTTGCCATATCTCATAGTCATAATATGCTGCTCTTGTAAGTAAAATCCTAATGGACTTAAGCATAGCGACCAGTAAAAAGATTTCCTTAAAATTAATATTGGGTCTTTGAGTATAACCCTTTGCCACTAGTCGTACCTTAAAGGTTATTACTTTCACTTATAGATCCACTTGCAACCAATGGGTACTTCATCCTCCGGTGGATCTACCAAAGTCCATACTTTGTTGAAGTACATGGAAACCATTTCAGATTTCATGGTGTCTAGCCAATGTCCCGAATCTATGTCCAACGTAGCTTCCTCATAGGTCTTCGGATCATTATCTGATTGGCCTATCTCATGAAGGAATCCAAACCTTTCAAGCTACTTCTTTATTCATTCCAACCTTCTTAGAGGTTTTGTATAAAGCTTTTGATGTTCACTTGTTCTTACTGCTTATGGGATTTGTTGATCATCTTGAACTTCATCAAGTTCAACAACAATGTCATTTCTATCTAATAAAAATTCATTTTCCAAAAAGGTGACGTTCCTTGAAACAATCATCTTTTGTTCTGAAGAAGCATAGAAATAATAACCTAAAGACTCTTGCAGGTATCCCACAAACTTGCACAAGGTGGATCTCACATCCAACTTGTCTCCCACTAACCATTTGACGTGAGTGGGAGACCCAAAAGCTCCTAGAAAAGAGTTAAAATGTGCTTTGTCATACCACATCTTATGCAGTATTTTTGGCACCGAATTTGAGGGTATTATATTTAGTAACCTCATCACCGTTTCTAAGGCGCATCCCCAAAAGGATATAGGCATATTGGTAAAGCTCATCATGGAAGTACCATGTATGATAAGGTATGGCTCCTCCTTTTGGCTACTCTATTATGTTGGGTGTGCCTAGTGGAGTCCATTGAGAGAGAATCCTATTCTCCTTTAGGTAATCCAAGAATTTGGTACTTAAGTAATCTTCTCTTCTATTCAATCGAAGAGCTTTAATACTTAGTCCCAATTGTTTTTCTACTTTATTCATATCATCTTTAAACTTTTCAAAGGCTTTGGACTTGTACTTTATAAGATACAAATGTCCGAACCGAGTATGATCATCGGTGAAGGTGATGAAGTATGAATAGCGTCCTCTCACACTAACTCTCAGTAGTCCACAAACATCCATATGGATTAAATCTAAAGGATTTGTGGTTCGCTCCTTTTGTCCTATAAAAGGAGCCTTGGTCATTTTTCCTTTTAAAAAGACTCACAAGTAAGAAGATCTTCTGTGCCACTAACATTTAGTATTTTGAGGGCTTCTAACTTGTTTATCCTATTCTTGGAAATATGTCCAAGTTTTGCATGCCACAAGATGGCATCTTCTTGCATATCTAATTTTTGTTTACTATGCTGAATATGCATTAATGATGGTTGAGAATCCAAAATGTATAATCTATTATTTAATGTACCTAGTGTAATTAAAGAACTATTCTTTAATGCTTTTAAATTCCCATTAGATATAGAAAAATCATATCCTTCATTATCCAAAACAGGAATAGAAATAATGTTCTTAACAAGATTTGGTACATAATATCAAGGATCTAGTACAATGTAGGAGTTTCCCAAGTCTAACTTGATAACGCCTTCGACTATGGCCGCAACTTTTGCTCCATTGCCTAGGTAGGATCATATCCCCATCATTGAGACTCCATCTTCTTTCCATCCCTTATAACGAATTACAAAGGTGAGAACCACATACGGTATCAAATACCCATGAGGAAGAATTTGTCATTAAGTATACTTCAATAAAATACATATCATTCCCAAGGGTTGCAAGATACTATTTCCACTTTCTCTTCCAATGGCCTTTCTTTCCACAATAGAAACAAGTAGCATCGACTTTCACCTCTTTTTTTTTCTTTTTTAACTCCCCATTTCAAGGGTTGCTTTTCCTTAGAGAAAGAACTTTTCTTCCTTTTACCTCCCTTTCTAGCACCCCTAGGGCTTTTAGACTTGGAGGAGAAAGCAAGCATAAGAGGCTTGTCTTTCTTCATTGTTGCCTTGGCAATCACCAACATATTGATCAACTCATTAATCGTTGCCTCTTGCTTTGACATATTGAAGTTCATAACCAATTGGTCAAATGAGTTAGGCAATGATTGAAGGATCAAATCAAAATAAAGCTCGTTGTCCATGACTATGCCCAACTGATCAAGCTTCTTAATGAGGCTGATCATTTTAAGGCCATGGTCATGGACACTAGAGCTTTTATTCATTCTAGTCCTAAAGAGCTCCTTAGATAATGAGAACCTTTCATATCTCGTTTGCATGTCATACAACTTTTGTAGGTGCATGTGAATCTCGTGAGCAGTTTTTCATGTACTCATGAGACTTTTGGAGCTCATTGGACATAGAAGCCATCATGAGGCAATGTGTCTGTAGATCATCATATACCCACTTCGTGAACGTTTCACGTGCTGCATTATCGACATCATCGCCAATGGTGTTCGGCGGACTTTGAGTAAGCATGTCCTCTTTTTGGAATCAAGAATAAATTTTAGGTTTCTAGGCCAATCTCGAAAGTTAGGCCCAGTGAGTTTATTGGTTTTCAAAACCACGCCGAGTGGATTCTTGGCCATTTTGATTTTGAATATTTCAAATATCTACAATGGTTAAAAAAAAAGAGTATAAGCATGTCATTTAATATTGATATTGAAAACATGTTCATGGACTTTCAAGCATGTTTTTCTCCCACTATTATGTCAAATTTCACACCCCCTTAAGGAATTCAAAAAATCTTATTTCCTAGTGAGAGTTAAGGCCCTAAGGACTTGTAGTGGACCTACGACTCATGAAACATCCACAAACAATCCTAAGGTAAGCAATTTTTGCTAATTGCATCTCTATACAACTCTTGATATATTTTGCCTCACTTTTCATGTAGACCCACGACTCGTGTGACATTTACATTACTGGGTGTTAAGTCAGACCTACCAATCAAGCTTTGATTCGAAATCGCACTATGTCATTCCACAACTTGTGAGACAATGCATAGGAAGCGTCAAATCAAAGGTGCATCGTATGCTAAGTATGTGATCACATCTTTCCACCATAAGCATTTCCCACGACTCGTGAGACATCACACAAATGTAGTAGCATCGTCTTGCTGCATACTATTGATAGAAGACATAGATTGATTAAAACTCCTTTTAATTTGTATCCATTTTAACTTAATATTTGAAAGCATTTAGACTTTTCCAAGTGGAGGGATTTTCTTGCTTGCAAAGCTCTCATCAATTTTATCTTCTCTTATTTAGGTTTTTCATATCCTAACCATACATCTCATACATTAATAGGATAAAAAAAAAGCATAAATAAGTAAATAGGCCTAGCATGCTTCTAGGGTGGGTTTACCATAAGCCTTATCAAAATAGTTCACTTTAGAGCCATAAGTACACTACTTAGTTGATTTTAAATGAGTTGATTAAACAAGCTATTACATAAATATATCCCATATATTCATGGGTCATCATGCCTCCAATGGTCTTCTTGTCTCCTTGCAGCAATTACATGAGATAAGAAATCCTCACTTCTGGTGATTCTACTCTTATAACATTTATAAGATAGAAATTTAGAGGTATGCAAGCCCCAATTTAATACAACCCTTTTCAACAACTTGAAACAAATAAAATCAATATTAAAGGCTCAAGTTCATCCCCATTCAACAATTAAATGATAAATAAGAATTGACATTTAACTCCACAAGTAAATGCTTATTTCATAAACAATTAATTAACTAGCAAAAATAAGCACAACAATTATGCATCTCATTTTTCACATAATTGAAGATTAACTTGAACAAGATTTTAAAAGCATTCAAAAATGTCAAACATAATTTTGAGAACTTGCACAACACTTGTGCATCAAATTAGCATGATTTAGATTAATTTTAATTACAAAAATAACATAAAATAACCTTAAAACCCGTCCAAAACCAAAATCGAGCGCTACTACTCGGCCAGGCCACTTGGCTGTGCAGCAGGCACCCACCCAGCACATCCGTTGCTCGGCCAGTACCTAGCCAGGGTGTGTGGTAACCCTTGTTTTGAGTTGAGGACCAAGTTAAGGTCCTTTTGGTTTAAATTGTGTGCACAAAAAAAATTATGGACACCTCCATAACACTAAATCACACATATTAGAAAATTGCCAAATCGAAAACACCTTTTAAAAGTTGAAATTCAAGTGCTTAAACAAGTTTCAAAAATCAAGTTCAAGTAAGAATAGTCATTCTTCAAAAATCTCGAATTATCTCCAATCCAATTAGATTAAAAAATGATCAAAACACCTTAAGACCAAATTAAACATGTTATATCAACATATAACACCATCCAATGCTAAATAAGTATTTAACATTAGCATTCATGAATCAAAATAATACTAATATATGAATTAACACTTAAAACATATATGAGCATATATCAATTCATCATCAACGGAGCCACAAACAACATCAACCAAACACTCAAATCCATGAATTGGATCAATTTTTTGGTGATCTAGATCAATTCATCACATGAATCAATCAAACAAAAATCCAAATTAAAGTAAGAATCAAGCTCTAATACCACTTGAAGCGAAGTGTAGCACAAGGATCCAAGTTATAAAGAAAAAAATAGCTAAATAAAACTTGACTACAACTCATCCAAGGATCTAATCATGTGTTTAAGATGGACTTGGTTGCAGAAAAATACCTTGATCACTAAAATCCAAGGTAGAAAAGGATGACAAAAGTGAACAATTCAAAATAGTCGATCTTTATGTAACAGAGAACAGGAAACAATTGCCCAAGAAAATTACCTTTGAATGAGCTAAAATTTGGATAGAAACACCTCAACACATTTGAGGATCTTCAATAAAAATTTCACCAAAATAAAAAATCGGCAAGGCCTCCAAAACAACCTCCAAAATTTCTGCACCACAATGGATCTTCAAGAGCAAAGCTCCCCAATCGTGAAGCCTCTAACATGATGATTCACATACCCAAGGCAAGCTCCAATCTTCCACTAATCAGCTAGATCACTAGAGGAAGAAGAAAATAGAATGCCGAAATTGTGGAGAGGAAGGTGAGGAATGAATGAAACTTCAACACAAGAGTGAATCACACTTTTGGAGGGGAAAATGGAATCTTAGCATGAATCCTCCAAGTAGCCGACCATCTCCTCTATTTATAGAGATGGAGGTATGATGTAAGTTGGCATCACACCCTCCATGAGGTGTGTTTCCAACTAGGCAACCCACTTGCATGTGAAACATGAATTTCACTTGCATTTAAATTTAACTTAGAATCTTCATTTCATCTCATGAAATGTCATCCAAATTAATTCTAAATACATCTCAAATGAACTCCTTCACTTGAATTTTCCTCCAAAATAAACTCCTCACATTAATTAAATTAACCTTTAATTTAATTAATTGGTCTTGACTTAACTCCTTAAATCAACTAACTTAACTCTTTAAGCTAGAAGGTGCCAACTTAACTCCTTAATTAACTTGACTAATTAATTATCACGTGGCACTAGTTAAATTAATTTCCTAATTTAATTGGTCTAATTTAACTCCTTAAATTATTTTGATCAATTTAACAATAAAATCAATCAAGCTAAAATGACTAAAAATTAGCCAACCAATTATCTCCACAAAAATGGTCATACTGAATTGTGATATTTTGAATATTGAAATATTCGCATTAGTTTAAACTCCTTTAAACTAATAACTCATTCAATTAATCTTTATAATTGAAGTGTACCCAAATCTCCATAGTCAATGTGTAAACTCAAGCTTGGTCAAAATGTATATGCTCTTGGTGAACCATTTTAGCTTTATGCTCACCATGCAAATACAGTCATTCCATCTCCTATCACCTAAAAGAGTCCTAGGGCAAGAAATTTTTTGGCTCTCTAATAGCCTCGATAAATTTGTTTCTAATCCCAATAGTTGATTCCAATTTATTACCTCCTCTTTGAAAAATGCCTTTTCCAAATTATCATATTGCTTTGTGCAAAGACTCCTTAGAATCCATCATAATAGAATACATAAGAGATACAGTCGCCCTTCACAACGATGAAAAGATGGATCCCATCTTTTATCTCACAAACCTCAATATCTAAGTAGCTTACACCCAATCTCAACCAGGATGATCCGCCAAGTGGTCAAGGAAAAGTCAAGATATGAGGTCCAAAACACAAGGTTACTATGGAATCTCAGGTCTAAGGACTAACTATATGCATTAACATAGGCTAGAGAAATTGCCACTACTAACTTGCCACTTTGGCTATCTAGTAGAATCTCTAGGCGGGTCTTCAGTGAACTTGTTCTCTAACAAGCACCCATGTTTAACATGGATTGCTCATGAAATAGTGCAATATCCAACTTCTTGGATTTATGCATCGTTAGTGGAAGTCTATCTAAATCTCAGATGCCCTGTCCCATAAGATTCTATGATTTGGAATATTTTAAGATCATGACCATGTATGACTTATTTCATGATCACCACCCAGTGTGTGACCAAGTCTCGTAGTCATGTGTGATCTAAGGGCTTCAACCAAGTGCTAGTGAAGAAAAATAAGCATAAGATAAAGATAACCATTTAATATGAATATCATTCAATCAATATTGTCTCACAAGTGAAATAGTTTACATGATAATCAATTGATTGTAGGGCGATATTCCAACAGAAGCCTATCAAATTGTGAGCATAATGATGCATATACTTTGGTATTGCTTCAATTTGTGCTATGAGGTGTATGTTTATGTGAAAGACGAGGCAAAATAAGTTAAAGGTTGCATTTGGATGCAATTGGTAAAGTTGTTAACTACCTTAAGATTAAAATTGAATGGCCACGAGGTGTGTGTTCACAATTAATGCCTTTTGATCTAAATACCCACTAGGAAATATGATTTCTTGAATTTTATGTAAGGGCACATAATTTAGTAAAAATAATGGGAGACAACTTAAGATTGAAGTCCATATCTTGCTTAAACATATTGATCAAATGAATGCTTATATTCTCCTTTTCATATTTGCAAATTTTATGAAAATCCGCAAAACATAAAATTGCTAAAGATCCATTCGCAACTATTTTGGAAACTAACAAGTTAATGGAGTCAAACTGCCAAGATTGGCTTTGTAATTTAAAAATTGTTCTTGACTCCGAAAAAAGAATCTACTGTCCCTCGTCTGATGTACTTTCAAAAAATGCTTTTGAAGACATGTGTGAAATGTTCACACGATGGATTGAAGAGGATCTTCAAACTCAATCCTTAATGTTAGCGGGCATGACAAATGAGCTCCAAAGTTATCACGAGCATATGATGCACACTCCATTATTCACACACACTTTCAAGGAGATATAAAGTGTGTAACCAAGGTATGAAAGGTTTGATGCCTTGAAGGAACTCTTCCGAGTGAGAATGGTTTAGGATTCTAGTATCTATGAGCACTGTCTTAAGATGATCGAACTTATCTAGAAACTCGATAAACTTGATCTGGTCATAAACAATGAACTTTGCATAGATTTGATCTTGCACTCTTTACCAAGCTCATTCAAATCGTTTGTCATGAACCTTAATATAAACCACATAGAGGTAATGATCAATCAATTGGTCAACATGTTGGTTACCGTAAAAGCGACCATCAAGAAAGATAAGCCTTTGATGATTGCTAGCTCATGCCAATCTCGAAAGGCAAGAAAGAGATAAAGAAGAAAAGTTTTTCTAAAGGCAAGCAAATAGTTTGGCCCTTTGGAGGGGCCAAGTAAAAGAAAGTCGATAAGCAAGATGCAAAATATTTTCACTATGGCAAAGTTAGAGTTGAAAGAGGAACTACAAGAATGACCTTGCATCTATTAATAATGGTATGTTCTTTGTTGACGTCAACCTAATGGTTGACAGTTCTTCATAGGTATTTGATACTATATGTGGTTCTCGCCTTTGCAATTTGTCGTAGAAGATGGAGAAAAGAAGAAAGTTGAATAAAGGGGATGTGATCCTCCACTTGACAATGGGACAATATTGCATCTGAAGTTCAAGGCATAGTTATTATAATGATTCCCATATTCAATAAAGCAACAAAGTTAGATAACCAAAATAATGTGTTCTTGTTGCATGCAAGGCTAGGCTATATCTTTAAAAATATGATGAGCAAATTGGTTGCCTCAAATTCACTAAATGTTTGTAACCTAGAGGACTTACCTACTCGCGAGTTTTATTTGAACGGGAAAATGACTAAAGCACAATTTACTCGACAACCAGAGCATGCCACACATCCTTTTAGCATCAGTCCATATGAATGTATGCATGCCAAAAAAAGTTAGTGGGAGAGGTGGCTACTCTTGCTTCATTACTTTTGCAGATGATGCCACTCAGTTCAAATATGTGTATCTTATGGAGAATAAACTCTAGGCCTTTGAAAAGTTCAAGGTCTTAAGGAATAAAGTAGATAAGTAATTAGGACTTAATATTAGAACATTTCAACTTAATCGAGGTGTAAAATACTTAAGAGATGAGTTTTTGGGTTATTTAAGATAAGAATTCTTTCACAGCGGACTCTTACCAGGACACCCAATAGACTTGTTGAGTGCAAAAACCACACCTTATTGGACATGTTGCAATCTATGATAAGTTCCATGGAACTTCCTCTTTCATTTTGGGGTTACGCTCTAGAAATGGCGGCGAACTAAAAATAGTACCGATGGTCTCCCACATATCTCAAGAGACTAGTAAAAGATAAGTTGGATGCTTGATCCACCTTATGCAAATTTATAGAATACCCTAGAGAGTCTATGAGTTACTACTTCTATGATCTCTTAGAATAAAAGGTGCTTGTCTGGAGGATCACCAACTTTTTAGAAAAGAAGTTCCTATTAGATAGAAAGATCACTATAGTTAAACTTGATGAAGTTCAAAACAATCACAGCATGCCACAAGAAAGTGGATCGATTTTGCAAAAGCCATCTACTACACACATTCCAAGAAGATCTGTTGGATAAGGACACAACCCGAAAGGTATGGTTTCCTTCATGAAACTAGTAAATTGGATAGCGACCCATGGACCTTTGAGGAAGCCCATGTTGGATATGAATCCAAAAAAATGGCAAGATGCCATGAAATTTGAAATGAACTTAATATACTTAAACAATGTATTGGCCTTGGTAGATCCATCGAAAGGTATAGCACCTACACTCAAAGGCCAGGGATTGACTTTGAGGAAACCTTCTCATTGGTGGCAATGCTTAAATCCATTATAATTTTACTTGCCATAGTATCATATTATGATGATGAAATATGACAAATGCAGCAACTGAAAGGTTTATATCCAAAGGAAGTGAGCAAAAGGTTTGCAAAACTCCAAAGGTCCATTTATGGACTTAAGCAAACATCCCAAAATTGGAACTTAAGTTTTGATGCGACAGTTAATGAGTTTGACTTCCAAAAATATATATGAGTCATGTGTGTTCAAGAAGGCTAATGGGAGTTCAATCTAGTTCTTGGTACTTTATGTCGATGACATCTTTTTTGTTGGGAATGATAAAGAAATGTTAGAGTGAACTAAAGTATGGTTTTCTACACGATTCTCCATGAAAAAAAATGGGAGAAGCATCCTTCATATTGAGAATATGAATTTATAGAGATATATCTCAGAGGATATTGGGCTCTCCTAATAATTGTACATAGATAAAATACTAAGCAATTTTGTATGGATGAATCTAAGAGATGATACCTTCCCATGAGATACTGTCTTCATCTCTCTAATTCTATATACCCTAAGACTGAGGAAAAGAGAAGAACAATTGTTCTCATATCCTATGCTTTTGCTAGCTCACGCTCTAAGTGTTATAACTTGCTACCAATTTGATCCCGATAAAGGCTAATGGAGTGCTGTAAAGGCAATTCTAAAGTACTTAAGAAGAACTAAAGAGTTATTCTTAGTATACGGCAGTGGAGAATTGAAACTTAAGGAATTTTTGGATTCTAGTTTCCAATCATATGTAGATGACTCTAAACACATGTTAGGATTCATATTTTACCTTAATGGCGGCATAGTTAGTTGAAAAAGTTCCAACCAAGAAACTATTGCCAACTCAACCACAGAGGTAGAGTATATCAGGGGCATCGACTGCTATAAATAAAGGTGTTTGGATCAAGAATCTTTCATGGAGAATTGTATAGATAACCCTGATGCAGTACACTTTAACATCCCTTTATCATTCTCAATGTAAAGGATGTCATCGAACTAAAGCACCAAGAAATGGATTGAAAACCTACTAGCCTTCTTATACACACTGGCTCATATACATCTTTTATGAAGCCAAACTCTTTAACTATTGCATCAAAACGTAAATTCCAACTTGCAGATGCTTGCTTAAGTAGATGAATGAACCTTTAGAGTTTGTAAACCTTTTGCTCACTCCATCTGGATATGAAACTTTCTGATTGCTCCATATAGATTTCTTATCAATATTTCCATTGAGAAAGGTAGTTTTCCTATCTATTTGCATATCTCATAGTCGTAATATAATGGTATGGCAAGTAAAATCTTATTAGATTTAAGCATCGCCACTAGTGAGAATGTTTTCTTGATGTTAATTTTTGGCCTTTAAGTGTAACCCTTCACCACTAGTCTAGCCTTATAGGTCACTACCTTTCCATTTACTATAACATTTTGCTTATAGATTCATTTGCTTGCAATAGTTTTTTTTTTTTTTTGAATAAAGGCGAGATATATTAAATTGAGAATGAAGAATACATCAGAGTCTGTGGTGGAGTCATGGGATAAGCTCCATTACAAAAACATAAAGACAAAATATTGTGCACTCTAAACTAGGCCAGTTATATGTCAGCCGCTATGAATCGCTAAACAAATGTGCCAAAAGATAAAAATTTTACAAAATGTCAAGCTATTCAAGAATGAATAGCCTTTCTACATATAGACCTTTTGAAACAACTCCTATACCAATGGCTTGTAACTGGTGTCTCCAAACTGAGTTTGTTCTAGAATCATGATTGACCAAATGTTGGAAGGAGATGAGCTCCATTTGCTTGTAATAGTTACTCTACCTCTAGTAGATTTACCAAGGTTTATACTTTGTTTGAGTATATGGAACCCACTTCGAATCTCATGGCTTTTTGCCATTTTTTCAAATCCATGTCCAAAATAGCTTCCTCAAAGGTCCTCAAATCACTATTTTATTGACCAGTTTCATGGAGGAAACCTTACCTTTCATGTTGTTTCCACATTCGATCAGACCTTCTTAGAATATGTTTAGTCAATGGCTTTTATGCATTTGTTTTTGGTTGAAAAAAGTCTTCTATTTCAAGCCCTTTCTATAGGTGAAAATGATAATGTTTCTTTGTATGCTTGGTTTCTGGTCAATTTGGTAGCTTTCTGGCTCTCTTGATAATGTCATGCCCTTCAATGGCTATTAACACCTCTTTCCTGGTGCTGTTTAATAGCCTGTAATAATGAAACATTTTATTAGTAAGTGTGGCCTCTCTTTCTAATCTCTATCATCTTTGTTTGTCTTGGCTTTTGGCTTCTTGTCAGTGCTCTTCCTTCTGAACTTCATTATGTTCATTTAGGTGTGGCAACTTAGATTTTCACTTGCTAGCAAATTGATGAAGAAATTTATCGCAAAGCTGATCATAGCAGTAGATAGACCGTGGACATAGTTTGACAAACTAGTCTAGTGCTATCCTCTTTGAAAATAGTAACGAGCAGCTTGGCATTGATGTTATCACTGTGCCTGAGCAATTGCATGATGTGCTGAAACTACAGCAGATGCTCGTGTAGGTCTATAAATTTATTGTATTTTGGAAGTCCCATTAGGATTTTACTATTTGAGTGTACTCTTTCATCTACTATATCAAGAAGAAATGGAGATTCTGTCTTTTCATCTTCGATGGGCCTTCATCCCCATCAGTAGATGCTTATAATATTTCCTTAGAAGATTTGTCTTCAAGAGAGGAGACATTTAAGGATCCATAATTTAAAACCAAAAGTTGTTATCTCCAACCCAAGGATCAATCAACATGCCATAAATTAAGATTTAAAAGCAAGAAGATTACCTTTGAAGAAAAACAAAGCAATCAAGTGTATCTTCGTATTGGACTCCTCCAAAGCAAGATCTACACTCTCCACTTCAAGGATCAAATTCACCACATTCAAGGCACTTTAATGCAGCAACTTTTGCTCAACAAAGGACCTCCAAAATAGCCTCTAATTAGCCAAAAAATTGGAGGAAAGGCAGCTCCAAAAGTTGCCCAAGTTAGCTCCAAAAATTGACCACAATGGAAGGTTTAATCTCCAATTCTAGGCTCCCCAGGTGTGAAGCCTCTAATGGTAATCCACACACCTAGGAAGAACTATCAAATCCTCACACTCTAAGCTGGAATAGAGAAGAGGAACAAGATGATAGGAGAGAGACAGAGAGAGAGAGAGGGGGTGGCGGTTTTGGGGCATGAGATGAGAGGGAGATAATCTAGGGAGGTAAACTCAACATATGAGTTGTGCTACCTTTTGGAGGGAAAATTGGAGCATGGAATATGCACCTTGCTTGGCCGGCCACTCATGGGTATTTATAGTGTGAATGGAATCTTTTGGAAGCTTCCTTCACACCATGCCCACTTGTGCCAACTTCCTAAATTTAATTCTAGCTTAAATTGGAGTTTTAATTTCACAAATTAAAAATGCCAACTCTTTAAATTCAAATGGACTCTTATATTTGTTCTTCCCTCCAAAACTAAGATTATCTAACTAATTAAATTAACTCTTTAATTTAATTAATTTAACTTAACTCCTTAAGTTAAATAAATCAACTTAACTTCTTAAGTTGACTTTGGCTAATTAAATTGTCACATGGCACCAATTAAATTAACTCCTTATTCTAATTGGACTAATTTAACTCTTTAAATTATTTCAATTAATTTAACACTTAAATTAATTAAACCAAAGTGATCAATAGATAATTAGCCAACAAGCTTTCTCTCCCTTAGGAAAAACCACCTACTTGGCAATTTTCTAACTCCTTATGAAATTCCTCCGATCAAATAGGAGTTTTTTTAGGCTTTTGTGTGATCCATTAGGCTCACCAATTCATTAAACATGGGCTCACAACTTTTTGTGATATTTTGAATATTAAAATATTCATATTAGTTTAAACTCCTTTAAACTAATAACTCTATCAATTAATCTGCATCAATTGAAGAGTACCCAATCTCCATAGTTGATGCCTAGTACAAGCGTGTGGAGCCCAATGAATTGGATGAATGAATTATATCGAGGTGAACCGTTATCACTTACGATTGCCGTGCAAATATGGTCTTTTTGTTTTCTGTCCTCCAAAAGACACATAGGGCAAGATATTTGCCAACTCTCTAATAGCCTAGATAGCTATGTATCTATTCTTGATGTTTGATTCCCATTATGACCTCAACTTTAAAAAATTCCTTTTCCAAATTGTCATATCACATTGAGCAAGGATTTCGCAGAATCGATCATATTAGAATACATAGAAGATCAACCCGTTTTTCACAGATGGGTAAAATGGATCCCATCTTGAAACTCACCAACGTCCATACTTAAGTAGCTTGTGCCCAACCTAAACACGAGGCGACCTGCTATGTGGTTAGAGCAAAATTAAAGCACAAGGATCCCAAATACAAGGTTACTATGAAACCTCAAGTCAAAAGACTAATTATATCCACTATAGTAAGTTAGAGAACTTGCCAACTATCTAGTGGATTCTCTAAGTAGGTCTTTAGTAAACTTGTTCTCTAACAAGCACCCACTAACATGCACCCACGTTTAAAATAGATTGCCCATGAAACGGTGCAATGTCCAACTCCTTGGAATATGCATCGCTAGTGCAATTCTATCAAAATCTTAGATGCCCTATCTCATAAGATTCTACGACTTGGATTATTTAAAATCATGACCATAGAGACTTGTTTCACGATCATCATCATATGCGTGATTAAGTCCCATAGTCTAATATGATTTAGGGGCTTCAACCAAATGTAAGTAAGAAATCATAAACGCATAAAATAAAGATAGCCATTTTATTGAATATTATTCAATCAAGATTGTTATATGGAGTAGCTATACATACCAATTTAATCAGCTTGCGAGGCACTATCTCAACACACACTACAACAAATTGCACTTCACATAACAAAAACTTTAGTGATAAAAGTAAAATTCATTACAGATGTTAGCTTTATTGTAATGAAATTGATTTTTTATTACAAATAAAATTTTCTTGAGTAACTAAGTAATAGTCTTGTTACCTTTAACTTAAATTGTTACCTCAAATTTTTTATGTTTGTAACTAAATAATAATTCGTTACATAAAATGTTATTTTGTTACATACAAAATTTTCTTCATATAGAAAGATGTATTTGTAACAAAATTTGGTACATTTTATAATTGCAAAATATTTGTTACAAATAGAATATATTGTAACAAAACTTTTAGTTACTAAACTTTAATTAACTTCCCTTGCAAAATGTGTTCCCTCCAAATATCAATTGTACACATATGGTCACAATATTTTTCATTACTAATGATAAACGAATATTAAACTAATTTTTTTACAAATACTTGTGGATTGATCTTTTGTTCAAGAAATGGGACTCACATTAATGTAAAGAATTTGTATAATTGGGTTTAACCAATTTTTTAGTGAATTATTGTTGAACTGGGTTTTATTTTAAGGATTGAGCTTGAACAAATTTGAAGTGAATGATCCATTAGTTGGGCCAATATGTTTAAAACATTAGGCTATATGATTTTTTGGGTAATTATTCGTTGAATTGAGAGTTTTCATTTATAAAATTGGTTTGACCAAATTTATAGTAAATTAGGTGGTGAATTAGGCTTCATTTTAAAAGTTTGTCTTGAACATATTTGTAGTGAGCTAAATGGTGAATTGGACTTTATTTAAGGAATTGAGCTTATTTTTTATTGATTGGGCTTTATATTAGTTTAAATAATTGATTACTTTGGGTTGACTAGCTTATTTTTTTACTAATTGGGCTTAGCAAATATTTTAGTGAATTGACAAATTGGACTTCATACTAATTTGAAGAATTGGTTAATTGGACTTTACAAACTTTCTTTTTATTAATTGGGCTTCCAAAAGGAATTTCAATATGAATTGGTTTTGATATTAACTTAAAGAATTGATTAATTGGGCTTTTGCAACTTTTTTTTTTATTAATATGAGTTCACCAATTTTTTAGTAAATTAATGTCATTTGGTAAAGAATTGAGATTGACATTAAATTACAGAATTGATTAATTGGGCTTTAGCAACTCCTTTTTTATTAATTGGACTTCACTAATTTTATAATGAATTGGTGTCATTTTTTAAGAATTGGGCTTGACATTAATTTAAAAAATTAGTAACTGTGCTTCTCCAATTTATTCTGAAGAACTGAGTTTCGAAAAGTTTTAGAAATTTCGTTATTATGCTTTGTTTAAGAATTGGAATTCACCAATTATAGCTTGCTAAGTAAATTGGTGAATTGGGATTTACATTAATTTAAAGATTGGTTAATTGAGCTTCTCTAGTCAATTAAAAATTGTAATTCACCAAATTTTTTAGTGAAATGATGAATTAAACTTTATTTAAGAACTTGGTTACAAATATTTTTAACAAATTCGCAATTGAGCTTTGTTTAAGGACTTGTGTCTTTTTTAATTAAAGAATTAGTTAACTTAACTTCACCAACTTCTTTTTTAAAATTGGGCTTGAAAAAATTTAAATGAATTGGGCTTCATATTAATTTATAAATTCGTCAATTGGACTTTACCAACTTATTTTTTTTCCTTAAATGGCTTAACCAATTTTTCAAAGGGTCAGTAATTGGGCATTCTTAATGAATTAATTTTTATATTAATTTATGGATATGATTAATTGGATTTCACCAATATCTTTTTTTTATTAATTGGGCTTGACCATTTTTTAGTAAATTAGTAAATTGGACTTTTTTGTTGGCTTCAACTAATCTCTTTTTAAGAATAGGGATTCACCAATGGTAACAATTTTTCTAATTGCCCATTTTCTAAAACATTGAATTTACACTCCCACCGAAGATGTATTGATTCAAAAAGTTGGTTGAATACAAATAGTAATCAATTCTTTTGTTACTAAATTTAGATGACAATGTAATTTGGTTTTCCTCCAACTTTTTATTCCCTCCAAAATTTGGGGGAGATTAAAAGCTAACAATTATTTTTGTTATTAGTTCCACATAACAATTTAATTCAATTTCTTCCAAAAATTTGATTCCCTCCAAAATATATTCCGTTCATTTTTTTTTGTTCCCCTAAAATCCTTCCATCTTTTTATAAATAATTTATACCAAACTTAATTTCTTTTATCTTAGATTATAAGATGAGTTAACGTAATTATATTTTTGAATTATTAAATGGCCTTCTATTATAATTAAAATAGTATTAAAATTTAGATTTGTAAATTTTGGTGCTTATAAATTTAATTTTTTATCATAATTTATCTTAATATTGTTTTAAGAGTATTACTACAAGCTTCTTAAAATAAATGGGTAATGGCGGCCACTAACACAAATGGATGTATAATATACCAGAATTGCAAAAGAGAGGAAAGAGGCCTATTTTACTGTAGTACCCTTGTTTTAATAAAAAGTAAAAAAATATGAACTTATAATGTCTACTTCTAATTTCTAGATATTTCGTAAATCTATAAAAAAAAATACTTATATACATGATAAGAAATTAATTAACATACGCAAAGATGGGTTAAAATATTTTTACCCCCCATGTTATACGAAATGGGTGATTTACCCCCCGTGAAAAAAAGGGGAGAAACGTCCCCTTATGTTTTTGTTCAATTTTGAGATGTATAGACAAAAATACCCTCAGATAGATAGGAACCCCTCCTCTCTCCAATTCGAAACTCCAATCTCCCGATCTGAAAATCTAAAATTTGAAAAGGATTTGGTCTTCTGCAAACCCTAGTTCTTTGATAGATTCAAAGTTTTTTTACAATCTTCAGAGCATAAGTTAAATACAAGTGAGAAAAGGATTTCCCAATCACCAAAGAAGGGATTTGCAAAGCTTCTCAATGGGAGAGAGATTGAGGTGGGCGACTATTTTGGACGGGAGAGGGACAATAGTCAAATAATCGTTAGATAGGGAAGTGGGATGAGGTCTGCGTTTGGGACACCTAAATCTATGGATAACGTGTTCACTTAATAGTTATTACTATTTATTGAAGCAACAACTGAGTGTATGGTATGGTTGTAAATATATCTATGAAGTGTTTGTGAGATTCTTCTCAGGTTTGATAAAAGATTCACTTTGTTCGCTTTTGTCATCCATGTAGTGTGTGTGGGGTGTATGCCTAATATTAGTATTTTTGGTGGGAGGTTAGTGGTCCCTCGTGAGGAAAGAAGTGATACCCCACATTTGGGACGAAAACTGGAACAATATGTGGGACCCATTATTTTAAAAAATTTTTTTGGTCAATTCTTTCCTTGTGAGATGAAATTTTGCTGAATTTTGTTTTTTGGTTTTTCCATGAATTAGTTGTTGAATTAGTTGCTAATGTGTTTGCTCATGTAGTTGTTAGTGAATTTTATGTTTAATTCCTTATGAGTTATTTACTGAATGTTTGTTGATGAATTAGGTGAATTATTGTGTTAACTAACGCTAATTTATTTTCTGTAAATGTAGATACAATGTTGCATGAGGTCTATATATAGGTGAGGGAGGGAGTTTGTATATAGGGAGACCAAAGTTGAATACAATGGAGGTGAGAAGCATGCATTTAGTAGAGTTGACTTAGATTTCGTTGGGATGGAAGAATTGGATGGTATGCTTACACGTATTACTACAAGTGAGAGTTGTAGTTGCATATTCTATTACTGTATGCCTCGTCTTCCACTGTACATAGGATTGAAGAATATTAGTTTGAACACAACAATGGAAATTGTAGACCTGGTTTAATATTATAAAGGTGTAAACATACCTGTTCTGATCTATGTAGAGAATGTGCCCCATCCAATAGTTATGATAGACACTCCAAGACTTACATTACCTAATGAGGGCATGATAGCTCCATATATACCAACACAAGAACCTATATATGCACCGGTAGATAAGCAGGTAGGGAATGAGCAAGCACATAAGACTATAGAAAAACATGAGCATGCAGCAAAACAGCAAGTATCTGAGGTAGAGTAAGTACATAAGTTTGTAGAAACTAATGAGCATGCAGCATAAGAGCTAACAAATAATCATATAGCACAAGAGGCAGTAGTTGAGGCATGCAGTGTAGGAGTTGGGGTAGCCATTGGAGCAACATCTGAGGTAGAACAAGTATATGAGTCTGTAGAAAGTAACGAGGCACAAGAGCCAACAGATGATTATACAGCACAAGACGCAGCAATTGAGGCATGCAATGAAGGAGTTAGGGCAACATCTGAGGTAGAGCAAGCATATGAGTTTGTAGAAAGTAATAAGCATACAACATAAGAGCCAGCAAATGATCATATAGCGCAAGAGATAGTAGTTGAGGCATGCAATGAAGGATTTAGAGCAACTTCTGAGGTACAACAAGTGCATGAGTTCACTAATGAGCATATAGCAAAAAGGGCAGCACATGAACTAGCAGTTGAGGCAGCCATTGGGCAAGAATATAGGTCAAGTTCTAGGGCAGTAAATGAAGGATTCAGGGCAGCTGCTGACATAGTAGTTAATCAGCACATGAGGTACTTTTAAACAACGTGTATTTTTAACAAACATTATTTTACCCCCTTATAGTTTTGTTTTAGTGTTTCACCCCCCTTGTATTTTATGTTTGAGTGATTTACCCCCTTATATTACTTAAAATAGGGTTCTGAGGTAGCGAAGGAGCCACGAGCAATACAAGTTGAGCAAACAGCACTTGTCCAAGTTAAGGAATCAAATGAATCTTTAGTTGAGGCCATACTTGTGCATTAGACGCAACTTTTGGAGGTAATCACCAAGAAAACAAGGCAAACATCTAGTGATCCACCATGTGAGGAGACAGTCGAAAAGGAACCAGCAGCAATTCATATTTAAAAGCCATCAACACAAGAGAGAGCACCAGCATTAGCAGACTTGGGTGTAGAGCTAGATGCAAACCTTGACTTCTTATGGCAAGATGATGATGTACAAGATAATCAACCACATTTAATAAAGATGACACATAGGACAAAGGAAAAAGTCCAATGAGTGAAATTAGGCAAGATGATAAAGCATCAACTGATGATGATTACATACAACCTAATGAAGCAGATGATGAGAATGATTATTCTGACACACCAAATTGTGCTTTGGGGGATGTTGAAGAGTCTGCTAATGACATATTAACTGAGAAAAGTCACAGCAAAAGAGACTTAATTGATAAATTGAAAAGGATTCTAAGAGATACAGATGATGATCAAATTAGAAAAAGAAAGCTGCAGCTGCAGAGACCTAGAATGTAGGTGAAGAAGAATGGTACTGTGAGGCTGGAGATGAAGATGAATTGATGAGTTTTTCTGGTTAAGATGGTGATGCACCTAAGCATCATTTTTATAGAGAAGGATAGGATATGAAGAACTTCCAAATGACTATAGGTACAAAATTCCCAAGTGCTCAATCTTCAGAAAAGTGCTCAAACACTACTATATAAGGGAAGGATTTCAGTTGGAGTTCCTAAAAAATGAGAATGCCAGAATCATTGCAAGGGGTGCCCATGAACAATGCACATAGAGGATTCAAGCTTCACTAATAATAGGAGACAAACTTTTTCAAGTAAACTATTAAAGAGGAGAATGTGTGCATAAGAAAGTATGAAAACAAACTAGCTAAGTGTTGCTACTTAGCTAAGAGGTTGGAGAACACAATTAGAGACAATCCACAAATTCCAATAGAGAAATTGCAAGCTATTATTAACAGAAAAATGTGGCTTCAAGTCAACAAATGGAATACAATTGTTGCAAAGAAAAAGGCTTTGGGAAACATAAGGGGGAATGATGGGTTGTAATATGGAAGGTTATGGGATTATTGTTAGACTATGAGGCATAAGAATCCTGGCAGCAAACTTATCCTCAAAAAGGTTGATGGGGGTGATTCCTCTAGAAAGAATGTATTTCAGTCTTGATTCCATGAAGAAGGGATTTTAAGCTGGTTGTAGGCCTATTATAGGCCTTGATGACTGCTTTTTGAAGACTACTTTTGAGGGACAACTTCTGGTGGCGGTTGGTAGAGATGGCAATGACAACATGTGGCCTATGGCCATAGTACCTATAGAGAATAGAGAGACTTGGACTTAGTTTGTTCAAGAAATTTTGGATGATATTGGGAGTCTTGGAGAGTCAAAATGGGTGTTTATATTTGACAGGCAGAAAGGCCTAATTAAGGCTTTAAAAGACTTGGTCTTTCAAAATGAGCATAGGTTTTGCATCAGACACATGTATGAAAATTTCAAGAAAAAGTTCAAGGGACAAGAGCTTAAAGAACTACTCTGGAAGGCTGCCTCTACAGCAAACAAGTTAGATTTTGAAGACTTCATGAAGGATATTGAGAAAGCTGGCCATCAGTTGTATCAAGAAACAAAAACTATTGCTAAGTAGTTGTGAAACATCTTCCCCAGCACTATAGTAGATCTCATTTTCAAACTTACTGTAAGTCTGATATTTTGGTAAATAATTTGTGTGAATCCTTCAATAGTTACATTCTTAAGGCTAGAGATAAGCCAATCATCATGATGTTTGAATGGATGAGAATTAGACTTATGACAAGAATCTAGTGCAAAATAGAGGGTATTGAAAAATATGCTAGCTCAATTTTTCCTAACATCTTGAAAAGAACAAAAATCAACACAAACTAGCTAAGAAATGGTGGACAAGATGGTGTGGAGGAGATGAATTTGAAGTGGACAATTTTAATTATAAGTATGTTGTTGCTTGGCTAATGACACTTGGACATGTAGTATGTTTCAATTGAATGGATACCAATGTTTTCATGCATATGCTACCATTTCTGAGAAGGGAACAAGATTGAGGATCATGTGAATGCTTATTACAGTACGGAGTTGTATAAAAAAAATTATCAATCCAGGATCCATGGTGTTCCTAGCCAGAAGCATTACATGAAGACACCTTTTGAGCCATTGAGGCCCCTAACCTCCAAAAAGAAAATGGGAAGACCTAAAAAGTTGAGGAGAAGATGACTAGATGAAGTTCAGATGAGCACTTCAACAAGAACAGGCCTGACCCATACCTGCAACAGTTGCTTCCAAACAGGCTGTAACAAAGTTACTTGCAAGAATCCTATGCATCCAAGTTCTAAACTGTATAATGTATGTCTTTATATACATGTTTAGTTTATTACTATTTTAATTTCTTTCCTTCCTTTTTAATGTTCTAATTTTCTTTGCAAAGGGACCCTCCAACAAAGATGAATACTGAAGGTTCAAGTGCCTTCCCTACCACTCAAGCTTCTACAACTAATGTCCAGCATCCTCCTACATTTGTTCCTCAACCAAGAACAACAAAGGTAATGAATTGCTAGTAATTTACTCACTTTTAGATTTAAAAATTATAGAAACACTCAACTTCTAGATTTGGAGAAACATATCAAGGCTTCAAGAATGAAGCATTACTTGGTAGACAACCCAGCAGAAGAAAGTCAAATACATGAGGGCCACATTCAAGAGCAACTACATTAAGAACAGCTCCAAGTACGTCAGCTCCAGCTCCTATGGTTTAGGTCCCAATGGGTCATATCCAGCTGCTTTAGTTCCAACAAGTGCAACAGTGGGTTCTGGATCCAAAGTTAGAAGTGTGCTTAGAAAAAGGAAAGGAACTGCACCTGATGTATTCGAAAATATTAGGGCAAAGGCATTGCAAAGGAGAAAAGAACTAGGAGATGTAAAGATGTAATTTTTTGAAGTTTTTTTTAAGCTAATTGTAGTATTGAAGCTATAGTATTCTTCAACATTAATGCTTGCAATATTATGGAACTTTTAGTGTTGAAGCTGAATTTGTTGGAATTTGTTGGAAGGTTTTAGGGCAGAAGAACTCCTTATGTGTAAAGTTTGCTTATGACAAATTTATCTTGACAATTTTGTTTTTGATAATGTATAAATGTTATTATAGTTATATTTCATAGTTGTTTAGTTTCTTTGCATTTTTTGGATTGGCTTTCGGATTGGTTTTTACTTAGTTTTGGATTAGTTTTTGCTTGCTTTTGGATTGATTTTTAGTGGCCTTTGGATTGGTGATTGGTTGGTTGTCTTTAGATTGGTTTTATGAAAGTTTTGGATTGCTTTTATATTGGTTAGGGATTGATTCTATTCAGGTTTACGATTACTTTTGGCTATTTGAAGATGAGGGATGTCATATTTGGATTTCTACATCTTTGTGCAGTGGACCTATTTTTCCTGTTCTCTACAAAAATATGAGCCTTTCAATACGTTCTATTTTTCAAAAGAAGCATTTAACCCCCTTCTATTTAAAAAAAAAAAAGTGTTTAACCCTCTTCTATTATATAAAACAAGGAATACACCCTCTTGTGTTGCTGATTTTTTCAACAACGACCATTATAAGTACAAGCAAATCAAGAAATTCTTGCTAGAACGAAGAAATTCAAAGTTCCACATTAACAAGAACATAATATTACATTGAAAATACATTAAACGTACTAGGAATACATTGAAAATAGATAAACTACTTCATGAAGATGTTCATAATTAATGTTGTTAACAAAACACCACACACAACCTAAGAAAAATGAACATAACTTTTAGGCATCTCAGACTCAATGTATGCAGACACCCTTGATACAACTTCATCAATGTTAGGAACATTACTTTTCTCCATTACTGCACTTGTGTCCACTGTCACTGATGGGTTTATTGGAAGGCAAGTTGCTTCCCACATAACTTGTTGCAGATTAAACCAACGAAAGAAGTTACATTGGTGCTTCGAACAAGAGTAGTACAACTTGCCCTTTAAAGGCTTCGTCTCAGACTCCACCAATCAAATTTCAGCTCCTATATTGCACCCACATTCTGGAGTTTTCTCATATCTCAAGTTAAGGCTGACTTGTTTATGTGATTTTTTACTTTTATTCTTCACTCTTGAATTGAATGAAGACATTCTGTAGATTTTTAGGGTTTGAAAGAAATAAATAAAGAAGAAGGAATAAAAAAGACGATGGAAATTAAAGGAATGAAATGGGAAAAGTGGAAAAAACAAAAAATAATGGAAAAATATGATGGAGGGATAAAAATGTAATTTCAATTGACAAAAGTTAGGAAAAACCCATGCCTACTTTCACAACAGCGCACATGAACGTCACTTATAGCCTCAAGGTGGTGGGATAATTCATAAAAATAACACGAGTAGGTTTTGTACCCCTTTTTTTCCAAGAGGGGGTAAACCACCAAAACTGTATTTCTGAGGGGGCTAAAAATAGATTTTCCATATAAAATAGTATTATTTTAACAAAAAGCAACATTAAACAACATAATGGCTTCCATAAAGGGCTAATTAAAGAAATTAAATACAATTAGCTATTTAATATTATACCAATATTATTGTACTTTTTATGTGAAGAATGATAAATAAGCTGGCCTGTTAGGATTTTCAAACTTTTAGAAGAACCTAAGTCTAGCTTATTTAGTTAAAAAGACTTCTTTTTAAAACTTAATTTGACCTTTTTTATTAAATAGGTAAGGCCAACTAAGCCATAAGTAGGATAGGCCACAGGCCCTTGATGAGTAGCCTGGTCTATTCTCATACCTAATTAGCACAACTTAAACGATTGGGAGCTCCATTTAATACAAGTGAGGTAAATTATCCCCATTGTATCAAATATCACAAACTTTTCTATCTTCATTTCACATTTAAATTACTTTATTTTCCAACCAAATTCATTTTTGCATGCCAATCAAACCCTTTTGGTTCAAACCTGAAGCAAATAGATGTAAACCAAATTGCTCCTACAAGTGATGCATTGAGTGCAATGGCAAATTGCATAAGCCCCTAAATTGTTGATTGAAAATGCAATTAAAATCTTATCTGGTTGAAGGGGTTTTGATAATAAGAAGAAAATAGCAAAGAACAGAACAAGATATATACCCGTGTTTAGGAAATTCTAGATAATAGGAAGTTACTAGACATTTTTATCAAAATTTATTTAAAAGAATGAGGTTTGTCGTAAATAGTAAAATTATGATTTTTTTTATTGGGAAAAGAAAAGTAGAAAAGATGGACCAACGTAATGATTCTTTTTAACATGATTTCAATAGATTGCTAATATTATAAAGCACTCGATTTGAATCATAACTATAATTCAAATAGTAAACTAGTCACAACAGTCTTACTAAAATGTCAGTCAAATTGAAAATTTTCTATCATAAAGGTGATTGTTTCACATACTACTAATCAATTTTATTAATTATAAAGTTATCATTATAAATATCTTATAAGTTTTCAATATCTTATTGATGAGGGTGAAAACTGTGTATGAAAGAATTGGGCTAGAATCCAATAAAAGAAACCAAAGTGTGGTCGAGGAAAACGCTTTTGATGTGTTAGGGTTGAGTCTGCAATCAACAGCAAACGTCAGGCTTGTCAAGGTGCCCTCAGCTAAGGCACTCCGATGCTCAAGTTAGGATAGATCGACTAGAGAATTGAGCAACAAAGTAGGGGCTTGAGGTAGAATATGGCATACATTGCTAATGGTTAGTGGTGGGGCATTCATAGTTTTCTCAATGGGGTTGATATAACCTTATGCTTTCATGGAGCAGGAATGGCTCTTGTACTAAACTGAGTGCTATGAAGTCTTCTCCTCCTTATGTACTATTTCAGGTGACGTGGCCTATGGGAATAATGGTACACTGGTGGCGCGTACTATCCTGAAGCTACTGAGAAAAGACAGTACTGTGGTGGCATGCGCCATTATGCGGGGACATACTGCTTGGTGGAGCATTCAATGTGGCTGAGGAACTATTGCCTCTCCTCGACCCCCGTGGTCAATTTGGACACTTTAGTATAATATCTTCTTGGGCTCTATTTAACAAGGCATGATCTAGCCCAGGTTAAACCTTACTGGACAAATGAGGGAAAATGCCCTAGGTTTGGGTCGACCTGGTGAGCGCCAGTGCACCGCTCCGTCTGATAAAACCTGAGGTCGAGTTACGGTCGATAGGTTGAGCCTATCGGTAATTAGGCCATTAGATGTCATATTACTGCCCTAGTCAAGTATCGTTGGGCTGGGCTTGTTGGGCTATCCCATATCATGAATCCCCCAACTTTTATGTCCTAATCGAGAGTATCGACGAGAGAGTAGCTAAAAATTGAAAATTGGACCCGCTCGATGAGAGTCTAAAGGAGTCGACCAGTGTTTTAGTGTATTTAATGTTGTAGTTATGCTGTGTCAAGCGAAGCATCAAGCGAAATTTATGCAATTATTGCAATCATTTTGGTTGCCGCGAGTTGGGGTGTATAACTAAGGACAGTAAAAATCCTCATTTTCACTTTTACTATATTCTGAGAGGTCGATCATCAAGCTTTCACTTCTTTCCTTTGCTCATTAAGTCATTTTTGCTGCTTGCTACCTAGTAAGTCCTCTGTTCTATAGACTTTCTATTCGAGTTCAATATGTTGCACATATTTGGCGAGAGTAGCCCTAGGGAGAGTGATAGTGAGGAAACGAGGTCGAACATTGGCTTGACTAACAGGTCTGACTATTCTTCTAGCGGTGATTCGACTTTAAGTACTTTGAGCAAAGAACGGGTTGTTACATCGGGCGAGGCTGGCCCAAGCTAGCCCCCTATCTCTTAGGGTCAGTTGTTTACTCCTGAGCATTATAGCGAAATAGTATCAAAGATAGTGGAGGAGGCCCTTTTCCTTATTAGGTAGTTGTTCTATATTCCCCCAAACTTTGAGCTGATTACTCTGGGTCCCAATGATAGGATGCACCAACCTTCTGCCAATTGCATCACTGTGTTCGATGAGCTCTCCGATATGGGCTTAGGTTCCCGATTGGCCAGCCTATTGTCGACCTCCTCAGGGGCCTTCAAGTAAGTATAACCTAATTGTTGCCTAATTATTTTCCACCATATATAGCTTTGTTGTCCTCATGTATGTCCATGGTCAACCTTCATCTTTGACAAACTTCACTAACATTTTTCATCTCCCCATATCTCACAAGTTGGGGAGTACCGAGGAGTTGGGATTTTACAATCTCACAGCTCGCCCTCATCGAAAATTTATGGTGACCCCTTCTTCTTCGTTTGTTCAGAATTGGAAATCTCATTATTTCTTTGTTCGATTTCCTGTGGGATGGGGTTTAACATAACTGGGGTTGGATGAAGGGTCACATTGAGATGCCCGAAAATGAGACTCCAACTTGGCCTAATACATTCATAAGGGATCTAGTCGAGTTTGGGTAGATGGAGGCTTTGGGTTACATTGAGGAGAAAAATTTGGTGCACAGGTTTATCGCCTATCCAACTAGATATTCCTAATGACACTCAACTAGGTAGATTGCATTGTTCACTGCTTGTTTTCAATTCGCTTTTGCTTTTAAGTTTTTGGTCGATTCTGATGAATGTCGTTTCGTTTTCATGCAAATTAAGAAAAAATGATGAATCAAACTCGAGCTCAAGCTTTGGCACATCAATAAAGGAATCAGGAGCATCGACAAAATATGGTTGCCTAAAGAGGGGTTGCATCCCAAGTCGCGCCGCCGCCGCTGTCTGTTCCATTGCCCACTCCTGCTCGCCCAGCGGCTCCCCCTGCTCATCCGACTTCAAGGTCGACCTTGAGTCTAGCTGCTTGGCAAAAAAAGCCTACAATCAAGCAGACATGCCCGTGCAAAAGAAAACTACCACTAACAAGGGTAAGGGCAAGGCTGGAACATCTTTTGCCCCAACTAGTTATGATCTTTTCAGACGTCGGGATGCTGCTGTTTCAACTAGTTGACCTCCTGTTTCCTTGGTACTACCCAATATGGCTGTCCACAACTCGATGTCAATTATGACAATAAGGTCAACTAGTTTTCTACCGCTCAAGGTGATGATAACTGACTTGTTCGTGTCCGACCAGTGAAAGATGATGGACTTGAGCCAAGGGGGCAGCTTAAAAGCCTTGGCATACCATTCCCATATGGTATGTTTGTGGTCGAGTTATTTTCATTTCTTGTTGTTTCACTTGTTTGTGTATTAACAGCATTGTGGGCATTGCAGATTATCTAGTTAGGGTACAATCTTAATAGGAGGTCAAAGCTGGTGCTCGACGACCTTGATAGGCCCTAGCAGGAGCGCGATAACATTGATGTGGCCAAGGCTCAAATCGAGTCAGCCAAGGTAAAGGTCGAGTGGATAACCAAATAGCTGAAAGAGAGGGATGCGCAGCTAGAGGCAAAGGATACGCAGTTGTTGACTGGGATGGTTGAGAAGAGCTCAACCAAAAAGTTGTTGAAGAAAGTCAGAGTGAAGGCGCAAACCCAGTACAACACTGGTCAAGGCCATGGCTACAATAGCACTATACAATTTGCTTGAGGCTAGTTCGCGAAGATACTGTCTGTTGTTCATCAAGAGACAGTGCAAAAGTTTATGTTAACTTCAACAGTCCAAGACACCAACATCATCTTTTCCCTCAACACACCGAGGTTGCCTTTGATAAGGCCATAAAGCATCTGGAATATCTTGGATACTCTATTCAACCAGAGGATAGCGAGCGTCTAAACTTAATTTTCAATGAACAACTTCACGCGTACGCCGATCCATATAAGGTTGTTCCTGCTGAAGGACCTAACCCTGATGAGATCACTCTTGTTGAGGAACTTGCTGCTGCACTAGTGCCCAGCTATCTGCCTAGGCGTGAGGTGGGAACTACCGAGTTTGATTTTACTAATGACTTTATTATTGACATCAGGGATGACAAAGTCAACATGGTTAATTTCTTCATCGAGGATAGGCACCCATTTCTGGTCGACGAAGTCCTTCTCGACCACCTCCTACTAATGTGCCCGAGCAGAAAGTTCAGAGCCCCTTATTATCATCCCCATCCCTTCAAGCAGGGAGCTCAACCAGACGATTGACGAGGTTGCGTTGGCTGCATGTGTTGAGGGTGCTGGTTCCAGCTGAGCTCTCAGCTCGTTGTACTTTTGCATTTTTATTTCAAGTTTATAATTGCTCTATGAGACGAGTGTTTTTAATACTGCTCTCAATTTTGTAATCGAATGTTGAAGTGTAATGAATGGCGTTGCCTTTTTAAAACTTTATGCTCAACTTATTTTACTCTTAGCCCTTGTCATTCTTGTCAAATGTTGAATCATTAACAAGTAATAATATAAATGATTCGATCTGCAGTTAGAAATCATTTGAAATTATCCCTTAACAAAGGAACTAAGTTTAAACAAGTTTATCATCAATTTCACTGTATTCACTGTCGACCACAAGGTCAACTGCTGCTATAATGTTGTTTTGCCAGTATTGGTATGTTTGTTTTCGACTAGAGGATTGATTCTGTGTGCCTTATTTTAGGCCTAGATGCAAGGTATTATTATTTTCAACCTTGAGATCGACCAATGGTTATAACCTTGAGATCAATAATAGGGTCAACTCCAAGTCCGTCTTGGGTGCTGTGGCACATAAGTTGTAAGCATTGGTGACTATAAGATCAACTGTGGATGATCGATTCGCTTGTTGGTTTAGATTAATAGTTTTGGAAATCGATATCGACTATGGGGTCAATCTTGGTTGGTCCGCCGTCTGTTAATTCGGGCTAGATTCCTTTGATATGGGCTTTTGAAATCAATGTCGACTACGGGGTTGACTTTGAGCAGGTAGCTCATTTATTAATTTAGACTAGAGGCCTTTGGCATTACGGTTTAACACCGTTCTCGATTGCAGAATCAACTTTGAGTGGGTGGTTCATTTATTAATTTGGGCCAGAGGCCTTTGCCATTATAGTTTAACACCATTGTCGACTATAGGGCTGACTTTGAGCATGTTGTTGCAGAAATTTGAGTAGTTTTATTGCATTGAAAAGATATTGTAGTACAATGGAGACTTTGAGTCTCTTTACATATAGAATTTCTTCAAGTTCATCACGTTCCATGGTCGATTAAGCTCATTGCCATTCATGTCTACAAGTTGACATACATTATACTTTGCTACCTTGACCACCGAGTATCGTCTCTCCAATTTTAGGTCGATCTTTCTCATGTTCTTTGATACTTCGACCTTTTTAAGGACAAGGTCGCCTACTTTGAAGCTTCGTGGATAAACCGCTTTATTGTAATGTTGTGCCATCTTTGATCTATACCTCTACATCATTAAGCTTGCTAGCACATCTCGTTGATGATTTCCAGGTCGAGTTCTCCTTTTGAGTTATTTCTAATTAGATTGAAATGGATTACTCAAGTAGTATGTTGTATTAGTTTCGTTGGGATGATTGCTTTTGATCCGTAGACCAAACGATAAGGGCTATGGCCCGTGGCTATTCGAGGAGTAGTTATGTATGCCCATAGCACACTAGGGAGGTCGTTTGCCTAACTGGCACTAGTCTCTTCCAGTCGAGCTTTGAGGTGGTCGAGCATAGTTCTATTTGTGACTTTTATTTATCTATTAGCTCGAGGGTTCCCCACAGAGGTGAAGTGCTCGCAAATTCTGAGGTTCTCGTACCAATTTCTCGTGCTCCTGCTCTGGAACTAGGTTTCACTATCTGATATTAAGACCTTGGGCATACCGAAATAGTAGATGATCCTGATGGCTGCGTTGGTGATTTTGGGTACTGCCTCTGGTATGATTGTTGCAAATGCCTACGTGAACTTTATGTAGGACCTCGTGGGCCTGGTTTAGTGTTAAGCACCTCGATGGTGATAAAAAAATTGACCTCTTGTAGAGCTGTCCGTGCTCGTCAAGGGCAAACTTGGCTACTCGACCTTTAAGTCTACGAGCCTCGCCCTTCTCCTCAGGGACTGTTCCTTAACTCAAGTAAAGTTTTATCATGTCTTGCTAAGAACCTCGCTTCTTCGACCGTGCCCAGCAAGTTCTGGTGGGAACGCCTATGGTGGGCTTGTTGGCGACCAGAAATGTTATTATTCTATCTCTGGTCCCCTTCGTCGAGCTTGCAAACTTGGATAGGGCGTCGGCTCACTTGTTCACTGATCAAGGTACTTGGTTGATAGTGAATTTTTGTAATAGTTGCGATAGCCTTTTCACCTTGGCCAGGTACTTGTTTATCATAGATTCTTTGGCTTCAAAGTTCCCTTTGACCTATTCTGCAACTAGCTGGGAATTGGTGATAGCCGCCAGTTGCTCGACTTCACAGTCCGCTACCATCCTTATGCCAACAAGGAAAGCCTCGTACACCGCCTCATTATTGGTGACTGGGTAATTGAGCTTGATTGCAAAATCATATTTCTCTGCAAGTGGAGAGCGGAGTGAAATGCCTATCTCTCCCCCTGAGAAGGTTGCTAATCTATCAACATGCAATGTCCATGAGAGAGTTGTGGTCGTGTTGATTAAATATGTCGAGTCTCTTGGCAATAAAATCAGCCAAAATATGCACTTTGATAGTAATTTGGGGTTGGAACGTAATGTCGAATTCCCTAAGCTCAATTGCCCATTTGGTCAACTTCCAAACGTATTTAGTTCAGATAGCACCTACTTCAACGGTTGATTTGTCAAGACTATGATCACGTGGGATTGGAAATATGGCCTTAACTTTCTGGCTGCTGTGACCAAAGCAAGGGCAAACTTCTTAATCTCAATATAGTTGTGCTTGAGGTCCTGCAATGCCTTGCTACAGTAATAAACAGGTCGATGGATCCCATCTCTGGTTGAGACCAAGATCAAGCTGATTGAGTCCGATGAGACTGCTAAGTATAGGTGCAAAACTTCTCTCAGTTCAGGTTTGGCCGTCATGGGTACTGAGGTGACGTAATGTTTCAGTTCGACTAGGGCCTGGTCATATTGTTCTGACCATTGAAAACCCGACTTCTGCATGTTTCTCAGGATTTTGAAGAAAGGTAAGCTCTTGTCGGCTAATCGTGCAATAAACGTTCCTAGGGCTATTTTCCTTTTGACCAAGCACTGTACATCTCTAACTGTCCTAAGGGGTGTAATGTCTAGAATGACCTAAATCTTCTATAGGTTTGTTTCGATGCCAGAATATTAAGAATGTGTGGTTGAGGATGATCAGATGATCTTATGCTTTTTTAGTTTTGACGATCATGTTGTCGATATAGACCTCCATGGATTTTTGGATCTCACTCTTGAATATAAAGTTCACTAGCTTTTGATAAGTCGCACCTACATTCTTGAGCCCGAAAGGCATGACTAAAAAATAATAAACCTCATTGGGGACGAGAAAGGATGTCTTGTCCCTATCCTCGGGAGCCATAAAAATTTGGCAGTAACCTTGGAATGCATCCATCATACTTAATAATTCACAACTAGCAATAGAATCAACTAGCAAATCTATACGAGACAGGGGGTAAGTATCTCTAGGGCAAGCTTTATTCAAATTAGTAAAGTCATTACACATGTACCCTTTTCTCTCACTTTTGGGGACACTAACTACATTACAAAGCTAACTTGGGTACTAAATTTCTACAATGTATCCTGCCTCTAAAAGCTTGTTGACCTCTTCTTTGAGGCATCTTTCAGTATTGAAGGTTCTGGTTTTCTGCTTTACTAGCTTGTACGAGAGGTCCACGTTCAGTCAGTGGACAATAATGTTGGGGTCGATTCCCTAAAAGTTGAAGGCCTTCCAAGCAAAAATAAATATTTCTTCGGAGGAAATTGACCATGAGACATTCCATGCCACTGCCCATATCTATTCTAATCCAGGTAGTCTTATCGGGGTTCCTGGGCTCCAGCTTAATTTTCTTGAACTCCCCAACAGGCCCGACTTTAGTCTCTTTGAGCTTATGCTTCTTAGATTGCTGTCCATCCTCAGGTTTTGTTGCTGGGGCGTCCCCAAGGGTTTTAGTTTTGGTCAATTTTTTTGCTCACTGACCTCGATCGAGATAGTGTAACAGCGCTATGCTTCCTTTACATTATACAAGAGTTCACCTGTGTCGGCAGTAGTCAGAAATTTGACCTTTATGTGGTAGGTCAAAATAACAACATGGAAGTCGTTTAGAGCTGGTCGTTCGATTATGGCATTGTAGGTGAAAGGAGCGTCGACAACCAGATAGTTGATCATGAGGGTTCTTCTTTTGGGGGCTTTCTCGAGTGATGTAGATAGGTTGATGAATCCCTCAAGGATGATTTTTGACCCCTCGATTCCAACCAGTGGCTTACGGATGGGCTCAAACTTTAGTGTGCCTAACTTTATTCTCTGCAAGGTCGATAAAAATATGATGTTCGCAGAACTACCATTGTCGACTAGAATTTTTTTGACCTCAAAGTTTGCAATTTCTACAGACACCACCAAGGGGCAGGCCAACTTGCCATTAACTCCTCAATTTTCCACATATGCAAGGTTTGCATCAGAGAAAGAGATTGGCTCTGCGCTGATCGAGAGTTGATACATAATATTGACCGAAAAAGTTTTGGTTGACTCCAATCTTCACTGACTCTACCTTTTGACTGATTTCGAATCCCCCTCCCCTATCGGGCCTTCTGCTATAGTGTAAATCACTTCTCTAATGGGTGGGCGGGGATCATGGCCAAGCTTATTTCCTTTATCTTTCTTCCTTAGGCTAATCGACTTTTCTCTATGGGGAGTCTGGTCGATTTTGCCCGCTTCTTGTCGAGCACTCTCATCGATAGATTTTTTCAAGAGACCTAATCGAATTAGCCTCTCAATTTTATCATGGAGATTGAAACAGTCTTCAGTGTCGTGGCCCTTCTGCTTGTGAAAATGGCAAAATTTCTTAGACCTCTTCATGGCCTTTGTCTCGGTCAGTTTTCTAGGTTTTTTGAGAAGATTGTCGTGTTTAATAGCGAATAACACTTCCTTTCTCACAATGTTCAGTAGAGCATAGTTGTGGAATCGTTTTATGGGAGATCAACGGCAATCTTTGAGCTGACAGTCATCTTTCTCTTTGAGCTTCTTTTTATCGGCCTCAAGATTACCATACTTAAGCCTATTTATATCCTTCGGCGTCATGTACCTCTTAGTGAGGTCGAGCAACTCTTTTATTGACCTTGTCCGCTCCCTGACAAAAGCGTTGGCACAGTCTTTCTGACGAAAGCCCAAAAATAATACATCGATCAGAAACTCAATCCATTGGTTATCAATTTTGAGGACCTCAGTATTGAACCAAGTAAAGAAATCGCGAAGGGATTCCCTTGCCTTTCTCCAACTAGTAAATTGGTGCGAGAACTTGTCACATAGCTAATCGTATGAATAGATCGACATTGGCTCCAGCTTTATGAACTAATCTAGTGCAATCCCCTGAAAGGTGGTCACCAACAACTTTACATGGATGTACTTATTATGCCCATGCAACTACATCATGTGCTCGTTTGGGTCCGACGAGCCATCATATCTGGGCAATCCTGTAGGTACATTAGCATCAATAACGATGTGCTTATTGATAATATCCTGTATAAACAGCGACTCTCGCTCTCGATGGGACCTTTGGGCTCCGTCATGATAGGGGTTCCTTTCAATGTTTCTCCTTGAGATCTCTTCAACCCGCTTGTTCAGCTATTGAACTTAGGGGGATACTTTATCCAATTCCTCTCGGTCAACCCAAGTGAGATTCCTATTTGTCAGTTGTCTCCCGCGCTTAATACTATCGCGTTGCGGGGCTCGAAAGGGTCAAATGCCGTGGTCAATGGAGTTTGTGACTTCTTCACAGGGGTGTTGCCGAGCTTTCTCTCTTAGATATTGCCCAGGACTATCTTCTTATCTGGTGTGTGGTCATCGAGCCTATAATCAACCCCTCTCTTCTCTAAAGGGCATTTCTTCGCATTGAGTAGGTTGGGGTGTGGCGTTTGCTGCCGACCTAGGTTGAGTGTTGTGTCGATTAAGGACGACTGACAGTTGAGCAGAAATTTGAAGAGATATCTGCTCGCTTATGAGCTACATGAGTTGAGATAAGTCAAAGTGACCACTTGTTCTAGCTGGATGCTAAGTCCCGCCACATCCGGTTCTTCCTAAGGTCGAGGAGGAGAAATTGGCGATCTTCTGTTTTCCTTCCTCTCCGAAGCAGCTTGCCGAATGCTAACCATTTTCTCAATTGTGGACTCAATAGTATCCTATAGACAGCATCAAATGATGAGGGTGAAAACTATGTATGAGGGCATTAGGCTAGAATCCAATGAAATCGACCAAAGTGTGGTCGAGGAGAATACTTTCAATGTGTTAGGGTCGAGTCCTGCAATCAACAGTAAACGTTTGGCTAGTCGAGGTGCCCTCAGCTAAGACACTTCGACACTCAAGTTATGATAGATTGACTAAAGAATTAAGCAGCAGAGTGAGGGTTTAAGTTAGAATATGGCATACCTTGCTAAGGGGTAGTGATAGAGTATTTATAGTCTTCTCAATGGGGTTAATATAACCTTGATGCCCTCATGGAGCAGGAATGGCTCTTGTACTAGACTAAAGGCTATGGAGTCTTCTCCTCCCTGTATACTATTCCAGGTGGTGTGGCCTATGGCATGATGGTACACTGGTGGTGTGTACTATCCTGAAGCTACTGAGAAAAGGCAGTATACTGTGGTGGTATGCGCCATTAATGTGGGGGCATGCCGTCTGGTGGAGCATTCAATGCGGCTGAGGAGTTGTTGCCTCTCCTCGACCCCCCTGGTCAATCTGGACATTTTGCATGATATCTTCTTGGGCTCTATTCGACAAGGCATGATCTAGCCCAGGTTAAACCTTACTGGACGAATGAGGGAAAACGTCCTAGGTCCAAGCCGACCAGGATCTGGTCGACCTAGTGGGCACCGGTGCATCATCCCGACTGATAAAACCTGAGGTCAAGTTACGGTCGATAGGTCGAGCCTATCGATAATTGGGCCTTTAGACATCACATTGCCGCCCTGATCGAGTATCGTTGGGCTGCACTTGTTGGGCTGCTCTATATCTAGGCCTGTTAGACTATCCCATATCATTTACATTTAAATTTGAAGAACTTATATTTAAAATCTTAAAAATATCTTATAAAGTATATAATTTAGCCAAATATCCTATTAACACCAACACGTACACACTTAGCATGTTGGGAGTGGGGGTTTCACGTGTTGAACGGCCGAACATGCAAAAGCTGCATGGAGTACAGTTGCTTTAAGACCGTCAATTTTCTTTAACAATTTAAATTTCAAATCAGTCTGCAATTAGAAAGGAACGGACGTACAATTAATATGTATTAAACTCCAATTATGTGGCCAATCAATAAAAAAAAGGAAAATACATTTAACAATTTTGGATCGTATTAAAAGAAAATACATTTAACAATTTAAATTTCAAATCAGTCTGTAATTAGAAAGGAACAGACGTGCAATTAATATCTATTAAACTCCAATTATGTGGCCAATCAAAAAAAGAAAAGAATAGAAAATACATTTAACAATTTTGGATCGTATTAAAAGGAAATACATTTAACAATTTAAATTTCAAATCAGTCTGTAATTAGAAAGGAACAGACGTACAATTAACATGTATTAAATTCCAATTAGGTGGCCAATCAATCAAAAATAATAATAATTAATTGAGATAAAAATGAAAAAGCACTACAGAATGGTATTTGGTCAAAAAGAATGCACAAAAAATCTTTCGTTCTCTATATATAACAATAAAGATGCGTTCGTTTCACTTAAAAATATATTAATATTTTTATAAATTAATAATTAATAATTATTAATAATTATAAATTAAGTAATGCATGGTACGCATTTATACATTAGATTGTCTCACCCAATTAAGAAATAAATAAATAAAAAGCTAGCCCAACATATAGGAGAATGGAGACTACATCTGGTTTGCAGTCGAATTTCAGGCGCTACGCATAAAATGTAGCGTTGAATTGATAAGAAAATAATATTGATATTACTGTAATTAATGAGAAAGAGTAAAATTAATCAGAATTTCAAAGGCCAGCAAAATCCTGCCTGGTCCTGGCCTATTGTGAAGCGTAGCAGTACTGCAATGACAAACATCAACTTCCGTGTAAATACCTAAGCACGCCAATGATACGCGCAGCACATATATGTATAATACGCAATGCCTTATATCAATAATTATTAAATTTGACAAGGTCCACACTAGTTTAATTAACAATTAGGCTCATAGACCCTACAATAAGAAACTAAATGGTCATATCTTCTTTCTCATCCTTAATTTACTGTTCGTTTGAGACAGAAAATATATTGTAAAAGAAAGCATTAAGCATTTGAGAGATAAAATTACATTGTAAAAGAAAGCATTAATCATTTTTTTCTTGTGACTTCAAATCATTTCTTTTCTTTTGTCTCCAAATTTAGTTGTATTTACAGCTATTGATCACAAAAAAAAAAAAAAAAAGAAAAGAAAAAAAAGCTTGTATTCACAGCTCGATCTAGAAATTATGCATTCACATTCATATTTATATATCACGAATAAGCTAAACTCCTCATTAAATGTATGTATATGATAACTAAACATAGTGGTAAACTCGATTAGATAGTTTAGCCAATCTGTCCCGCCCGTAATTTAATATTGAGGTAACAAATTAAAGTGGGCAAATTATATTTTTTGTTATGTAATTTTGTCCGATTTATCTTTTTGTTTTATAAGTTACAAAATTATATTTTTAATCCTATGAATATTAAAAAATTATCACTTTTAGTTCTGTTTTTCGTCGGGAACGGAAAAACTTACCGGAAAAATTGACATGGCTCGACAAGTGTATGACAATTTGGAGTTTTTGCCATGTTGACAAAACACAAAAGCTACCCTATTTAAATGACAAGACTAGTTGGCTTACTTTATCTTTTTTATTGCTTAGTTGGCACATGACTTTGAATTTAAGATATATATGCATATATTTATATAAATATAAATTTATATATATTGTATAATTATTTACTAATTAAAACATAAAAAAGTCTAATATGCCATATTAATAATATTATTCTAACTCACATGCTTAAAATAGTTAATTAAATCTATAGATAAATTAAAAATAAATAAATTGAAAGTGAAAATTAAAAAAAAGAAAAAAAAAAAGGGAAATTCCCCTTTCCCTCACCCCATGGCTAGCTGCCTTGGTTCGGCTGGCCATAGTGGCCGCCAGGCCAGGCACCCTCTAGCTAGATCTGGTAAGGCGGCCTCTAGCAATTGCTGCCTAGCCAAATTGGGCCACTATGGCCACGGGCCATGGTGAGCTTATGGCGCATAGATGCCATGGCCAACCAACAATAACACTGGGGTGCTCGAGGGGCAAAGGCCGGTCTGGCAATAGAGGGGTTGGGGAGCAAAGGCGGTCCAATGGTAGGTGTGGAAGGTGCTGCGGAGCAGGATATACTTATAATATATACATGTGTATGTATATATTCAAAACAATTTCGGCAAGACCTCCGATGGACGTTCCAAAGTTACGGCCCAAACTAAGGATCTCCAAAAACTTAGCAATCCAAGTGTATTGCCTCTAATGTCAAGATCCACACACTAATGGACAATTCAATTTCTCCTAAATTTGCTAAAAATTCGAAGGAGAAATGATGATGATGAAGGCTAAAAATTGGACAGGGAGAGGTAAAGAAAATGTGAAGCCTCAACACATGAAAAAGTCACACAAATTTGCAGGGAAAAGAGGAATCTAACAATTAGATGCAAAATGCTTGCATTCACATCAGCTTGGCCGCCCCTCTCTATATCTATATATAGATGGAGGGAATGTGTGATGCTTAGGTGGCACACACTTCACATGGGGGCGGGGGGGTTGCACCACTTGCTTACCAACTTGCAAGCAAGTTGCATGCGAATTTAATGTGCATTTAAATTTCATTTGAAATCTTAATTTCATCTTATCAAATGTCATCCAAATAAAATTTGATGCCACACCTAATGAACTCTTCATTTGAATTTTTCCTCTAAAATTGATTCTTCATTTTAATTAAATTAAACACTTTAATTTAATTAATTCACTTTTGACTTAACACTTAAGTCAATTAGCATAACTCTTTAAGTTAGCAATTGTTAATTTAACTCTTTAAGTTAACTTGACCAATTGATAGTCATGTGGTTTAATTTAACTCCGTAAATTATTTAGATGAATTTAAAAATTGAATTAATCAAGCCAAAATGACTAAAAATTGAATCAATCGATTCCCTCTCATTTCCGGTCAAGGTGGAATATTTCGAAACTTAGAAAATTCCCTTGATCAAATAGGATTTTCAATTGGCTTTTGTGTGTGACCCATTAGATTCTACTGTTCATTGGACATGGCCTCACAACTCTTGTGACTTTAGAATATCAAATATTCACATTAGTTTAAACTTTTTTTAAACTAATCGGCTCAATTCAATTAATCTCCATTAATTGAAGAGTACATAATCTCCATAGTCAATGTTCAACCTCAAGCCCATGGAGCCCAATAATTGGCCAAATGAATGCTTTTGGTGAACCATTCTAGTTCTATGAGTACCATGCAAATACGATCATTCGGTCTCTATCTCCATGAAAGAGGCTTAGGGCAAGATATTTGTTGGCTCCCTAATAGCCTCAATACTATGTTTCTATTTTCAATGTTTGATTTCGATTTATGACCTCGGCTTTGAAAAACTCAAATTTCAAATTATCATATTGCCTTGCACAAAGACTCCTTGGAATCGATCATTATAGAACACATAGAAGATGCACTCGCCCTTTACAACAAAGAGAAGTTGGATCCCATATTAGATCTCATAAACCTCCATGTCCAAATAGCTCATACTCAATCTCAACCCGAATGACCCGCTAGGTAGCTAAAGAAGAGCCAAACCATGAGGACGTAAACATTAGGTTACAATAGATCCTTAAGTCAAACGACTAACTATATGCATTAGCGTAAGCTGGAGAATTTACCACTACCAATTTGCCAATACGGCTATCTAGTATATTCTCTGGGTGGCCTCCAATGTTTTGTTCTCTAACAAGCACCCACTAACATACACCCATGTCACACATGGTTTGCTCATGGAATAGAGCAACATCTAACCCTTGGATTATGCATTGTCAGTGCAAGTCTATCCGAATTTTAGATGCCTTGTCTCATAAAATTCTATAACTTATAACATTTAAGATCACGATCATGTAAAGCTTATTCCATGATCATCACCGAGTGTACTGACCAAGCCCATAGTCTTGTACGATCTAAAGGTTTTACATGATCGTGATCTTAAATGTTCTAAGTCATAGAATTTTATGAGACAACTTATTCCATGATCATCACCGAGTGTACTGACCAAGTCCCATAGTCTTGTGCGATCTAAGGGTTTCAACCAAATGCTAGTGAAGAGTTATAAGCATAAGATGAAGATGCCATTTATAATGAATATCATTCAATCAAGATTACATCACAAGTGAAATAGTTTACATGCCAATCTCATTGGCTACAGAGAATTACTCCAACAATCTCCCACTTTCCCTAAAGCCAATGCCACATGGTCCTAAGACCCATATTCACAACATGTCCTTCAAAGACTTTTTGGGTTAGGGGTTTTGTCGGTAGATCTGCTATATTCTCTTCTAAGGTAACTCTTTCAGCTCGAATGTCGTCTCTACCTATGATCTCTAGGATCAAAGGGTATCACCACAAAATATGTTTGGATCATTGATGAGATCTTGGCTCCTTAGCTTGTGCAACGGCACCGTTGTTGTCACAGAAGATAACTATAGGCTCAGCAATGCTAGACACTACATCCAACTCTTAGATGAAGTTTTTGATCCAAACTCCTTTCTTTGCAACTTTCGAAGCCGCAATATATTTTACCTCAGTAGTTGAATTGGTTGTGGTGTATTGTTTGGAACTCTTCCAACTTATTGCGCCACCATTGAGGCAAAATATAAATCCAAAAGTTGATTTAAGGTTATTTGTATTAGATTAGAAACTAGAATCCAAAAACCCCTCGGGTTTCAATTCTCCATTGCCGAATACCAAAAATAAGTCCTTAGTCCTACTTAAGTAATTAAGGATTGCGTTAATGGACATCCAGTGACATTCACTAGGGTTGGATTGAAAGCGGCTCGTGACACTTAGAGCGTGCACTATATCCGATCTTGTATATTGAACTACATAAATTATGCTTCCTATAGCGGACACATGAGGTATAGGGGACATCTTTTGTCTCTCATCCTCGGTCTTAAGGACTATAGACTTCGAGAGACAAAGACCATGTCCCATAGGGAGGAATTCCTTCTTGAATTCTTCCATACTAAACCTTTCTAGTATTATGTCAATATACGGGGTTTGGGAAAGCCCTAGCATTCTCTTCAATCTATCTCTATAGATATGTATTCCTAATACAGAAGATGCTTTTCCCAAATTCTTCATGGAGAATTGAGTAGATAACCACACTTTAGTACACTATAATATTCCTACCTCATTACCAATAAGAAGGATGTTATCAACATAAAGCAAAATAAACTATACACTACTCCCACTAGCCTTATTGTACATACAAGATTCATACACATTTTTGATAAAGCCAAATGATTTAACAGTCTTATCAAAATGTATGTTTCACCTTCAGGATGCTTGCTTGAGTCTATGAATGGACCTCTCAAGTTTGCAAACCTTTTACTCATTCCCTTCAGATGTAAAACCTTGTGGTTGCTCCATATAGATTTCTTATTCAATGTTTTCATTAAGGAAAGTGGTTTTCACATCCATTTAGCATATCTCATAGTCATAATATGTAGCTATGACAAGTAAAATCTAAATAAACTTAGGCATTGCGATCGGTGAAAAGGTTTCCTCGAAATCAATATCGGGTCTTTAAATATAACCTTTGCCACTAGTCTCTCTTTAAAGGTCACTACAACTCCATCGACTCCTAACGTTAACTTATAAATCTACTTGCAACAAACGAGAACTATTTCCTCTGGTAGATCTACCAAAGTCCATATTTTATTGGAGTACATGTAGTCCATTTTGGATTTCATGGCGTCAAGCCAATATCCTGAGTCTATGTCCAACATAGCTTCCTCATAGGTCTTTGGATCGCTATTTGATTGGCCCGTGTCATGAAGGAATCCAAACCTTTTAGGTTGCTTCTTGATTCGGTCCAACCTTCTCAGAGGTTGTGTGTAAGGTTCTTGATGCTTATTTGTTTCCACCGCTTATGGAATTTGTTGATCATCTAGAACTTTATCAAGTTCAACAACAGCGCCATTTCTATCCAATAGAAATTTTTTTTCCAAAACATGGGCGTCCCTCGAAACAAACACCTTATGTTCTGAGGGATTATAAAAGTAATAATCTAAAGACTCTCTTGGGTATCCCAAAAACTTTCATAAGGTGGATTTACTATCCAACTTATCTCCCACTAACTACTTGACATAAGTAGGAGACCCCCAAACCTTAAGATAATGGTAAGAGGGTGCTTTGCCATACCACATCTCATGCAGCATTTTTGGCACCGACTTTGAGTGTACTATGTAGTAGCCTCACCTTCGTATGTAAGGCGTATCCCCAAAAAGATATTGGCACATCAAAAAATCTCATCATAGAACGTACCATGTCTAATAAGGTATGGTTTCTCCTGTCGGCTACTCCATTATGTCGGGGTGTTCCGGGTGGAGTCCATTGAGAGAGAATCCCATTCTCTTTTAAATAATCTAAGAATTCAGTACTTAAGTATTCTCCCCATCGATCCTATAGAAGATCTTTAACACTAAGTCCCTTTTGCTTTTCTACTTCATATCGGTACTCATTGAACTTTTAAAAGGCTTCGGACTTGTACTTCATAAGATAGAAGTGTCTGAACCGACTGTGATCTGGTGAAGGTAATAAAGTAAGAATAGCTTCCTCTCGCACTAACTCTGAGTGGGCCACAAACATCCATATGGATCAAATCCAAAGGACTTGTGGTTCGCTCAAATTGTCCTACAAAAAGAGCCTTGGTCATTTTTTCCTTCAAACAAGATTCACAAATAGGAAATTCCTTAATGCTGCTAACATTTAGTGCTTTAAGAGCTTCTAACTTGTTCATATTATTTTTAGAGATATGCCCAAGTATTACATGCCATAGGATGGCATCTTTTTGGATATTTAATTTTCTTTTGTTTGATTAAATGTGCATCAATGAAGGTTGGGAATCAATATGTACAATCCATTGTTTAATGTACTTTATGCAATTAAAGAACCATTATTTAATGATTTCAAATTCCCATTAGATATTGAAGAATCATATCCTTCATTATCCAAAATGGGAATAGAAATAATATTCTTAACAAGATTAGGTACATAGGAACAAGGATCAAGTACAATTTAGGAGTTTCCCAAGTCTAACTTGATTACGCCTTGGACCATGGCTGTAACTTTTGCTCCATTTCCTAAGTGAAGGATTATATCTCCTTCATTGAGACTCCTTCTTCTTTCTAACCCTTGTAACGAATTACAAAGATGTGAACCACATTAGGTACCAAATACCTATGAGGAAAATTTGTCGTCAAGTGCACTTCAATAAAGTACATATCCTTCTCAAGGGTTGCAAGAAATTCCTTCCAATTTCTTTTCCAATGTTCTTTTTCGCCATAATGGAAACAAGTAGCATTAGTTTTAGCCTATATCTTTTTCTTAATTCCCCCCAAACTCTTCAAGGGTTGCCTTCCCTTTGGAGAAATAACACTTCTTCCATTTACCTTCCTTTCTAGCACCCCCAGAGCCCATAGACTTAGAAAAGGAAGCAAACATTAGAGGTTTGCCTTTCTTCATAGTCGCCTCAGCGGTCACCAACATGTTGATGAACTCATTAATCATTACTTCTTGCATTAGCATGTAGAAGTTCATAATGAATTGGTCAAACAAGCTAGGCAATGATTGAATGATCAAATCCACATAGAGCTCATTGTCCATGATAATGCCTAATTGACCAAACTTCTCATGAAACCGATCAATTTAAGCCCGTGATCATGGACACTCATGCCCTTATTCATTCTAGTTCTAAAGTGCTCTCTAGACAAAGAGAACCTTTTATGTCTAGTATGAACACTAGACAACTTTTGTAGGTGTAAATAGATCTGGTGTGCATGTCTTATGTACTCGTGAGACTTTTGAAGCTCTTTAGACATAGAAGCCATCATAAGGTATCTTATTTGTAGATCATCATCCACAAATTTCATGAACAATTCATGTGCTTCATTTGTGGCATCATTGCCAACAGTGTCCGGCGGACTTTGATGAAGCACATAAGTCCTCTTTTCAAAATTAAGAATAACTCTGAGGTTTCTTAACTAATCGTGGAAATTTGGCCCGATTAGTTTATTGGTTTCCAAAATGGTTGTGAGTGGATTCTTAGCCATTTTTAGTTTGAAGATTTCAAAAATCTATAAAAAAAAAAAAAAGGTGATAAAAGAGAGTATAAGCATGTGATTAAATATTGATATTTGAAAAAATATTTATGGTCTTTCAAGCATGTTTTTCTCCCACTATTTTATCAAATTCTTCACCCCCTAGAAGAATTCAGGAAATCGTATTTCCTAGTGAGAATCCAGACCCTAAGGACTTGCAAGTGGACCCCTGTGACAGAGTGCCATCCACAAACAATCGAAAGGTAAGCAACATTTGCTAATTGCATCATATGCAACTCTTGATATATTTTGCCTCACTCTTCATGTAGATCCCTGTGATCGGATGACCTCTACATTACTAGGTGTTAAGTCGGACTACCAATCAAACTTTGATTTGAGACCACTTCACGACATCCTCTGTGATCGAGTGCCAATGCATGGAAACCTTAAATCAAAGGTGCATCATATACTAAGTATATGGTCACAGCTTTCCACCTAAGTTTGACTCCCATGACCGAATGCCATCACACAAATATGGTAGCGTCGTCATGCCATATACTATTGGTAGAAGGTATGCATTAATTAAAACTACTTTTAATTTGTATCCATTTTGACTTAATATTTTGAAAGCACTTAGGCATTCTAAGTGGACGATTTTCTTGCTTGCCAAGATCTCACCAATTTTATCTTCTTATTTGAATTTTCTATATCCTAATTCATGCATTACATACATCAATAGGATAGGGAAAGAACAAATAGTAAATACACGACCAAGTAGTGTACTTAGAGCCATATGTGCACTACTTAGTTGATTTTAGGTAGGTTTATTAAATCTAGCTATTACATAAATGCATTCCCATACATTCATACGTCTTCATGCCTCCAATGGTCTCCTTTGCTCCTTGTAACATTTATATGAGAAAGAAATCCTCATTCCTAGTGATTCTACTTTCATAACATTAACAAGATAGAAATTAAGAGGCATACAAGCCCTAATTTAATACAACCATTTTTAACAACTTGAAACAAATAAAATCAATATTAAAAACTCATGATCATCCCTATTCATTCATCATCCATTCAACAATTAAATGAACAATAAATAAATCAAGATGACATTCAATTCCAACAACTAAATGCTTATCCCATAAACAATTAATTGGTCAAGCAAAAACAAGCATAACATTTATGCATCTTATTTTTGCAACAATTAGAGATCAACTTTAACAAGATTTTAAAAGTAATCAAAAATGTCAAACATAATTTTAAGAACTTGCACAACACTTGTGCATCTATTGTGTGTGAAATAAAACACTTTTCGTCAGTAAAGGAGCCAAAACAACAAGCAAAACTCACCAACAACCAGACTAGTTGCTACCGACCCTGGCAGTGGCCAGCAACAGCCATATTTTGGAGTGTTGGCGAGTCAACTCATTTTAGGCTCAACTTTTGTGCACCAAAAATTTTAGGACACCTCTTAAACATTAAATCACACATCATAGATGAAATTTTAGATCCAAAATACCTTATAAAAATGAAATTTCAAGTGCCCAAACATGCTTCAAAAATCAAGTTTAAGTGAGAATCACATTCTTCCAAATATCTCCAATTAAATCCAATCTAATTGGATCCAAAAATGACCAGAACAACTTAAGGCCAATTTAACATGCTATATCAACATATAACTGCTAAATCAAAATTTAACATTAGCTAAACATAAATCAAAATACACTAACACATAAATTAACATTTAAACACATATTAGCATAATTTCAATTCATCAACAAAGGAGCCACAAGCATCATCATCCAAACACTCCAATCCATAAATTGGATCAAGTATTTGGAGATCTGCATCAATTCATCACATGAATTAATCAAACAAAATCCAAATTAAAGCATGAATTTAGACTCCGATACCACTTGATTGACGGTGTAAGCCAAGGATCCAACTTAAAACATTTAAAAACTGAAATCTAACTTGATTTGCACCTCCAAAAGGAGCTAATTCATGACGCTAAATTGGATGGATAGAATGTTACCAAAAAGCAAATTCCAAAAGAAATGATAAAGACCAGATTGTGAACAACATTTGCTCAACCAAATCACCTCGGAATTGAGTGAAACCAAGACCAAAAGATCACCAATGCCTTCATGATTCTCCAGTAAAAATTTCAGCTCAATTTTTTTTTGGTAAGATCTCCAATGGATGCGCCAAAGTTACTGCCCAAACTAAGGATCTCCAAAAGCTAAGCAATCCAAGTGTATTGCCTCTAATCTCAAGATCCACACACCAATGGACAATCCAATTTCTTCTAGATTAGCTAAAGAATCAAACGAGAAATGAGGATGATGAAGGACAAAAATTTGAGAGAGAGAGATAAAGAAAATGTGAAGCCTCAACACATAAGAGAGTCACACAAATTTGGAGGAAGAGAGGAATCTAACAATTAGATGCAAAATGCTTGCACTCACATCACCTTGGCCGCCCCTCTCTATATCTATATATAGATGGAGGGAGGGTGTGACACTTAGGTAGCATCACACTTTCCATGAGGGGGGTGCCACTTGCTTGCCAACTTGCAAGCAAGTTGCATGGGAATTTATTATGCATTTGAATTTTATTTGGAGTCTTCATTTCATCTTATGAAATCTCATCCAAATAAATTCTAATGCCACACCAAATTAACTCTTCGTTCGAATTTCCCCTCCAAAATTGATTCTTCATTTTAATTAAACTGAGCACTTTAATTTAATTAATTAACCTTTGACTTAACACTTAAGTCAATTAGCTTAACTTTTTAAGGTAACAATTGTTAACTTAACTCTTTAAATTAACTTAATCAATTGATAGGCATGTGGCACCAATTAAATAATTGATTTAATTTAACTCCTTAAATTATTTAGATCAATTTAACAATTAAATTGATCAAGCCAAAATGACTAAAAATTGAATTAATCGATTCCCTCTCATTTTCAGTCAAGAAAATTTCTAACACTTAGAAAATTTCCTTCATCAAGTGGGATTTCCAATTGGCTTTTGTGTGTGACCCATTAGGTTCTACTGTTCACTGGACATGGGCTCACAACCCTTGTGACTTTAGAATATTAAATATTTATATTAGTTTAAACTCCTTTAAACTGATCGACTCAATTCAATTAATCTCCATTAATTGAAGAGTAACTAATCTCCATAGTCGATGTCCAACCTCAAGCCCATGGAGCCTAACAATTGGCCAAATGAATGCTTTTGGTGAGCCATTCTAGCACGACGCGTACCATGCAAATACGATCCTTTTGTCTCATATCTCCATGAAAGAGGCCTGGGGCAAGATATTTGTCGATTCCCTAATAGCCTCGATATAATATTTCTATTCTCAATGTTCGATTCTAGCTTATGACCTCATCTTTGAAAAACTCATTTTCCAAATTATCATACTGTCTTGTGCAAGGACGCCTTGGAATCGATTATTATAGAACACATAGGAGATGTACTTGCCTTCACAACAAAGAGGAGTCGAATCCCATCTTGGATCTCATAAACCTTCATATCTAAGTAGATCATTCCAATCTCAACTCGAATGGCCTACTAGGTGGCCAAGGAAGAGTCAAAGCATGAGGACCTAAACACAAGGTTACAATGGATCCTTAGGTCAAAAGACTAATTATATGTACTAGCGTAAGCTAGAGAACTTGCCACTATCGTGGATTCTTTAGGCGGGCCTCCAGTGCCTTATTCTCTAACAAGCACCCATTAACATATACCCAGGTCACACATAGTTTGCTCATAGAATGGAGCAACATCCAACCCTTGGATTATGCATCGTTAGTGCAAATCTATCAAAATCTTAAATGCCCTATCTCATAAGATTCTATAACTTGGTATATTTAAGATCACGACCATGTAAGATTTATTTCATGATCATCACTGAGTATACTAACCAAGCCCCATAACCTTGTGTGATCTAAGGGCTTCAACCAAATTCTAGTGAAGAATTATAAGCATAAGATGAAGATGGCAATTTATAATGAATACCATTCAATTAAGATTGTATCACAAGTGAAATAGTTCACATCCCAATCTCATTGGTTGCGGGGCACTATTACAACATATATATGAAAGCAAGTAAGGCACTAGGATCCAATTATAGAACTTTAAAAGCTAAATAAACTAGTGCTTACATGCTAACTAGGATCAAATCATGCCTAAAATCCAGATTTAGATAGAGTTTTACCTTCAAATGCTAATATCCAATGAGAAAGTAGTGTACCTTTCACCAATCCAGAATCTACTAGAAAGCGCGTAGCAAGAATGGAACGATTTTTAACCTCATTAAAACTTCTCCAAAATTCAGAAAAAAAATACTGCGGTCTCTCAACACCTTGGAGGAAACACAGTAAAAAATTAGGATCAAAAAGCTTTCTAGATCCCCCTAACAAATTCGTCAATCGGTGCTTTACTCAAGTGGATCTCCAAATTGTAGCAAACTAACTTGTTCGCCTCTATTGATATGATCCACACACCAATCAAAACTTCCAAACTCTTCTCACTATAAGCTAGAAGAAGGGAGGAGAATGACAATGGTGGAGGCAAATTTGAGGTAGGGAAGAAGAAGAAAAGAATAAAGTTTTCAACACATGAATGCAATACTTGCAAGGAGTTTTGGAGGGAATTGTGAAAAGAATCTAATTATTTCACACTTTCAGCAATGACCTATCCTCACACCCTCTATATAGATATATAGGATGAGGTTGGCGTGATACCAAGTTGGCATAACACCTTCCTCAAGGTGAGCGGCCAACTTGTATTGCCAAGGTGGCAAATGCAAATTCAAATCCAATTTGAATTTCATGTGCATCTTAATTACATTTGAAATCTAATTTCAAGCTAATTAAGATGCTAATTCAAATGAACATTTCATTTGAATTTTCCCTCCAAAATATATTCTTTTCATTAATTAAATTAAACACGTTAATTTAATTAATTAACCTTTGACTTAACTTTTAAGTCAAACGAGCTTAACTCTTAAGCTTATAATTTGTTAACTTAACTCTTTAAGTTAACTTGACCAATTGATGGTCACTTTGGCACCAAATAATTAACTCCTTAATTATAGGTCTAATTTAACCTTTTTAAATTAATTGATTAACTTAACACTTAAATTAATAAAGCCAAAATTGACCTTTAAATTGGACACCTCAAAAATCGGTCCACTGGGAGAAATTCTGTAACTCTTAGAAAATTGCTCCATTAACTAGGAAGCTAATTGGTTTTTGTGTGTGACCCAATAGGTTCTATCATTCATTGGACATGGACTCACAACTCCTTGTGACTTTTGAATATCATATATTTATTTTGGTTTAAAACACTTTTAAACTAATCGACTCAATTCAATTAATCTCATTAATTGAATAGTGCCCAATCTCCATGGTCGATGTCCAACCTCAAGCCATGGAGCTCAACTAATTGGCCGAAATTAATGTTTTTGAGAACCATTATAGCTCTACGCTTACCATGCAAATACAGTCCTTCCATCTCCTATCTCCTAAAAGAGGCCTAGGACAAGATATTTGTCGGCTCTCTAGTAACCTCGATACTATGTCTCTATTCCTAATGTTCAATTCCCTTGTGTGACCTCATCTTTGAAAAACTTCTTTTCCAAATTGTCACACCACCTTGCGCAAGGATTTCTTGGAATCGATCATTATAGAATACACAGGAGATGCACTCATCCTTCATAAAAGCGAAGAGTCAGATTCTATCTTGGATCTCACAAACCTTGATGCCAAGTAGCTCATACCCAACTTCAACCCGAAAGACCTGCTAAGTGGTCAAGGAAGAGTCAAAGCATGAGAACCAGATACAAGGTTACCATGGATCCTCATGTCAGAGGACAAATAATATACACTAGCGTAAGCTGGAGAATTTACCACTACCAACTTGCCACTCAATTATCTAGTGGATTCTATGGTGGGCCTTCAGTGTCTTGTTCTCTAACAAGCACTCACTAACATACACCCATATCTCATACGGTTGCTCATGGAATGGAGTAATATCCAACCCTTAGATTTCTGCATCGTTAGTGCAAGTCTATCAGGATCTTAGATGCCCCGTCTGATAAGATCCTATGACTTGGAAGATTTAAGACCACGACCATCTGAGACTTACTCCATAGTCATCAAACCAAGTCCTACAGTCAAGAGTGATCTAAGGGCTTCATCCAAATGCAAGTGAAGTAATAAAAAGCATAAGATGAAGATGGTCATATAAAGAATATCAATCAATCAAGATTGATTTTCAAGGAATACAATTAGCTTTACAAGGTCAATCATATTAGCTTGCCAGGCACTATTCCAATAATATATGTATATATAAATATATATATGTGTATATATACAAATATTATATATTTATATAAATATGTGTGTATATATATGTGTGCATAATACATGTATATTTAAAAAGGTTTTTCTCAACATGGCAAAAAATTCAAATTGCCACACTATCATCATGCCACGTCATCTTTTTCACCGAGTTTTTTTTGTCTTCGGCAAAAAAAGACTAAAAGTGACAATCTTTTAATACTTATAGAACTAAAATTATAATTTTGCAACTTATAGAATAAAAAGGTAAATCAAGCAAAATTACAGGATGAAAAATGTAATTTTGCCAATTAAAATGCATGCTTATATTCTCTATATGTTAGGAATCTTCAATTCCATGTATTGATGGATGACAACTAGTGTGAAATATTTATTTCCTTGATTAAAGAAAATCATAATTTGTTTTCATGTTAAATGGCCACTGTATTAACTTAGCAAGATATTGATGAATTTTCTCACATGATAAGTATTTTTTAAGCCACTACTTTCATAGAAGAATGATATCATAATATGGTAAGTTACTATTATAGTCTATCTATGGAAAGTTACCATTGGAACTTTATGCAAGAACAAGACTCACTATTTAATTCCGAATAGATGCATTCAAAAGAACAAGCCTTTGCTTATGAAAATAATCAGCTTTCACTCATGTACCATCATTTTAGAAAGAAAGTGGCATGTTAGTCATAGAGTCCTGGCTTTAGAGATTCTAAAATATTATTCCTCCTCTGTTGTATCGGTTTGTTTAGTGTAGTTCTAATTTAGCTTGCATGTTCATCTTATTGAACTTATTGTACTAATTCTCTTTGAAATAATTAGTGGATTTTGCATATCAAAATCCTAAGTGAATAAATTAGGTGGTGGATGTAAGCTTGCCGAACTAATATAAATCCACGTGTACTTTTTTATTATTTACCGCTTTTACACCATTCAAAATTTCCAATTACATCTAGATCTTCCAAGTCTCTCTTTTAATAAAATATTTTATTCCTTAATTCTAATTCATCTGCTCTTTGGGCCTTATTTCTAATAAATGGAAAACATGTCACACTTATGGTAGAATTAGACATATATCATATAGATGACCTTTACAAGGAGACATTGAAACTAAATTTATTTGGATTCTAAAAACTAACCAAGAAGGACCCAATAGAGTATGGGTACCAAAGCTCATTGAACTTTTTTTGCAGGAAACAACTGAAAAAATACTTCTCGACGAGAAGTGGTATCTAGACCATGGATGTCCCAGGCACATGATAGGAAACAAATCAGCATTCTTAAAAAAATAAAGTAATTCAGAATGAAGGAAGTGTTCTCTTTGCTGATAACACCAAAGGCAAGATGGAAAAAGAATAATTGGTAAGGGAACTGGAACTTCCATTAGCAATGCCAATAATCTTTTAGCATTATTTCTGCAGGTGTGGATCATATCATTATAGTCACTCAGAATAGAAAACTATTAGAATCAAAGAAAAATCCAAACGTATCAGAGAAACAAGTCAATGCATCTTCAGGAAGAAGTTCCATGACATGTGATGGATGAAAAATCAAAAAATTCAAATATGCATCAAGACCCTCTAATTAATAAGATTATTGAAGATACCCAAGCCAGAATTACCACATGATCATAGGTAAAAGAATTCAATACGATTGACTATAACTTGTTTTGCTTTCTTTTTCTGCATTGATTTTATTGATACTTGCATCATCTGAAAGGTTTCATTTTATTTTTTAAAACAAACTTGGAAGTATTCATCGAAATTATCATAATTCTTTACCAACTCTTTTTTTATGATGAAGGGCGAGAATGAATTATGAACCCTGGCATAAGGTTTTTATGCTTACTAAATATGTTCTGGAACTTCCAGATCTAGTTGAATGTTGCAAAGAATACTTGATAGATGTTCACATATTGGGGGGGAGCTTGATTAGATTTTGATTACTGATTTATATTGATGATGCACTTTGGAACTTTCGTGCTAGAATTAGATAATTGCTCACATATTTAGGGGGAGCTTGATTAGATTTTGATTACTAATTTACATTAACCATGCACTATGAACTTCGATACTAGAATTAGAAAATTGCTCACAAATTTAGGGGCAATTTAATTAGTTTTTTAGTTACTAACTACATGCTTTGGAATCTCTATGCTAAAATTAGATAATTGCACACAAAATCAGTGGAAGCTTAATTAGTTTTTGCTTACTAATTTACATTCTCTAGAATTTCAAACTTTAATATCTATCTGTGGTTTGATTTTTTTTTTCTTTGTATCTAGTGCATAATACAGAAGGAGTCTTTAATGAAAATAATTTTCATCATCACAAAGAAGGAGATTGTTAGGAATCTTCAATTATATGTTTTAATGGATGACAACTACTGTGAAATATTTGTTTCCTTGCTTTAAAAAAAAAGTCATGATCTATTTTCATATTAAATCTACCATATTACTTTGGCAAGATATACAGTACAAGAAAAAATAATTTTAGCGACCAAATTCTCAGTAACCATAATAAAACAGTTGCTAGATATATAATTTTAGCAGCCAAAAGTAATCTAGTTGCTGAAATCAAGTTACATATGTACTTTTGCGACCAACCGATATTTGGTAGCTGTAACTGGTCGCGATAATTTGGCCATCCTTAGCCAGTGGTATAGCAACCAAAATTGGAGTATTTAGCGACAACTTTTATTGTTGCTAAATATGAATATTAATTGCAACCAATTTAACAACAACATATTGGATGGTTACTATAAGTCTTTCAATCAAATGATTAACAACTAGTTCTTTTGGTTGCTAAAAATAAACTTGTAGCAACCAACATTTTATGGTCATTGAGAAAAATATTTACAGCAAGCAATTTTACATGGTTACTAAAATAGTACTCATACCAATCCAATGTGCTTTATTTCTAATTAGTTCTTGAAAAAATATCACAAAAAAAAAATCTTTAAATTGAGTTTAAAGAGCTAAACTGATTTGATGTAAATTTTGCTTAAAAAGTTAATTTAAGTATAAAAAAATGATTTATTAAATGGTTAAATACTGGAAATAGGTTCAAGATATATTAGCAATCAAATAGAAAACTAAAAGTCCGGAGTATTTGAGCAAGAATCTTAAATAAGGAAGTACTTACTTCCTTTACAAAATTCTAATTAAAACTAAATTCCTCCAAGGAGAATGAAAATACTCGAAATTAAGACTAAATTCTCTCATTCCAGCAATACCCACAATGCCTTTAAAAAGGTAGTCCAGGTATCGAATCCAGCGTGGAACAAATTAAACAAAAGCACAAAGTGAGTAACCTACCTCATTCCCAAAATAAGGCACAATGGCAACAAGATTCGAACCACAACCACTTGCAGCAAACAAACTTATTGCAGAGAGAAATTCAGCCCATAAATTGTTGCAAAAGCAAACTCCCACCTATTGCTTCAAAATTAGGATTCAGCCATATGGAGAAGTCTTCAAAATCATATCCTTCAAATCATAACAAAATCAAGTTTCTAAACAGGCCACAATCAGATTCTTGACAGATTTTCTCAAGCTAGCCACTATCCAGAATATCAATCATATTGAGATAAACTGGATCATACAGTTAATGATAGAATTTTCTTAAAAGAAAAGTTAATATAATAGAATTTTTGATTGAAAATAGTTTGATGAATTTTTTTGTTGGTATAAAAATTTATCTTAATAGATTCTTAGTAGTTTATCTTAGAGGAATTAAGCCAACTATCTCCGAAGTTTAGCGAAACTATGAAAAAAAATCCTTATTTTTTTCAAAAATTACAATAACTCAATTAAAATGATAGACCTAGCTGTAACCTAGATGGAATTTGAGAAAAATTCAAAATTTCCTAAATGACAAATAATAAAAAATAAAAATATTGAAAATTAAATTAATGGCTAAAGTTAAATTTATTAATTCATTAAAAGCGCAAGAAATAAAAAACTAAAAGACTATATTAATTAAGAATAAATATATGAAAAACAAAATATGTATGTTAACTAAATTTTTTATTAATTAAAAAACTAAGTAATTTTGTTTAAAAGAATTGTATATGTCATACACTAGTAAATTTTCTTTCTAATGGATATTATTATTCAGGCCAATTAGAGCATAGTACGTGTAATATTGCAAATGTTCACTAATGATATAAAAAGATAGAATAAATTTATATTTAATATGCACGCACATGACAATATTTGTAAGCTCATATGTTTAGTAGAGTACTTGACAAATTTCAACAAGCAAGGGTACAAAAAATGTTATCAATATTTATTCCTTGTTTTTTATTTTTATATTTTATTAAGTTTTAGCTAAAAACTTAACCTATAAAAATGAAAGTCATTGTATGGAATTTTTATTATTGATTCAAAGCATGTCTCAATTTTAAAATACATATTAAATTTATGTGATATTTACATTAAATAAATTGTTCGTTCAGTACATGGAACATGATTTTAAATTTTGAATTATTTTAAAATTTATATTTGTTTGATTTTGTAACTTAAATTAATTTTATTATTAATAGTGTAAATGAAAAATAAAATCGGCCATTTTGGACATAATTTAGAGTTTCAATTTATTTCCTGACTAAGTTTGAGTTGTCTGCAAAACTTATTTAGAAAAGCTTATTCTTAAATAAGAATAAAATCTCTTATCAAGTTGGATGTGAGTCTAAGTTATAAAATTAATTTGAAACTCCAAAACTAATGTAAATTACATGTTTATTGAATAGAAGTTAATCTGTATTTATTTATTTTTAGAGGTTGGAAACCTTTTTAGTTAATACTTGGGAACATTCTAATGATAAATAAAAAAATTCCAATTCAAGAAAAAAGTAGTCTTTTCTAAAAGACATATTTTGATAATAAAAATTTTAATGAAAATTTTTTGAATCTCTAAAACCTTAAAAAAAAAAAGACTATAATATGAATCTCTAAAACCTTAAAAAAAAGACTCTAATATGAATCTCTAAAACCTTAATAGTGTCAAAAACGTTAGAGATCATTTTGAATCTCTAAAACATTAATAGTGTCAAAAACTTTTTAAAAAAATGAAATTTCTAAAGTTTCCTCTCGAAATTTAATGCACTTTAAGAAAAAAGGATATTTGAATCTTCCCCATACTAATTCATGATATGTCTTTTATCTAAGAAAATGATCTTAAATCAAAATTTTATTATTGAATTTATTTGAAGATCACACCTATCTTTATTTAATCAAATTTTGAGCTTTAGAAAGTTTTGGGAATAGGGTATATACATTTTAGTTTATATATATATATCTAGACACAATTTGCATAAAAACTCATGATTTTCATTACATATATTAATTCAACAAAATTTTATTATTAGAACTTAATATACTAGAAAAAATTTATATAAGGAAGTATACTTTTTAGAAATAAGAAATTTTGAGCATGAAATAAGTTATTATAATTTTATCTATCTTCCCAATAAAAAGAATTAACAAATATTTTGCAAGCCTAAAATATTAAATCCCAAATTATAATTGTCACCTTCCTTTTTAGGTTGCAATGTTTTTTTCCCAAAAAATTTTCACACGATTGAACACGTGAATCAACATTGAGAATGGAGATTAATCGTAAGACACCACAAACTGAATAGTTTGCACCTTCATCCCTATTCCTAATCCTTTATCCCTAATTTGACATTCCTTATTCTACGTCGCTAATTTCTCTTATCTGATTCTTCCCATGCACTTTTCTTTTATTTCTCTCTTCTCCACCTCTGTTCAGATTCAATCTCAAGTCGCATTGAAATGCTTACTTTGAAGACAAAAACGGAGTGAACAATCTTCAGGTAACATTTCGATCGCCGCTTTTCTGAATTCTCTAATTTTCTGAATTGTAGAGAGATTAGGTTTGCAAATTTGGATTTGGATGATGAAATTTTTAGAGGGGATATGTTTGTAAGCTAAAGTGTTGAAATAATCTGTATGATGATGAATGAAATGGTGATGATTATACAAATGAATTTTACTTAGTTTTTCAACTTCAAAACCCTACTTTTCTTCTTCTCATTTTTACTGCTATTTTTTCTTTTTCTATTTCTTCTTCTGTTACTCATAACAAGGGAAGGGGATTGTTTGTCATAGTGTTTCTTGTATTTTTCCAAGTAATTGGATCTGTCAATAAACATTGTAAGTGAAGTGGAGTTATCTAGAATGAATGAATCAACTAACCTTGTTCATCATTATAGTTTTTGTGCTTGAAGCTAAAGAAAATATCTTGGATCAAATTATAACTCAAGAAGAATTCTTAAGTCCATTGCCTATCTATCTTTCCATTTTCTACCCTTTCCACCTATTTTAGCTAGGATTATTTAACTTATAATTCATCCTTTCCAATTTTGATTTGTAGATTGATTAGCTATTTTCTTACTTTATTCAAACAGGTCAATGGACTTAACACCATTAAGATGTCTTATAAGTAGTATGTCTCTTTTCATTCATCTGGTAACATGCCGTGCATCAAATACGATGTCCACTAGGAAGGAATACATAAATTTAGTTTCTTAATTGAAGCATTTGAAACCAGTACTTGATGATGTTGCCAATCACCAAGCACCTCAGGATGAAGCTTTGTCTAAACAATGTGAAAAGTTGGATATTGTTGTGAATGATGCTAGACAATTCCTTGAGAAATGGTCTCCAAGAATGAGCAAGATACTTTGTGTGAGTAACTTCTAATTGACCATAGCCTCATTCTTCCTGTTTTATTTTAGTTTAATATACACACATAAAATTTCTCCATTAATCATAGGAAATCACAATAATGGACACTGTGATCTACCTGGAAATCATTATCCAATGGATGTTTAAATTTTAAAATGAATTTAGAGATGTTTTAAAGGTTTTAATTATTTGGCATGTTTATAAATTCTTTTATTCATACTTCATCATTTTATATTTTCAGGTACTACAAAGTAAGACATTGGTCCAAAAAATCTAAAGGTCATCGATCAAGCTATCTTGTATCCTATGTAGAATATTTGAATCATCCCCAACTTCTTCGAGTCAATCTAATGCTCAGGTAAGGATATAATTATAATAGAATCATGCTCCATTGCCAAGCCTTCTCTATTTCAAGCTTGTTGGTTACATCATTTCATTTTGTTTTAGTATTCTGTTTTTGGTTCCTTGCACATGGAGTAAATATATGCCAGACAAATCTAAAGATATCAAGAGAATATCTAAATTTAATAGTCTGCTTAGTTCTGTGTACAAGAGTCTCAAAATCTGAATTTAGGACAACTATCAGACCACACAAAGGATATTCTTCAATGCCAAAAAGATGGGAAAATTCCTTGTGCTGAACATCTTATGGAGATCATCGAATCTCTCAACTTGAGATCAGGTCAAGAACTCTTGAATGAGTGTATTGCACTTGAAAAGAAGAAACAGAAAGCAGAAGAGAGTAAATTAAAAGGGAATTTAGATCAAATTTCTCAAACTATAGACCTTATGTCTCATATTCATGATTATGTGGTTAACCTTGAGAACTCTAAAGCCCCAAATGGTATTCAGATTCCTTCATATTTCTATTGTCCTTTATCTTTGGAACTGATGTTAGACCCTATAATTGTTGCTTTTGGCCAAACTTATGAGTGGGCTGCTGTTCAAAAATGGTTAGAACATGGCCAAATGAGACAAAGGACAAAGTTTACAAGCTAGTTACTAGCTGTCACATAAAAATCTTATCCCTAATTATACAGTTAAGGCTCTCATAACAAATTGGTGAAATGAAAACATAGAACTCCCCAATATTGTTGAGATTGTAAATACAGACAAAGTTCAATGTCATTCTAAGCTTATCAGTCATGAAGATGCTCCGCAATGTCCTCTACAAAGGAGAAATTCGGCATCCAGATCCTCATTTGAAGTTGGACATGGTTTTGAGGCTTAGAAGGTTAATGAAGAAAGCTATTGCATTTTTAGAATAGAGACTGAGAAATTTGATCAGTCCTCCCCCGAGCATTCATATGTACACAGTAGTAGTGAACTTGTATCAAGTGCTTTTTCCATCATTGATTTTATCCGAACAACAAAAACTAAACTTTCTAGAATATTGAGTAAACAGGCTAATGTAAGTTATAGATCGGGTGATATAAAATCCCCTTGTTCCTCTTCCCCCCAAAACAATTACTGCAATTTTTTTGGCAAACTATTACCTCAGTCTAGAATTATATTTCTATTTCCATGTTGCTTCTATTCTATATTCTCTTAAGCTAGGCTATTGAACTCCTTATTTGGAATTTTGTTGCATCTGCAGATTTTGTTGTTGCATGGATGGGATGGATTCTATTGCATGAATGGATTTTTGTTTCTTGGTCTCTGGGGCATCTCTTGCAAGTGCTTGAGGGTTGCAATCTGATGTGATTTGATCTCTTTTCTTTTTTTGTCTTTCTTCTTATTTTCCTCTATGGGAGATTAGTTAGCAATTTTTCTTTATTCCGAAAATATTGTAAGGGAAATAAGTACTTCCATATTTTTATTTAGTAGAAGTACTCTTCACTTATAATCCCATTTTTGTTTATAATGATATAACCTAAATCTATTCCAATTCAAATTATTTGGCAATTATTTATTGGCTTAAAGTTACATATTAGCAATCATTTCAAACTACTTTTGTGGCCACCATTTGGTTACTAAAATATACACATTAGCAACCAATTAAAATTATTTCGCCAATCATCATTTGGTTTCTAGTGAGTAATATATTAGCGAATGGCAGCTACACTTTTGGTCACTGAATCATAAAAGATACAATAAGTCTTGTGACAATATTAAAATTATTGCAACCAATTATTATGTCGCTAAGATATACTCTTTAACAATTACATTTTATTGTTGCAATGTGGTCACTAAATATATTAAATAACACAACTATTGCAACTATCTAAAAGTTATTGCAACCAATGATTTGGTTGCTAAAAAATCAATTTTTACCAACCAAAAGATGTGGTCATTGTATGCGTACCTACAACAACCATGTCAATGTTATAGTGACCACAGACTTTTACATTAGCAAGTAAAAAATATGTTGCTGACTTTTCCATCTTTACTAACCATTATTGGATTGTCGCTAAATATGTATTTTCAGCATCCAAGTTAATAACTCGTCACTAAGCACTTTAGTAGTTACTCTATTGTGACCACCTGCGCCCATCGTTATTTTGGTCACTATGTGTTTTAGCAACCATTTTTTACTTTTAGCGACTAATGATAATGATCTCTGAAAGCATTTTTCGGATTCTCTCACATGGTAAGATATTTTGAAGCCACTAATTAAGGTTAGACAATCTCCTTTTATAGAAGAATGACATCCCAATATGGTAAGTTATTGTTATTAGTCTATCTATGGAAAGTTTCCTTCGAAACTTCGTGCAAGAACAAGACTCACTATTTAATCTCAAAGAGATGCATTCATAAGAACAAGCTTTTGCTTATGAAAATATTCAACTTTTACTCTTAATATTCTTGACGTACCATTGTTGGAAAAAAGAAAGTGTTTCCTTCTAGCAAGAACTACCTATAGACATACAAATTTTTAAATAATTAGAAAGTGACATGTGTAAAATAATATGCTAATTATTAATTTAAATTTTTATTTATATCTTGTAATTTATTAAATTTAATTCCAAAAATTAAAGAGTTAATTTTAATTAATACTATAGTATTTATTTTATATTCAAATCAAATATTGATAAGTGTTAAAGATGAAGTGTCATGTCCAATCAAATCAAGTTATGTGGCCTAATAATTTGGACTAACCAAGTTGCGACATGTGGCATGTCTATGTATGTCGACCAATCAAATCAAAGATATTGCATATAATCTCTTGATATTTGATATTATCACTTGATATTTGATATTATCTTATCAAAGAGATAACTATCAAAGAAGTTCAACTCAATCTCAAAGTCTCCCATTAAACATCTATATGAATGGGTGATCAAAGCTCATTCCACACACAACAAAAATACAAGTCCTACCAAGTCAGAGGAACTTTGAAGAAGTTCACAATCCTCTCAAGCAAATCCAAGGAGATCCAATGACATTCAACGCATTCTTTATGGAGCTCATCATATTTTGGCGTTTGATTTGAGATTATGATGCAAAACCCTCAAATTGGCATTATTTTTCCTCAAATCAATTTCAAGAAGATCTACATCTTTCAAGGTGTTCTTTGCAAAGCTCATTACTTTTAGCATTTGATTCGAGATTAAACTGTGAAGCTCTTGAATTGGAGTTATTTTCCTCAAATCAAATTCAAAGAAATTTATGGTGTTTAAAGCTTTAATCACGAAGCTCATCATATTTCAAATCTATCTTTGGAAGGAAGAATCATAGAATTAGATTAGGGATTGTATCCACAATCAATAATTTCAATAGATTTCATTTTACTTGTATGAATTTTCTTGTCTTGTAATTTCAATTCTATAGACATGAAATTTGCATTACACTATCGTTAGCTAGACAATCCTGTATGTTAGGGATTGTGAATTATTCTTTCTTCTCTACTGTATTGATTTGTTTAGTGTAGTTGAAATTTATTTAACTTGCTTGCTCATTTTATTGAACTTATTTGTACTATTTCTCTATGAAATTATTAGAAGAATATTCAAATTAAAATCCTAAGTGAATAACCTAGGCAGTGGATGTAGGCTTGCCAAATCACTATAAATTTGTGTGTGCTTCTTTTATTATTTACTGCTTTTTACTCTGTTTGGAACTTCCAGGTCTCTATTTTACCAAAAAATGACTTATTCCTTAATTCCAATTCATCCGTTCTTGGGGCCTTATTTTCTAACACATATGATTGAATTTTTTTCAAAAGTCAGCTTATCATATATAACTGCATAAAGTTTATACAAGTGTAAACATTAGATCAAGTTGGATTATGTTGAAATTTAAATACAATTAATTATATATAGTTTGAGAATTATAGGTAATAGATTCATTTGAACTAATCAACTTTAAACTCAATAATTAAGTTAGCTACACTTAATAAAATGTGTTAAATTTTGTATCAATGCGAATCTCTCATTGAAGAAATGTTCATAGAATATTTATTTACCAAAATTCATCAAATAGTAAATGAGAAAATTGAGGTTAAAATTTATGGGTTCATGAAAAACACCAACATTTTATTTGGTTTACCCTACGTACGGACCTTGGATTTAACGTGGAAAATGTGAAGGAATACTTTTTTCGTGCTTTAAATAATATAATTCTATGCCTTAATATATTTACCTTTGTATTTTTTTTCTTTTTTTTCCTCGCTATTAGGAAAAAAGAAAATAAAATTGGAGAAATATAAAATCTCAAGTTTGTTTGATTATTTAAGGAAAACAAGAGGAAAGAAATGAAAATTTTGGAGATGATAAAGTTGTTGAAGAAGGAAAGAGTGGCATACAAATTTTTCATTCATTTTTTTTTTTCACCATTTTGGGAGGAAAATAAATTTTCTCCAATTTCATTATGTTTTTTCCTCAAATTTTCTTTTCGTTAATATTTTCCTTACCAAACAAACAATTGAAATTATTTTCCTTCTAATTTTCTTTTCCTTTCCTCAGCAAAATTCTTATACCAAACATAATGTAAAGGAAACATGGAGGAAAAAAATGTGGCTTTTCCATGTTGGAAATAAGAAGCCAAACATGCCAATTTGTAAGTGCTTGGTGTGGAGTATGAGTTTGGGCCCCAAGGGGATACCAAGGTTTGTGGAAAGAAAAGGACCTACATGCTAGTAAATTCAATTTAAGGTGTGAGCATAGTCATAAATTATCTTAATTTTTGAACAAAATTTAATTAAAAATTATTTTATTTTAATTAATTGTGACCATTCACATTAATTTCTTTTGGAGTTAGATTTCCTACTAATTGTTGTGTTCATGTCTAATACGTTGCATCCTTTAACTGACTAGCCATGAGTTTTGTTTGTCAGAGCTAAGATGCATCTCATTTGTCAGTGGTTGCATCATTGAGTCATACCATAAGGTATAAATCGGAGTACATAAAACCAACAAAAATCATCATAAATGCACAAAGCATCCTCTGAGAGCACTATACAATAAAAATACTATATTCACATTCCATTTTAAGAAATAGTTTCAAGTCAGTTTTGGTTCGTCATTCCGATGAATTATATATAGCACTGGACTTGGTTAGTTAAATCTTGGGAGGTTGTTTGGAAAAGCTTTCAAGAACCTTGAAAGGGGAAAATAAAACTTTGAAGGCATTGATGGAGTAATCGGCAATGGCTCATATTTTCTGTAATCAGCATTAAACTATTTGAGTAGGTTTCCTATAACTCTGTTGTATATAATTTTTGTGTCTAATTTTCTGCTATTGGGTGTAAATATAATTTGAGCGAGAAATTAATAAATTAGACGCTAAAAATATATATAGCAATCTAATATTACAATGTTTTCCAAAGCACATGCAATACAACTTTGGAATTATTTTCTTTCAAAATAGCTACGGGCTATTTTTCTTTCTTTCTTTCTTTCTTTTTTTAATGTTTCTTATCTCAAACTCTTGCATATATTCTCTCATACATGCGTAACTTTCATGCATGCACACACTTATCTGTCCATGCACATACAACTTTCATGCATGCATGCACAAAGAGCAAAAGCAATACATACATATATATAGAGAAACCTAGGTCAGCTAAGGTATGGAAATTTTAAAACTCAAGATGCACTATGTGGCACTTTTGAGGCCACTCATCCATGCTTCAATTCATGGAATAAAATAAGCCACATTACCTTGCAAAGTCCCAATCATCCTTCAACCGCCTTTAACATTCAGAGTGCTCCATTTTCCTTTCTTCTTTTTTTTTATGTATTTTTAAATTAAAATTATTTTCAATATCCCCTCTTAATTTGTAATTTGAGCTTCTTTCCAAAACTTCTCAAAAAATTTTACGCTAACTGCTTTTATAAATCCATTTGCCAACTACTCATTTCTATTGATGAACTCCAATTGAATTTCTTGATCATATACGAGACTTCTAATAAAGTCATGGTGAAGTTCAATGTGCTCTGACCTTGCATGAAAATTTGAAATTTTTTTTTCATTATAGATGGCATATTGTCACAGAAAATTATTGTGGGAGTATCTTGCTTTAGCTGAACATCCTCCAAAAATTTTCTAAGCCAAACAGCCTTGCAAGCGGCATTAGTGGCGGCAATATATTCTACTTCTGCTAATGAGAGTGGTACCATGTTTTGCTTCTTAGATGCTCATGAAATTATTTTATTTCCTAAGCAAAATAAATAGTCAGATGTACTTTTGCAATCATCAAGTGAGCTAGCTCACTCACTATAGTATATCCAATGAGCTTATTTCTTTTTCTTCAGCATACTTGATGCCAAGTTTTCTAGTGTCTAAAGGTATCATAGTATTCTTTTGACTTCTACATAGTAAAGCTTGCTTGGATATACATGAACCTTGATATCAAGTTGACTGGATGAACAATGTGAAGCCTTGTATTTGTCAAGTATAACAAGGAGCTAACTAAGCTTCTATATATCATCACATCAACTTTGGTTGCTCCATCATTCAATTGGGGTTTTTCATTGATTGGAAATGGAGTTAAGATTAGCTTGCAATTACACATTGAAATTTCGTCAACAGTTCTTCAAGATATTTTTCTTGACAAATAAATATTTCTCCCTTTTATTGAAAAACTTGAATCCTAAGAAAATATTGCATGAACCTAAATCAGTTATCTCATACTCCTTCATCATGGGCTTCTTAAATTCTTGGACTATTTCTAGATTTGTCCGTGTATATACATAAAGACAGAAGACAAGAAAATCTACATAAAGACAGAAGACAAGAAAATCTTGCACATCTTCTTTCATTACGTATAATGATGGCTCACTTAGGCTTCTTTGAAATCCTTTCATCTAAAAATAATCGTCAATCTTGCTATTCAAAGCTCTTGATTCTTGTTTCAATTCATATAGTGCTTTTTTGAGTCGATAGATTTTGTCTTTGCCTTTAAACAATATAGCCTTCTGGCTATTCAATGTAAACTTCTTCTTCTAAGTCTTCACTAAGAAATGCTAATTTAACATCTAATTGGTACACTGGTAACTCTAGTTGTGTTGCTAGAGCCAAAAGAATGTGTAGAAACTACCAAGCTAGAGTACAGTAGGGGCAGACAAGAATTTCTGGTGGAGAGGTGAAATGCGTAGAGATTGAAAAGAACACCAAAGATGAAAGCACTCTGCTAGGCCGACACTGACATTGAGAAATGAAAGCTAGAAAAATAAATAGGATTAGATACTCAAGTATCCTAACCATAAACAATGGATACTAGGCATTGTGCATATCGATCTGTGCAGTGTTGTAGCTAACGTGTTAAGTATCCCGCCTGGGGAGTACATCCACAAAACTAAAACTCAGAGGAATTGATGGGGTCCCACACAAGCGATGGAGCATATGGTATAATTCAATGTAAATTGAATAACCTTACTGAGGCTTGACATATTGCGAATCCTCTTGTGTCGTAAGGTGTTAGGCTAAGTTCCATAACAAGCGTAACCCTTGTGTTTAGTTTGTATATTTCATAGATTTCTATTAACCTTCATATCTTTCATTAGAGTTTCAATTTCTAGCTATGATCCACCAGATGATTATGATGAGTTAGAGCTTATACTAGAAATTGAGCTGGTTCATTCAGCTAATTCTTGGTTGATCTTTTGTTTTGAAGTTGTAGTTGGCCCACGTAAACAAATGATCTTTCTTTTTATCTTTTCATTTTTTTCCCAATTCCATGCCTGCTTTGCATCAAAAATAACATCTTGAGAAATAATGAATTTAGTTAGTCTTTGAATCTATTAGCATGAATATCCATGTCAAAGTGAGTCACATCAAAATGATATAAGTGAAGAAAAATGAGATCATAGGAATTCTTGCACCTATGTGCATGAGTAGAGAACTGAACCATCCGATCTATGACTTGATTGAGTGTAGGAATGATCTGGAGAAAATTTAGATTGGTTGTAGTACGGATTAAAGAGCAGTTCCTCTATACTGTGGCGGTGGAAGTGGGTTCTATCACTGCCTGATAGAAGCAGAAGCGAGGGCCACCATTCTTCGATAGGTCAATCATGCATTTAACCTATTGGAAGGAACTAGTTGCTAGGCTTGTAAACATATCTCCTAAGTGATGATCTCCTTAGTACATATAGCGCAAGACGTGATTCCACATCTCTATCGCCGCCTAGCTAGCCTTCGTATATAGTAGTAAAGAAATGCAATGCTTTCCAGCCCTTGGATTCAACATTGTAATCGATAAAGATTAGTTTTCCTCTTCTATTGTCAAACTTCTCTCTCTACTGAAAAACAATGTGTGAAAAAGTAACATTCAGAATGTAACATCCCTAAAATTTATATTTTAGAAAATGAGAAATTAAAAATTAAAATATTAGTTTTACAAATTTTTCAGCTTGAAAAATAAATAAAAAGGACTTAATTGCAAGAAAATTGAAAGTTTTGGGGTTAAATTGCAAATAGTCAAAACTTGATTTGGACCATTTTTATAAGCTTAGGGATTTGCATGGAATAACTTTAGGTCAAAGGGGTCAATGTTAGGCACTAACTAAGTTTGGGGCTGAAATGAAAGGTTTGGAAACCTTGGAAGACCAAACTGAAGGCTGGGCCATAGTTTTGGGAGTGAAACTGTAATTTTTGAAAGTTCAATTATGTATAGCAAAATAGCCCCTGGTTTCTTCATTTCTTCACCATGCACCACTGCATCTCCTCTCACCAACGAACCCTCTTCGGCGACACAAAATATATCAAATTTGGTATCATTTCACTCCTCTCTTGACAAGGAACACAATCATACCATTTTCACCCAAAACTACCCAACGAAATAGCCAAAAAATTTGAAAGTTACTACCGCAGCGAAACTTGGTGGCGCGACGTCTCCGGTGGCGGAAGCTAAAATCTAGGCGGTGGGTTTTGAAGCCCTCAGCTCAGGGAACATTTTGGTATACTGGGCTTTACATTTAGAGCACCGAAGGCGGATGAATTGGAGGAAAATTAACGCGGTGGAGGTGGTGGCGCTGTGGTTTTTTCTGGCCAATTGACGGTCAATTTGTCGAAGAATTGTAAAATTGACTTGGAGGTTTACTTAGTTGATCTGAAATGAGCGTTTTGCTATTGGTTTAGGTCAATTCCGGCAACTGTGCGCGGCGGCCCTCTAGTGGTGCTCTAGCAACTCCGAGATTGCTTCTCCAGCTCATCGTGGCGATCGTAACGATGGTCTCGGTTCATGATTTTGAGGTCCGATTAAGCAAGTTCTTGGGTAAAGATAGGTAGTGAGTTTAAAGTTCTTGTATCGTTTTAAATTTGTATGAAATTTTGTATTTCGAAAGAAAAGCTAAGAAATGTGTGCCAAGCAGTGATCTTATATACATGCATGGATCTTGTATGAATTAGTGGACCTAGATCTATATTGATATATGTTAATTTGGGATTTATTGAGATTATTAAGTAAGAAACCCTAATTCTATGGATTTGAGACCTAAGTGTAAACAATCAGGTTAATTAAGATACCTGGACCGTTTGTTTTGATTTAGGATACCAATAAAAGGCTAAATATATAATTGAGGACTAGTTTATGCTCTATTATTAGATTTGACATGAAAATTGGGATTATTTTGGTAATAACGACCTTATTAGTCATTGTGGGCCGATAAGTATTGTTTAAGCCTAAAACTATCATATTAATTGATTATTTAATAATGTTGGACTATTAAGGGCTTAATTATGATTTTTTGGATTGAATGTGAAGTTAACTATGAAATATTATTTTGGCTAGGTAACAACGTAGTGGATCCCGTGGATCACTAAGCTATTGACGACAAATTTTGGTTGCATTTCTGAGACTACGAAGGTGAGGCTCTGCCATTCTGGCCTTGATTCTATCTATTCTTGTGAAATGACCCCTGTGAGGGTTCAATGTGCTTGTGTACCCTACTTGTTTTTGTTATTAAAACTCTTAAATTGTTGAGATCTTGTTTGTCGTCTGTTGCTTATGTCGTGAACCCCTGTGAGGTTTGTTTTATTAGTTCTCGCTTCTAATATTGTTCAGTGCAATCCGTGACCTTATAAGCATACATGATTTTGAATTTATTCATAGATACTTATACGAAAAATCTATTTGGGCCGAGTGTTAATCCTAGCGGAATGCTTGGATTACTATTATAGACTTGTATCATGGTATTGGTTTATTTGGTTGCGATCTTAACTTTGGGCAGTCGGGGATTGACTATGGTATAAAGCTTGATCAGTGAGGATCGGTCCTACCGATTCATGTGGTTGAGATCTTGCCTTTGGGAAGGCTTGATCGGCGATGATCGATTTTACCAATTTGTGCTGCAGCAGTTTGGCAAGTTGGCCACTCGTCGAGGAGATATAAGGGGGCATGGCGTTTCATGGTTGTATCAAGGCGATATAAGGGGGTAGGCCATTTCTCGGTCGTATCATTTATACAAGTGTCGAGCTGATATAAGGGGGTAGGCCATTTCACGGTCGTATTGTTTATGTAGTATCAAGCAGGTATAAGGGGAAAGGCCATTTTACGGTCGAATCATTTATACACAATCTGGAATAATAAAAGGGAAGGCCGTTCCACGGTCATATATGTAAAATATGCTTATACCACTGGTTTTATAAAATGTTCCTGTCTAGTCTATTTTATAAAACTGATCAAAATCTTGGATTTTGGAATCTGAATATTTCATTAAATAATTTGTTCACTGAGTTTCATTAAATCTAATCATGTCTATGAGTTTTGAAATTTTCTATGAAATTTATTTAAATGTAAAATGACTCTTCACCGGTATGGGATGGCATTAAGTTAGCTCTTTAAAGTGTGGTACAAGAAATACTAGCTTCAGGTTTAGTTCGTAGATTCTGTAAACTCTTTCAAATCTTCAAAATCCAGTTATCGTAACCTATATTTTTAGTTGTTTGGATTCAAAATGAATATTCTTCTTATACTTGTATATTGTATTCCATTTCATTTTGACTCCTCTTATACATGCATATGCTTGCCTTCTGAGCCATTCGGACTCACCCTTTTTGTGTTGTTCTTTTTATTCTTTGGCCAGATTGCAGTGTAGAAGGCACCTTGAGCTTGGGCTATCTTTTGGTATAGTGTAAATATTGTTATCACGGCATCTATATGGTAAGGTTGCGAGATGTTATAGCTGTAATGTAAAAGAAGGCATAGGTTATAAGTTAGTGTCTTTTCTATTGCTAAGTGTGATAGGTTAGAGTTCCTGATGAACGATGTATATATATATAAGTTAAATTATGGGCCTTCGAGAAACTGTGACTTATTATGAAAACTTGGGTTTTGTTTGTCATTTTCAACATGATTAGCTTGAATTTTAAATTATGAAATTTCTTAGATTGACAATTATGGAGGGTGTAATTGGTTTTGAAAAAAAATTTGATTGGAGTAGCACCTCGATCCGAAGCAAGCACCTCCTAGATGGGGCGCTACACAAAAACTTTGAGATAATTTACTTGAGGCTATCTTCGATGCCATGCTTCGTTTGGCATCTTGTTTGGAACCTCTTTAAGTGGTGATCAATTCAAATATAAACTACTGCGTTAACAACTTCTATCTAATAACTTTTTGGAAGTTCTTTACCTGTCATCATACTTCGTGCTATTTTGACAATTATACAATTTTTCCGCTCAGCAACTCTATTTTGTTGAGGACTGTACCAAACTGTCAGTTGTCAATGGATTCCCTTCTCTTTGCAATAATTCAAGGAGGATTTTTCAATAAATTCACCTCCTCGATCTATTCTGAGAGTCTTTATTTTTCTACCACTTCGATTCTCCACATGTGCTTTGAATTCCAAGAATTTAGGAAATGCATTTGACTTCTACTTTAAAATATTGTCTCGCACCATTCTGACATAGTCTCAACAAATAAAATGAAGTACCTGTTATTGTTTAGGGATGGCATCTATGTTGGTCCACATATATCAGCATGTATTGTTTCAAAAGGAGCTTTAGCTTTATATGATATCTTTTGAAATGATAGACGATGCATTTTGCCAAAGATACAACCTTCACGTGTCTTGTCTCGATCTGGAATATTTGGAGACCAAGTACCATATTTTACATTTTCAACAAATTCAAGCCGCCTTTATAGCTTAAATGCCCATACCTCAGATGCCGAAGGTTGTAATCTTCATTTATTGAGCTTTGAAGTACCATTTTCTCATTCCATGGCAAATTAAGAGGAAAAAATTTATTAGAACTCATCTTAATTTTAGCCATTGTGATTATTTTGCTTGTCAACTATGACACACTGGTCATTATTGAACTCCACTTTGTAATCTTTCTCCAACAGCTAACCAACACAACAAATTTTATGCTAATTCAAGGATATAAAAAACATCCTTGATGATATTGGTTTTACTTTCTTTTACTTGGACCTCAATTATTCCTTTCCTAATAATTTTGTGAGCTTTTCCATCTCCAAGTTTCACTTCTGATGAATATGACTCATTGAGCTTCACAAACATTTTCAAATTTCTACAAAAATATTACTAAATCTGCTATCCACATACCATATATTCTCAAGTTGTTATTGAGAGTTCAGGCATGAATAAAACACTTGATCAGCTTTTGTAAAGTTGGCTTTATCAATGTCTCCATCATATTTGTACCAACAATCTCCTTGTGAATGATTTACATTTATGCATTTCTTGCATTTGTAGCGGCAATCTTTGATGTCATGACCACTTTTTCTGTAAATTCAACAATAAGAATACGACTTTTGACTAGAATTTCTCAGACTAAAATTGTTTCTTCTTCCTTATCCTTGACCTTGAAAGTTTTGCTATTTGCCACGTCCACTTCTTCTTGAATATTTTTACATAAGGTCATTCTTCATTTCCTCTTAGCCATTTCTTTGATTTTTCTGCTCTGAAATATTAGCCTTTACATAAAAGGCTTGCTCCAAACTTTGGCTTGAAAATCTATTCATCCGTTTTTCATAGGCTCTTAGTGATCCCATTAGTTCATCCAAAGATAATTTTAACAAATCTTTGGATTCTTTAATTGCAGCGGCTATATGCTCGAACATTATTGGTAAACTTCGTAGCACTTTTTCTGTGATCTTTCGATCTTCAATAATGTCGTCATATCCTTTGATTTAATTAACTACTGTAAAAGCTCTAGAAAAGAATTCTTGCACATTTTTAGTCTCTTTCATGTCTAGGTTATAAAAATCCCATCATAAATTTTGCAACTTAATGGAAATAATTTTCTCATATTCTCCAATTTGATTTTTCAAAATTTGCTGTACATCTTTTGATGTCTTCACACCCAGAATTCGCAAAAGGATAGATCAACTTACCCCTTGGTGCATAAAGGATAAGCCTTTGTTCTCCTTATGCTCTTTCTTCTTTGCCGCTATTAATATTGTTTCTTCCTCCGGCATATATGTTTCATACCCCTTGTCATCCCCTAAGCCTGTTAGCCCATTGGATGCAAGAATTGCCTCCAAACCCACTGAGTGCATTGTGAAATTGAGCTATAATCAACTTGCCCAAAATGGATATTCAATAGATGCACATGAGTTCTTTCACCAAAGCTTATACGGTAGTTATTCTTTCAATATTTAGTTCATGTGGGATGGGGCATTACAATCATTCCTCCCTCAAAATGCGATATCCTCATCAAGGTGTGACACAAATCTAAGGTCAGTCACCATGCATTAGGACTCTAGCGGTAATTGTGGCATATGTAGCACTTTTTCTGTAGGTTCAATATGTGGTTCCCAAACGCATAACACTGTGCCCCATATAGCACTTGGCTCCCAACATTCTGACTGGTGATGACAATTATACCATTTGTCATATCCAGACCCGCAAACCTATCGAACACAAAAATTGCCTCCAAACTCATCGAATACATCCTGAAATTGAGCTATAATCAACTTACCTAAAAGAGATATCCAATGGATGGATATGAGCTCTTTGGCCAAAACTTATATAGTAGTCATTCTTTTAATATTTAGTCCATATAGGATAGAGAATTACATCTTTCTTCAATGGTATCCCAGACTTCAAGGGACAGGAGTAATGTCCACATCAAAACACTCCATAACTCATAATCTTGATCAATAAAGATTGGAACACCTTACCGGGAATATGTGAAGGAACCTACTACTTGAAGCCATTTTTCTATATATGAGGTACTACTAAAAAAAGCTGCTTTTTGTGACAAATTTTGCCATGAATTTTTGGGAAAATCCATCATAATTTTGATTGCGACGGATTTTGTGACATTCAAAATTTGTCGCAAAACATTGGTCGTAAAAGTTTGTGATGGAATGTATGATATATCATTTTGCAATGGATTATGCAATGGATTTGCAACATAAACGATCTGTCACAAATTTGCAATAGGTGAATCCATCACAAAATTGAAAATTTGCGACAGATTTATCTTCCGTTGTAAATATTTTTTTTTCATATTTTGTTAATTAATTTGTGACGAAAATTTTTATCATAAAAAATAATAATTTAAAAAAATAAATTTTTCTATGGAAATTTCTGTCACAAAAAATAATAATTAAAAAATAAATTTCTGCGACAAAAATTTCCATCACAAATTTTAAGAAATTTTTAAAAAGAAATATGTACAAATTGAAACCTATAATTAGCCAATATCAATAGTTCTTCGCATTACTTATTAATCATCCACACACCAATACTTAAATATTATTTTACAATAGTATAATTTTAAATCACAATCTAATATAATCTATATTGTCCAATATATAAACCAAGTTCTAACCAAAATATAAATTCACAAAGTAATGCTAAAAAAATTATCTTGCTCAATACAAAGACTTCTATTAAATTTTAATGTCTTGAGATATCAAAGTCCGCAACATAAAAATAAAATAAAATTAGAATAATGAAAAAAAGAAACATAAACTAAGTGGCACATAAAAAAAAATTCAAAACACTTAGATAAATATATATTTTGAAATCTAATTAAGAAAAAGCATAAGTTATGCTTGAAATAATTCTTACCTCAAAATCCCCAAACCACATCGTCCTAATTGCCTTCGAATAACAAAATCCAATTGAAGGATTTCCAACAAAATTGTCCATCGAAAATCTTTTGGAAACTTAAATTTAAAAGTCAGATGAGAGTAGCCCCTAATTTGATATAAACTATATGTACATAGATATAGACACCACAAAAGCTTTGGAACCATATAAGATGTATATTGGCAAATATGCAATGTAAGTACCTACTTATTGGCGTATTGGTATCAATGACAAACAAATTGAGGATTGGAACGTTTATAACCCATTGACACTCCAATTCTTAATTTGTTTGTCATTACATCACATAAATTCAAGTAGATAGAAAGACCAAAGATCTAATATGATTAATCATACATCCTATCAGAAACTCCCTTAAATGGGAGACTTCAAATTGATAAAAAAAAAAGACTCAACAAAATGAGTAGCATTGCTTCAATTAAAAACAGTTGATAATATTCACAAATACATAATGACACATACATAAACACTCCTCCTTATATCCATTATCAACACACAAGCAATTAAAAACCAATCAACAACAAGACTCCACCGCATCTTCCAACATCCCATCCTCTATCCCAATTTCACCAACTCTTTACAATTCTAATGTGTTCTACTAATAGAATATGTAAAATCAAAAGAATGTATGCAACATTTGCCTCGAAATGCACCAAAAAACTCGACTCACAAAAAAAAGTGTTCATCATTGTTGAGATATCCTATATCATTAAGCACATATTAGAATATCAATATTTCACTTCAGATGAACTATAAAATTCAATGCAAATCAAGATTTTGAGTATTTAGTCACATTATTACATATATGATGCATATTGAATAAAAAAAAATTCGATATATATATATATATACCCTAACCACAACAAAACAACATATGTCATACTTTACAAAGTGATTATCTAAAATTTTCTTACAAGTGCACATATTTATCTATAAATCTTAATTCTATAAAATAAATTAAACTTTTTAAACTTAATACAATTCAACATATACTAACATAAAGTTTAACTCAATCAAAATTCTAATAAATTTTTTAACACATAAAAACATAAATCTAACATAATTTAACAACATTTAATACATAAATCAAATTTAAACTAACATAATTTAATTTAACACATAAATTAAATTTAAACTAACGTAATAAATCATAAATAAAAAATTACCTTACTTAGTGGGATAATGCAAAAAATGAGATTTCCAAACCTAAAACAATAATTAAACAAAACAATTAACATTATTTAAAATTAAAACAATTTTTTTCAAAAAAAATTAAAAAAATTAAAAAAAAAAGTGAAATAAATAGGCCAAATCTGGCTACCCAGCCGACCGCTACTAGCCACACAGACTAACAACTTGTTGGGTCGTGCGGACCAGTAGCTTGCTGGGTGTGACCAACAAGCTCGCTAGCCGTGACCGGCTGACTGGCGACTTTTTACCAAATAAAAAAAAAAAAAAAAAAAAAAAAGAGGCAAAAAGTTAAGGGGTAAGGAAGGCTTACCTGAAGACACAAGAGGGAGGTCCAAGATGTGGTTGGGAGAGTTAGGGTTTATTTTCCCCCTCCCACCTATTTGCTACGGAATCCAAATTCACTGCAAAAAAAAAAATTTAATTTTTTTCTTTTTTCAGTTTTGTAACCAAAAACAAATCTATCGCAGAAGATTATGAAATTTTTGAGATTATTATTGATGGATTTTTGTCTTTTATTTTTCGTCATAATTTTTTTTTTTTAATTTTTGCAATGGATTTTTTCCATCGCAAAAGGCCAAACTTAATTTGTTCAAATATTTTCATTTTTGCGAAGGATTTTGCAATGGATATTTTTGTGACGGATTTTCTGCACAAAATCGATTGCAATTTGCAACAAATTTTTTCCGTTCCATTGCAAAGTGCAATTTTTTTAGTAGTGAGGGGTTATTAGACAAAGAGTAGCTCTGACACCACAAATCTATTAGGTATAAATATAATTTGAGAAAGAAATTAATAAATTGGAGGCTAAAAATATATATAGCAATCCAATATATTAATTTTTTAAAGCTCATGCAATACAACTTTAAAATTATTCTCTCAATTTCTTTTTTTTCTTTTATATTTCCTATATCATAGTCTTGCATATATGATCTCTCATACATGGATAACACGCACGCACGTACAAAGAGCAAAAGCATTACATCAATGTTTTCAAAATCGAACCGGACAAAGAACCGGTGACTTTACTGGTTACTGGTTCAACCGGTATGACGTCATAATGACGTAATAATTATATTTAATTTTATAAAAATATATAATATTTTAATATTAACAAAAAATAAAAACTTTCAATTGATATAGAAAGAATATTATTTGAAAAAATTTTAACTTACTTATTTTTAAGTATGTTTTTTAGAAAATAATACTATTTCACAATTAGTCAACTATAAATAAATAAAAAATAATGTTTCACATTAATATAAGTAGTCATTCGTTTCATGTTTCAACTCCAAGTAAAAATAAATTCTTCTATGCTAAATATTTAACATAATCTAAGAGAGATTAAATAAAATAAAATAAGAAATTAAACATAAGCATTCACATATAACTACCACTTCATTAAATTTCAAGAAAATAAATTCATGTTTCAAAAAATTACATGTCCAAAATCTTTAATTATCATCTTCAATTCATAATTTTTCTTTTCCTTTTTACTTTTTCTTTTTTCAAAAAAATAATTTTTAAATTTAAAAAAAAAAAAAAAAGGATTGAACCGGTACCGGTTCAACTGGTTTTTGATCGATTTTCACCGGTTTTGACCAACACTGGTTTTTAAGCCTCAATCGGACCGAACTGGCTACCGGTCACTGGTCCGACCAGCCGATCCGGTCCGGTTTTCAAAACATGGCATTACATACATATATAGAGAGAGGAATCTAGGTCAGCTAAGGCATGAAAATTTTACAACTAATGATGCATTACGTGGCACTTTTAAGGCCACTCATCCATGCTTCAATTCATGGGATAAAAGAAGCATTCATGGGATAAAAAGAAGCCACATTAAGTTTGGTTGAACCCCTCACTGTGCGCACACATGTATACACGTGCACAATGAGAGGTATACGTGCGTGTGTGCGCGCGGCGCATACCCACTGGGTACGCACCCAGCATCAAATGCACCCCACATTAGATTGTCTCAAATCATCCTTCAACCGTCTTTGACATTCTGCATTGCTCCATTTTTCTTTCTTCTTTTTTTTCTATTTCTTTTTTCTTTTCTTTTTTTTATAATTACAAATTGCTTTCAACATCTGCAGCATGTATCTCTTTCATTAATTACGTTCTTAAACCTTGCACATGACTGTAGTCTCCACAATATTTTCTATGCGATTATAAGGTTTTCAGTTTTAATTTATTCTTGTCTCTGAATTCCCTTCACTGTACAAGTATATGCATATAAATCATTTGTAACATATAGTAGGGCATTTATTTACAGGCTTCTTTATAATAAATGTACAATCTATATGTAATTAATAATTGGTTTAATTTGACCAATGGTTTGGTCAAAACGTAGAACAATAATTTTTTTCCCAAATATGACATATGTATGGAATCATCAATTAATTTACTACAAATTAATTCATAACATTCATAACAATTAAGATATTCAATGAACAAGATATTTATAATCACAAGTCTATACATATATATAGATATATATTACATATCTATATTATATATTATATATAGCACAATGGTGTGGGACTTACAATTATGCAATTTTGATTCTATTGTGCAATTTTGGCCAAATTGCAAATTCTTAAAAATTTTGAGTATTTAAATTCAATTGAAAAAATTTCATTAGTTGTGTTGATTATTCTCTAGCTGATATTGTTGTATCATATCTCTAGTTTTCTTTCATTCGAAATTCAAAATATATTTAATAATATTTCATTATCTTTATTAAAAAGCTAGAAGTTTGAGAGATGAATAGTTAGAAATTAACTGATACGTAGAGCTCAATTTAACAAAATCTTTAAAATTAAATTATTTTTACAATAATATCTTTTAGATATGTAAAATATTTTTAGATAAAAATGTGTATATGGAATATAACAAATAATTTAATTTGAAGAATATTTCAAATATAAATAGTTACTTTCTACAACAACTATAAACTCTAAACTTTATTTTATATTATTAATTTAAATTATTTTAATTTTTTAGCAATATAATAGAGAATTCATTTTTAGTTACTTGAAATAAGTTCTTTTATATGGGACATATATATAGCTCACATAATTGAAAATTTTCAGAAGTTTGATAAATGACTACTTAAATAGCAAATAATATCAACTTTTATATTTTTCAATAAATTTAGTTAAAAAAATTGTAATTATATTGCCTACTTTATTTCAATATTTTTGCTTATAATAATTCATAAAAAAAAAAAAAATTTACATGGATTAATGATGTCAGATTAAAATGTTTGACTAAAAGTAAGTATCCATTTAATTATTTGTACATATCGATAAAGAAACTTATACATAAGAGAGTGATAGTTTATCTTAATTTGAATATTAAAAATTACTTATTATTTTATTCATTTACATAATATATGTTATTTGATAATTTTAAAAATAATAAAATAACTACATATATAAATAAATTTTACTTATTAGAGTTATATAAAATATTAAGAGATATTTTAGTTTATAAAAATTGCATGTTACAAGCTACGCACTTAATTTAGTTATCAAATAATAATCTGATGTAAGTTATTTTCACAGACAAAGTATGAATTGTTTACATATTTATTTAACAAAAAACACTTAACATTTAAAAATCTCAACTGTAATGAAAATTGTAAATGTAACTTCCACATAATTAAGAAATCATTTAAAGAAACTTTATATTTTTAAAAAAACTATTGGCTTACTTATCATATCAAAATATGTATGTATAAATATATATGTAATTTAAAAAGCATATTTAGTTAAATATTTTGCTCTACCTTTATTTTCTTAATTCGTAATTCATTTATTTTTTAAATTTCATCATTTTAAAAAAAATTATAATTTATAAACTTAGAGTTAGTAATTCTTCATATTCCACAACTTGTTTAAGTACAGATTATCTTCAAACATAATAATTTTAAATTTAAATATTCATATTGTTTAATTTAATTAGTAATAGATTTAATTTCTTAAATACTAACAATAATTATGATTCGTTTTTAATCATATAAAGTAAAATAAATATTATTATAAAATAAACTATTTTAATATTAAAATTCTTTTCAATGCATCACACCGAATATGCTAATATATGTATATATATATATATATTATTCATATGAAACATCAAAATACATGCATTCTCAAGAAACAAAGCATTATTAATTAATCATTCATTTTTCGAGAGAAAAGATTGCGTACACATATTAGTTTTAAATATATGTATATATGATCATATATAATTAGATAATTTAATTACTGAAGGGACATGGCTTTGCTTGGGTTGGGTAATTATTAATTAATTAATTAATTATTCATAGCTGAGTCCAGTCAGAGTTGGGATCACTCCAGGAGCGGGGCTTGACCCCGACGAGGTGGAGCAGCACCACCTCCAACGCCACGAAGAACTTGGATTTATCCAAGAAAATATTCCACATCCCGCTGACGATGCAGTAATTGCTGTTGTAAGGAGGGCGGTGGTGCGCTACGTGCTGAGCCCTCCCCACGAGAATACCCACATCCTGAAGCGCCACCACCACTGCCGGAAGCTTCCTTTTTGGGGTGTGAGCCCATGCATGAAACTGCTGGCTGAACATTTCGCAACCTGCGAACACACCAACAAATCCTAGCAAAACCGCGTCGTTGGACAAAACGCTTAAAGGAAAAACAGCGATTGTGGTGCCAACAGCCAGAATGTGGAGGTTGCTGGCGACCTGTCGTGTGGTGATCGCCCACGGCTGCTGGTGGTGGCCTTGAAACGCCTCGATTTGTGAACCGAAGACGGGAGTTTCAGCACTGCCATAATTGTCGATGGCCCAGTGGTAGATTCCACTGACTAGGTCTGCAGCCATATAACCGATCAATGCCGAGAACATCAACTCCAGCCATGTGGATGCACGGGCAGCTAGTAATAGGGACTTGGCTAGGCAAATCAGCAAGGCGGCGCAGCCGCTGGCCAACGAAGCACATTGATCCCAGGTGGAAACTTGCCAGCTTTCTTGACGATTTTCGTGTTCTGAGGTCTTAATTATGGCTGAGTTTTTCCCTGGAAGCTCTACTAGTGCGCTGGCAGCCATATGTTAGAAGTTTCTGTTTTTTTTTTTTTTTTTTTTCCTTCAATCTTTCTATCTGGTGGGAAAGTTGGAATCGAGTAATTTCCTTTTATTTGAAAATTCTTGAATGGAAGAAAGAAAATTATTGGAGAAGAAGAAAAGTTTCGAGGCGGTGGAAAGAAATGGTTGGGAGATCTAATTTATAAGGAGTTTAAAGGAAGCCGTGGATATCTCACAAATGAATTGGATTGAGATGGAGATAAAGGAAATATTAAAATAAATGAATCCAGAGTGTAACAATTTGTGTAGTGCATTCAATTTACGTTATATTGAAAATATTTTACTCATATCAAGTTTCTGTCATATTCATGTGAAAACTATAATTATGACCCATGATTGTCAAAATTTATTAATTTTTTTAATTGTAAATCAGTCCCATAATAAATATATATAGAACACATAACTCATTACATAATTAATTTTAGTTTGGCAATTTCAATCCAACTCGTGGGTACTAGTCCCGCTTCGCCCGGCACGCAAAACTTGTTCCGCATGGGGCGAGGTAAGTTTTAATATGAATATCATCTAGTGTGGGAAAGGTTTGGGTTTAGGACCGACTCACCTTACCCCACTCCAGTACTATATAATTATAATATATTATATATTTGTATGATTGAATTCTTTTATATATTTATGTTTGAATATTTCCATTTTGATATTATTTTGTTGATGTTTATATTTCAGTTCTTAATTGATATATTTAGATATTGTTATGTTGATTGAATTTTTTTATATTAAATTTTATGAGATTGTAGGTGAATTATCATATTATGATTAATTGAATAATTTTTAAAAAAAAATGTTGGTAAGTTCGGGGCAGGGTGAAGCGAGTGCAGATTTTACACATTTAATGCAGAGCGGGGCGGGACAAATTTTAAAATATTTTTTTAAGTATAGAGACTGCGAAGCCTAATCATTAATTAATGAGTTGTCAATTTTGTTTATTTTGTAAGGATACGAGGTGGTCCTGCTCATATGTGTTTATCGGCGCGCCAAAAACAGTTGGTTGGTAATTCCATGCAAAATTAAATGGGCAGACCATTAGTGCTAACTGACTCCTTACATAAAGCTTTTAATTGTAAATCTATTAACAGCAAAAGAATTAATGTAGCCCAGTCAACAGTGAATTCCTACTATTCTATTGTTGATCAGCTAACTTAATTGGCTTTGACTTTTTGTTGGGATGCGAATGATACTTTTTGTTAAATTTGAGATTTACTACTTCACCATGCGATCAGAAATACTTCTATTGAACTTAAAGACTAATAATTAGATTTTCCCTTCTTTTATTTTTTTTTGTTTTGTTTTGTTTTGTTTTTGTCGTCTATTTCAGATTTAGTTCATGACGTCAAATATATTTTTTATTGAGATTAATAAAAAGACTAATATTTAATTAGATATCTTATTTGACTAATTACATTTTTTGTTAGGAAAATGGTAGCTGTATCACTATCATGAACAGCTAATTGTCATCCTTTCTCACGCCTCTCTTGATGAGATGACGCAAAACATAAACATAGTGCAGGACAGCGAGCTCGGTGAACGCTGATCTATAAAAAGTCATTCTTTTGATGTATACTCACAGTGGTTACAACTTAGCTATGACAATAATTTTGTTACAGTCGTATATGCTCTTCCCCTCCGAAAATTATTGTCCCTATGTATTTGATTTGGAATGACGTATTAAATAAAATTTGAAAAGTAAAAAAAATTGAAGTACTAAATAAAGATTGAAAAGTGAAAATTGCAGGTATCACTGCACTTTTGCCCTTTAAAATTTAGTAGATTAACATCATTATTTGATTGAGAGAGTGATTTTTGGGAAAATAATTTTTACTCGAGGAAATTGAGTATTATTCTAAGAAATCTAAAAATGAAATAGGAGCAACAAATTAACCATTAAGACAATATTTTATACAAGCTAAACAAGGCTGGCTCTACCTTTAAATAAGAAAGGTGATTGTCTTAAGCCTCTTACATATATTTTTTATTTTATATTTCAGATCTCAAAAAGAAAATTAAGGGACTTATTATTTATTTATTTATTTTTAATATTTTAGGCCTAAAAAAATATAAGGCATTTAGTTTAAAAGCGTTATACATAATGTTAAGAACTAGTACAAGGCCTTTAATTTGGAATTCTCATTATTTAAATTTATAATAAAAATTAATTTATTATAATAAATTAAAAATATAAATATAACTTTTATACTTTTGATTCTCCTAAATCTCCTCTATCTCTTTAAACTCTTAATGTTTTTCTTATCAAAATCCTAAATACTTCCTTCTTTTTCAATACTAATCACCGATTCACTTTCCCCTTTTCAATGTTAATATCACTAAACAACATTGCAATGTTAACTACTAAATAATGTTAACTTCAATTCTCTTTTACTATAAATCAAGACTTTATTTCTTCTTTATTTGTTTTCTTTTGCTTCAGCCAAAAGAAGTTTTTCAAAATTAAAACTAATAAAATTTTACCTAAGGTCAACAATTCTCAAAGAAGATTGAATAAGTTAGCTATACTATCAATTGAAAAGGAAATATTAAAAAAAAAATTGATTATAAACATATAAACAATAATTTTGCACCTTAAAAAAAGGCATAAAAATAAAGTTTAGATAGTAATATTTTGTATTGAAAGTCTTTTCCCTATAAAGTATGAAAATCTAGATATGTTTACTAGAAATTTGATTTTATTTCTGTAATATTTTAATTTTTTTATTAAATATATTAAAGGTCACATTTTCATATTTCATCTTAAGCCTCTAATTTTGTTGAGACAACTTTGAAGGTAAATTACATAGGCACTTCTTAAAGTTTTACATAATTGCAAACACTCCCTTGTTATTTCAAAAATTGCACATATGGTGTATGAGGTTTTGCTTTATTTAGTATTTAAGTACTTTTATTAGTTGCCATTAGGGTAGCTAGCCTCCATCAAAAGAGTTGTGCTCCATTTATTTGTGTTTTGGATATTTTGTAAAAACAAATTTTGGAGAACATGTTTTGAAAGTTAAAATTGGGGAATACATTAATTATTTATGTTGTTTTGAAGAAATATGGAAAATAGTTTGTGGATGAAATTGTTTGTTTAGAAATTGATGTGGATAATTAAGACCACAAGGGCAAGTCAGTAAAAATTGAGCCACGAAGAAGGGCAACAAAACCCTAATAAGCCTAAGCCCCTCCAGAAAAAACCATAAATATTGAGTCCCTGAAAGAACTTAGATACAATAAATCATTTGCAAAAGAATCACGAATATTCAAGAACCATTAAGAATAAAAATCTCTCTGCACACATTCCAAAAAGAAAAAAGAAAAAAACCGACTCACTATTTTTTACCAAAAGAGACTTTCCTCCAACTTCCGTGCAAGATCATTTTGGTGCCGTTTGAGAAAAACTCTAAACTACAAAAATAAGAAAGTTGATGATGTAGACAAGATCTAGAGTTCGCGACTCTAGCAAGCAGGTAGCCCCGACATCGAAGAACATGGAGAGTCACCAACCTAAGGACCATTAGACCCAGTAGCTGAACTAGCCCCGAATGCACAACTCATCCCAAAAGAGACACTTGCACAACATGCACTGCCTTCTGGATGAGACGCCCACATAGTAGACCTTGCTAGAGAATGCCACTACTCAAGTTACGAGTAAAGTAGTCACCCGATAAGCTAAGAAGCACCACCCACAGGAGTTGCAGCAATCCTCACACCGAAGCCACGGAGGCTTCTTCTTCCCTAAAAAGAACTGAGCTAAGAGTCGAATCTGAACGTGATGATGTTGTTTCCCCCTTGCCCCAATAGGTAGATAGATGCTCTTCACTTAGGGTGCATTCCAACTCGTGTGCAACCGCTAATGTTGGAATCAAGATGCATTCCTTGACATTGCATTTGTTAGGAAGAGCCAATATCATCCTCTATCTATCGTCTCCTAAGACGTAGCCATTTTTCTTCAATTATATTGCTAGAAACACTCTCTACTAGAACAAAGATAGCCCACTTACTGGAGTTCGATGACACTGTGGACCCTGAGGAGCACCTAGATAACTTCTTGGCGAGGATGGAGTTCTATGACTAGTATATTGCAAACTCTTCAACACCACACTTACAAAGCGCGCCTTGATATAGTTCAATCAGATGTCAGCTGGATCCATCATAAGATGGAAGGTGTTGATGCTGTATTTTCTCCAGAATTTCTCCATCAGTCGTAGATATAGGGCACACTTGTTCACTATTAAGCAAAACGAAGAAGAGTCCCTAAGGACTTACCTCAACTGCTTCATTCAAATGGTGCATGAGATCACCCATATCAGCCATGAGCTCCTACCCAGTATCATCCAACAGAACTTGAAGCACTTAAAATTCCAAGAGTCGGTTGATGGAAAACCTCTCATTACTTTGGAAGAACTCTTGATTCATGCAAAAATATACATCAAGATTGAGGAAACTGCAACTGCCTAGGAAGTTCATAAGCATAAAACAAGCGACAAAGGGAGCAACAATAGGAAAAAGCAAAGGGATCGTGGATGCAGCCCCCTCCAAGTGTTCACCACTATACGCCGCTTTTGGCCCATAGCAGAGATTCTAACTATGGCATTGCAATATGGCCTCATTCAACGCCCTCCTCAAAAGACAACAAAGGATCCAAATAAGCATAAATCGGACAAGTGGTGCCACTTTCACCGCAACAATGGATACACCACCAAGTGGTGCAGGTACTTGAGGATGAGATCAAGAGATTGATATAAAGAGGACACATCAAAGAATACATGGCGTAGAGGCCAAACAGTCCAAAGAAGCACTAACAACACCGATACAACTCAAATAACCTCTTTATGGCTAAAGTCATCTAGGTGATCTCAAGAAGGCCAACCAGCAGAGACTCCATCAATGCTAGAGAGGTGCTGGCACAGGTGATGAGATAAATGCAAGCCCATATAATTGATCCCATATTGAGAATCTTTGACGTGTGTCACTTGATACTCAACACTATTTTTGAGAAGAACATCGAGAGTCCAACACTTAGAGTTGACCAAAGAAAGGAGCGACATGACAATAACAAGAAGAAAAATGGTAAAGGCATACTCTGAGACCCTAACATCAAGTTGGCAATCACCCAAAAGATTCCCTCCAAAATACATGTGCACTACTAGTGAGCCCATTTTTGTTTGCAGCATCTTCAATAAATTTTCCTCGAGTAAGAACTTTTTTTCCTCTGTTTCGAGTTAGTGACCTCTTTTGATTTTGATTTATGCATTTAAGACTTAAATAATGCCAACCCATATGGGAACGATGCCATCTCGTTGTTGATGAATTATTTTGATGAATTTCATTTTCTTAACATTATTGTCTCTGGTTATTACTTAAATCTTTGAGGTGCTCGCTTGTGCACCCTCTCTTTAGAGTACACTTGAATCTTTAGGGTGCTTGCACACCACTCTCTAAAGCACACCTGACATATTTAGCATAAACCTACTAGCCAACTCCTCCGGGAGTACATAATACTATGCGTAGCCTCCTAAACACCTTCCCAAAGGCAAGTGGCTGCATTATTGCAATGCTTAACGAACTATTATAGTAGTTAAGATGATTTCACATGAGGTGCACGACTACACCTTCAAACTTGATCACCTAACCTCTTTCTATGGGTATATGGCTTATGTGCCACCCTTTATCACCACAATTCAACGTCAGGCACTAAGACCTCTTAAGCATCGGCTCGCACTCTGATATCATCCCAACACTTAGCACCAACAAAGAAGACCTCCTGAATAAGATGTATGATCAAACTTCGCTACAACGGCTATTAATAAAGCCAAGATCCTCTAAACTAGATCCTTTGCAAAATGTTGTCATAATACTTAACTTTTACAAGCCCTTGCTATAAAGGCACCTAACTACGTTCACAAAAAATGACCTAGTACCACAATGAAACTTCACCAGCCCTTACTTGTGAGGTGCTCAATCGAATTTAATTCGAAAGATTAAGCATAGCGAGGTTCACTGACACCGTCAGGTGCCACTCTACAAAAGTTAATGATAGCCCCTTAAGGGACTTACTGCAAACTTAATAAAATGAAGCTCTACATCTTTCCCGCACAACCTTGTTGTGCATTGAACTCACATCAATAACGTATTAATATCTTGAAACTTGAATAATTAACTAAGTGCACATGCGAACCTAACAAAAATTTCTCTAAGCCCTCAGTTGAATACAAAGTTTTGGCCACAAGATCTCAAGCACTTGAACGACTTTGTGAAAGAACTAGATGTAAAAAAAAGTAAGAGAGAAAAAGAAAAAAAAAAAGAGAAAAAAGATGAAAAACAGACCCCTAGGGCAAGCGCCTAAGAAGCCAAAGACAGGCACCCCATGTAGGTGCCCAAAGAAAAAGAGAGCCTAGTATTAGCGTCTAAGAAGAAGGGCCCCTACACAGGCACCCATTGTGGATGCTTAGAAAGGACGGTGCCCGTCGTCGATGTCCAACGATGGCACCCAAGATAGGTGCCCAACAAACGCTTAACACTTGCACCTTCGCCCAATAGCTGGGTGCAACCTACTCAATAGAGTTCATAATAAGTGTTCCATAAATGATAATCCTATGTGTGATATACTTGAATTTAAATATGCATAGGCAATATTAAAAAAGCTATGAAGATTGTGTGAGATAAGTCCCTCAAATGACTTAGTGAAATAAAAAAATTAAAAAAAGGAATAACGAAAATAAATTAAGTATTGAGACAAATGCCTATAGCGCGAAATCTCCAAAAATTACCTCAGCCAACTAAGAAGAAGAGTATAATTCCAACTCTTTTGTTCATACTCGTCTACTATACTCTCTTTTGTTCAGACTCGTCTACTACACTCTCTTTTGTTCATCCTCTTCTACTACACTTCGCATATGATCAATACTAAGGCGGTCTCGTACACATCATAGTGATAGTGTCTAATGTTGTAAACCAATGAGACTCATTAACCATAAGTCTTCCAAGAAGTCAGTGCCAAGAAGAATACGACAATACTAACTCTAGCAAAAAAATGTAAACTTTGACAATACTGCACATGTATATGCCACTCTGAGACTGATTGATACTTAGCCATTTAGAGAAAAACAAGGGGAGATCATAAAAACCACAATCATTATGAGACCCCAAAAGGAGGCTTACTAAGAGACACTTCTGACAACGGACTGCAACCAAGCATAATGGAACAATCTTTAGAGTGCAAAGCATCATCTTTGCAACAAGACCTTAAAATGACGTGATGAAACACTATAACCCAAGAGACCTTAGAGAATTACATCTATGAGGCACTTCGAAAGGCTCGCAAAACAACTTAATCTTGTGAAAAAAACCTAAGAGATACTTGCAGCATAGAGCTCTGCCAACAGAACGTCTAAGTTATCAGTTACGTTCAAAGCTTCTCCAAAAGTCCTAAAAGAACTTTGAAGTGCCAATATTTGTGAGAAACTCTAATTTATGCTCAAACACATTTTCGAGCCGGCCAAACACCTTCCCAAATGCCCAAGCACATCTTCTAGTGCCTAATTGCATCGATAGACACCTGACTAAGCGAATGCTCTCTCCTTGCACTAGCAAGGGCCACTTCCTTGGGGAACCTAAGAACTCTAACCCTAAATTATTTGTGGACTTTGAATTAACAAAGGGAATGATTTGACCTCCCTCAAGTCCTAACTCCTTCGGAGCAAACGCAAGTGGCAGAGCTACCGACACCAAATAAAGACTCTTAAACACATGAAGCCCTCATGAATGTAGACAAGCTCAACCTTATTACAGCCATGAAGATAACCCCACAATCCTCAAAACAAATCTAAGTGCTTCCAAGAACACATAACCCCACAAGCAACCCTAAAGGATCCTCTAGATGAGAAGCTCAATATAAAAATCTAAGTCCGTTCCAAAGCACAAACTTTTGGCACAGCTTTGTAACTCCAAAAAAGACTGGACGGACCTACATAAAAGTAAACATCATGACCCAGCACGAGCGCCCAACATGAGCATTCAACTTGGGTGCCCACTCGCTATTGCCTTATCAACCGTCCTGATGTAGTCAATGACCTCTCTAACGACAATGCACCACCACCACTCTCTCTCTCTCTCTCTCTCTCTCTCTCTCTCTCTCACACACACACACACACAAGTTTGACTCAAATTCAATACAATCTGTCTTGGGCCCTACTCCCTAATTTAAGCTCTTTATAATACACTTGAAAATTCTAAGTCCTTAGATGACTACAATACAGAACTTTATCAAGTCTTCAAGTTTCAATGCATAAAATTCACCTAAATCCTTAGGTGAATGAGGCCAAAAAAAAATGTCAAATTTTTAATTGAATACAATTACACACTTAATTTTTTCGATAAAAATTAATCATACTAATAATCTTAGCTTTATGAATTAAAATAAGGTTAACATTAAAATCAAACTTTATGTCATATTTTCAATATGAAAATAAGAGAAATGTTTTAGGAGAGACAAATTTTACTATATATTTCAAACCAATTACCTTTATTTAGGTTTGTAGGATGAAATTATTATTTTTATATAATATATTAATGTATATTTATAGTTGGATGATTAGTGATTGGTATATATAAGTAATTGAATTAATTGAGTTTTTTAAAAATTATTATTAATGCTAAAGAATATATGATTTAAAATTCCAGAAATAAATTTATTAGAAAAATAAGGTTAAAAATAATACATGAAACAATTATTATAATAAAAATCAACGAATGTTAAACATTATTTAAGTATTTATTGAAAAAAATTGTTAAATCAATTATTTTATGCATTCTTAAATACTAAATGAATTAACATAATAATTAATATCTCAACGAATTATTAGATGAATTAGTCAAAATTATTTTACATTACTTCTCAAACGAAATATTAAATTCTTTTATTTTTCAATGAAATTAAATGAAAAGATAAATTTTAAGATAATTTTTGAAATATAAATACTTAAATGAAAATATAAATTTATATAATTTATAAATGAAAATATAAATTTTTATAATTTATCAATGGAAATGCGAATTTATTAAATGGAAGTATAATTTTTTATAATTCATAAACAAAAAATTATTTTTATTAATTTTTCAAATTTTAATTTTTGAAACAAAAATATAATTTTTTACGATTTATAAAGAAAAATATCGATTTTTATAATTTGTAAACAAAAATGAAAATTTATAAAATTTGTAAACATAAAGTTTAGAATGTTTTAATTAGTGGAATTTTAACACACACACACACACACAAATATAAGGGTGAGAGGATGAGAAATGAATGAATGATGTGAAAGGTTGAGATAGAAAAGAAGGTAGGTGTGGTTTTAACATGTAGGGTCTTTTGGATGTTTTAAGTAAGAAGTTTTTAGGTATAAAAATTGGTGTTATGAGAGTTAAAATTGAGAAATAAATCTATTTATTTGGTAATACCTTGGGAGTTGGAAAATGTTTATGCAAAATTCAAACAAACAAGCCCTTGGAAAACTTAAAATGCCCTTCCGCGTGCAGGAGATCATCTCGGCTCATTTTGATCAATTTTAATGAACGAAAATGCCTTTTAAACTTAAAGGTAAATACCTTTCACATTAAGATGAGGGTATTTGTAAATAAAAACCACAAGAGACGTATTATGGTATTTTGAATTTTTTTAACTATGATCATTCGTAGTCTTTGGCTTTTTAATCGGGCAAAAATCTTTTAACCCCCCTCCCCTTGTGTAATTCAAAATAAGCAATTTACCTCCTTATCATAAAAAAATAATAATAATAATGATTAAAAAGGCCTCATATATTTTCTAAAAATAGCTTGCCACCTCCTTCCTTTTGTTTGCTACTCATTTAATACTAAAATCACTGAATTACACTTAAATAAAATTAAAATTTATATAATTATTTATTTTTATTTTATTATTATCATTTATCTTTCTTTTATCTATATTTTTTTAATAATTTAGATTAATCATACTTATATATTTATAAAGAAAATATAAAAAATATTTTTAGCTATACATATATATACATATTGTGTATGTATATATATAAATATACAAAAATTTATTACCCCCACCAAAGGAAAAAAAATAAAAAATAAAAAAAGTTCCCCTGACTGCCATGGCAGCCCGTCTCACTTAGAGGTGTCAAATGAGCCGGGCCAAGCCAGCCCGGCTCGTTTAACAAACAGTTAATGGCGGTCCCGGGCCGTTCACGGTCCAGATCGTGACGGGCTGAAAATTGAAAAGTCCGACTTAGCTCAAAACCAACTCACTGTATAGGTGAGCCGGTTTATATATGAGCCGAGCTAGACGGTCCGGCTAGTGAGCCGGCTCGCGGGTTGGCCCACGAGTTTCTTTTTTTTTTTTTTTTGAAAATGAATTTAAAATATTGAAGTTTTTATATTTATGTGATTATTAATATTTTTTTCAACACTTATACTTAATAATTTATACTTATGTGATTTTTAATAGTTTACTACACTTAAATTTTTATAAAAACTTAGAAATTTATACTTATATTAATTTTTTTTATCAATTATATTTTTCCAGAAACACCACCAAATAAGGTGGTGAGGGGTTTGGCATGGACCCCTCTACCCGTCATTAATTTAAAAAAATTAATTACATAGAGGTGGATTTGACCAAACCTCTAAATGAAAGTACATAATAATAACAAAAAAATAAATAAATAAACAACTTTGTAATATCTAAACATCTAAACATGTCCAATGATAAACCGGTCGTTCACTCAAGTGATCTAAATCGCTCTTGGACTGAGATGCGATGGTGGATGCGGTTTCAAGTCATTCTTCATCATCTTCTTCAAATTGAGGCAATATGGTCTTCACCTTTCTCAATTTTTTTTTTTTATATAATTTATAATTTTTAGAAATTTTAATTTTTAAATTATAAATTATAAATTTATAAAGTAATAAATTATAAATTATAGATTCTTAATTATAAATTATAAATTTATAATATTTTAAAATAATAATTTGTAATTTAAAAATTATAAATTCTTAAATTTTTAAAAATTATAATTTATAATTTAAATTAAAAAAATATTGCGGGCTAAGCGTGCTAGCCCGCGTAGCCCTCGAGCCGGCTCGTTTAGCCCGCGAGCTGGGCTAGCCCACGGTCCTTCACGATCCGCGGGCCGAGTCGATCCCGGGTTGCAAAATTTCAGCTCGCGACGGGTTTTCAAGCGAGCTGGTCCAGCTCAGCCCATATTAAAAAATTAAACGAGCCGAGTTGGGCTGATTTTTTTTGCGAGCCAGGCCGAGTTGGGCCGGTCCGCCCGGCCCGTTTTGACACCTCTAGTCCCACTCCCCCCTCTCCCAAAAAACCTTGGCTGCCATGACAGCCATATCATCCCAACCCATCCGAAAATATGGCTACCATAGCAACAATTGCAATGGCTGACATGGCAGCCCGCAAGCTGGCCGTACCTAGCCAGATCTAGATCTGGCTAGGTCCAACTGTCAGCCACTGTGGTCGGCCGCATCTTGCCATTTCGGCCGGCCGGCAACTTTTTCTGAAAGAAAAAAATATATTTATATATATACTTACTTTCTACACGTACATATATATCATGTACATACATATATACATATATTTACTTTCTACACATACATATATCACTGTTTAAAAAATCATACTGGATCGGCCAGTCGGACCGTCAACCGGCCAACAAACCGGTCCGATTTTCTCAAAAATCCGAAAAATTGAAAAAAAACCCTATTTTGTAAAAACCGTTCAAACCGGCCGGTCGGACCGTTGAACTGTTCACGGTTCAATTGAACCGGATCGATTTTTTCATTTAATTTTTAATATCTAAATACAACGTTTGAAGGTTAAAATACACCTTACAAGCTATCTAAAAGTCAAAAGAAACCTTAGTTTAGAGTTTAGAATTAACTTACACACTCTCAACTTTAAACTTTGAACTTGATATATTTAAATTATTGTGATTATTTATAATATGAATTGTGAAATTTGGATTGTAATGTTAGATAATATCATTTAAGCTCTTTATGTTTTATATTTTGGCATTTTATTAATTTTTAAGTAATATATAATATAAATGTATATATTTCGTAATTATGATGTCACGGTTCAATTGCGGTTTAATTACGGCCTGACCAACGATTGAACCAGTGAACCGTGAACCAGTAAGCTTTTCGATTCAATGAACAGTCCGATTTTTCAAACATTGACATATATATCATGTACACACACATACATATATATATATATATATTGGTTAATGTTTTTTTTTCGCAGCGGCCATGGCCAGCTCTTTTTCATGGCGATCATGACCACCGATTTTCAACAGTCTACAGTGGTAGGGATGGGGGGTGAGGGTGAGGGTGAGGGTGAGGGTGAGGGTTTGGGTTTTGGTAATATTAAGTATATATCTTTTAATATATATATATATAAGTATGTATATATGTAATATATACATATTATATAATATAATATATTTATAAATAAATATATTTTTATATTTTTTTTATAACAAAGATTCAATTTGGACCAATGATTTTTTTATAAATATACAATGGTTGATAATTAGGCGTATAATAGTTTTTTAAATGTATATAAAAAAAAAAATCACCCTCAAAATTTTGCATGTAGGTGCGTATGAAATGCACTAACGCTCATAAGGGGATTCTTAGCCTGATTTTAAAATGACAAGTAATTTTTTTTAACATTTTTTTTTTACAGGGGATAAATCACTACAACTATATTTGACTGGGGGTTTCCCCTTTTTAATCTATTCTACATTCCGTAAGAGAAGGAGAGAAGAGGAGGGGGGGGGGGGGGGGGCCTGCATGGAACTGATAAGAATGTGGGGCAAAAATTATATTCCAGCGAATAAGAAGAAAAAATGCAATTCAACTTAAATTATAATAAAATCATAGTAATTGTAGATAGCGTAGGATGCTCAGAAACGGCTATCTTAAACACACAAGTGAATAAGAAGAGAAAGTGTCATCTAATTTTCTAGGACTTAATAATAACACAACAGATTCAGTTAGCTATTAGAATTGGTATTACCAACAAAGTGTATTAAATTGCAAACTCTTAACAAAAACTTCACGGACAGATGGGCTCGCTAAAAATAACTTTAATAATGAAAATACAATTTTCCACCTCTCATATACGTATATACATTAGGGGTGGGCACTGGGTTGGGATTACCAAATTTGGGACTATCAGGTCGAGTAATTAGTCGTTCGGGATTTAAATTTTAATATCCGATCCTAGCCCAATTAAAGACTAGGTACTTGGACCTCGGGTGCCCGATCCCGAACCCAGGTTCTGAGTTTGGGTATTGAGTATTTTAATTATAAAAAAAGAAAATGAGTCATCAAAATCTGGCCAATTTTTGAATTAGTCCAGATTTAGTGTCTTACGATAAGATAGTAACTGGTTGGGCGGCTGGCAACTGACAGGTGGTTGAGCAGCTAGCGGCTGGCAGTGGAAGGCCGGCGGCTGCGGGCAAGGCTGCACCGCAGCAGGAGGAGGGGGGTAAAAACTGGGGGTGGGGGGGCAAGGGGTCCAGAAGAAACAGAGTAACGGAGTGGGGCTTTTCTAGTTTTTCGGCTTTCTGTTTGTTAGGGATTGCCGGGCTACTGCAGCTGTTTTGCTATCTTGGTTAGTCTTCTTTTTTTGGTTTTTTTAATTATTAAATGACCGGATACCCAGTACCCAACAAGGCCTAGATTCAATATTCAAATGGGCCAAATCAATGGGTATCCAACCGGGCCTTGATTCAATATCCAAATGGGCCGAATCAATTGTAGAGAACGGTTACCCCAAAAAACTCAAAAATGCACATCCCAATTGAACATTTCTCAATTGGACCGGGTCCGGTACCCAACACCCAGGCCAGATGCCCACCCCTAATATATATGGACTCATGTATATATATATATCGTATGTCTTTTTACTTGTAAATTCACTGTGTTATCTCACATGGGATCATATTTAGTTCTTATGAATAAGCAAATTTTATAACTCTTTAAAAAGTTAAAGGTATGGATTGCAAAAACAAAGGAAATTTGACAGACCCGCACTAATTAACATCAATCTTGACGGGCCGCAGTATTATGCACAACGACACATAAAATCAAGATGAAGAAACCTTAAATAGCATCGGTTGCTGCCGTGTAGGACGAGACAGAAGATATGCAGGGAAACCAATACCGACGTCTACCGTCCTCGTCACCATCATCAATCATGGCAAGACCTTCCTGTATTATAGTATTATACAAGAGAGTTAAGAGAATTTCATCATTATAACTGTATGAAGCTTGAAGCATCTAAACAGAAGAAAATAGCACCAATAACTTACCTCCAGTAAAGTTTCCAGGGCATCTGTTGCATGTCCAGATGACCAAGAGAGCCGCCTCTGAACTTCATCAGCTGTCACGTAGCCTTGACCCTAATGAGACAGCAACACAAATCACATGTTCAAAGTAAACACAATTTAAAAACTAATGCTAATGGAGGTACAAATAATAATCAATATCCAGGCCAGTCTAACAAGATGATATTAACAAAACACATTAAATCACGTCATGAGACGGGTGAGAGGAGAATAGTTGCCAACAGGGAACTCCTCAGAATTTTTCCTTCTTACATGATTCAGATGCCGTACCCCCTTGAATTGAGCAAGGACATGGGCATGGGCGCCACACATTTCACCAACCCCAGGTCTAGGTTTTATAATATATATTGATTAACCCAAGAAGAGGTGGAAAAAAAAAATGGAAAAAAAGGGGGCTTATTAAATGTATTGATTCATGCTATGTCCATGGGAATGATATAAAACCAAAATTAAAATCTTATCTATTTTCGATTATAACAATGTCATGATACATACCAGAAATATTAAGTGGGAATACGATCAATAATAGAAAGTAGATAAAATCAGCACTTAAAAAAAATAAGTGGTTTAATACAAAATAATAAAAGAGGAAAATGACAAATTCAAGAATGCAAAGCCGTGGATAACATGTAGACAAGGGAAAACCTGCGCCAGCTCTAATATTTCATTGTGGTCTTTGTTCAATTCTGTAGGAACAGATCTGACAAGCTTCTTTTTACCAAGTGAAATCACCTCAAAACCATTACCAAGTACCTGGAAAACAAGTCAAGTTTTAATGGTGTAAAACACATCCAAAAGCAAATGATATTATGTGTTAAAAATATATTTGATAATGAGGCAAAATAAAAACATAGCACATATATGTACATGCGTGTATGCATGCATGTATGTATCTACTGCATATACATAGACATCTGTGTGTGTGTGTGTGCATAACGAGAGAGAGAGAGAGAAGGGAGAGAAAGAATAGTTATTTGTAAGTCATCAATATTTACAACAAAATCAGACCATGGAGTAAAGTTGGAGAAAGTGTACAAGCTCAGTGACATGTCGGAGCAAGTAATACACAACCACCCAACAAATTAATATTAGCTAAGACAACATCTAAGAAAGAAATATTAAGACAACCTCTCCCAAGCCCCAACTTTAGCATTATAGTTATTGCTTTCCCAGATTAGGCCCCACACAGTTTGTGAACTTGTGATGATCAGGTGATGATTTGCCACTCGATATGCTATAGTTGATCCTGAAATTCTTCAAATAAAATTGTCCCTGATTCTAGAGACTCATATCATTATAGAGTAGATGTAAATCATGTATTTCAAGCCAAATTGCCAATTATGTTTAGATTCCAGAGATTTTGACCAAAGTTTGTTTTTCCTAGAAAACTTGATATACATTGTCATCCTCAGGTTCATTATTATGCTACTTCAGTCAATCCAGCAAGTCTAACAGCTAGGACTCAGGTGTTCCACTAGCACAATGTCAAATGTAAAAGCTGGACCACAATACCTTCAGCTTACTTATGGCACGCAAACAATCATCCTGAGAGACAGTTTCACGAGCTCCCTTCCTCCTTTGACTGAGCAATTTACACAATTCTTCCAAGCTGATCAAACCTCCATTGTGAGGTCTAGTGGCCAAAACTCCTAGATGGATAGATTGATATCTTATTAGAAGGGGGGAAAAATACCTTCATATCAAAGAAGCATGACTCAGACAATGTCATTTATAAAAGAAAGAAACCAAGGGAGAGCAACCAGATACTTGTCAAAATCAAATGATGCATTACAACAGGCAACCTACATATTGCAAGAGAATAAGCATAATTTAGAAGTCCAGTACCAACCAAGTTCATAATAGAAGTCACCAATCCCCAACAACTCAGCCCAAAAACCCTTATTCGAGGCCAGAGGATCCACTCCAACTTTGGCGCACATCTCATGAAACTGTGATCTGAATGCTGGATTCTTGCGAATGTCATTCTGTGAAAGCCACATGGAGGTACAATCTTAATGCGAGAAACTAATGCTTTACATGGTTCAATAAGGAAGGAGAACGAGTATACCAAGGGAATTTATAGTACTTCACTCTGAAATTGGAAGTCTATAATGGTTTCCTTGTTTGGTACCATGAAAATAAGGTTAGGAGAGAGAGATGTCTTACACAAATTCACCATATTCCTTCCTCTTTGCTTACAAAGGGCACATTTGATTGAGAATATAAATGATAGTGGAGATTAGAATAGGAGATAAGATGAAATTAAATAATTTATTAGTCAGTTTGACATTAAAGATTGATCTTACAATTAACTGCCACTAAAATCTACCCTAATCTCTTATGCATATTTGATATGTAGAATTAGCTATATAAATGACAAGATTGCCCTTGAATAAAATCCCCATCCCTTTCATGGACCTTTACAAAGCAAAATTGTAACGAAGGGGTGCGATTACCCCAACACACTACTTGAATAACACACGATTCGGTGAACAATGTCGGGCTTTGGATTAATTGCAAGCCGGCCCACATTCTCATCTTGCCTATCAAACAACACATTAAGTGAAATTAGAAGACTATGTTGGGGCTAATAACTCATATCCTAATAAAATTAAATTGAGAATGCTTTTATCCTTTGATGCATATACTTCCTCTTTTCTGCCTAACTTTGGAAAGAAACAAAAAGAGAGCTGACAATGAATTTCTCTCACATTGTGATTTACATTACTACATATTATACTGTCTAACCTATAATAGTTATATACTATATTTCCCTTGTACTGTACTCCCTCCCTCCCTCCCTCCTATACTTCCACTTTCACCTGAGCCAAATATAATCTAACTAAAATAAAAATAAAAAACACAGCATTGATTTTCATTCTATTCATATTTCCAAAGATAAATACCATGCGATAACCATATTAGAAACTAAAAAAACATGATTTCCATTTATTTTTACCTATTTGTTAGGCTTCACATGCACCCAGTTCAAATGCAGCTAAAACCTAATCAAGCTCAAACATGACAAAGTTTGGTTTTCGTTTTACTAATGTCACAATTCTTTACAAATCAATTAACAACATAAAGAATTGCTTCGTTAAATAAGTTCACACCATTCCAGCATAGTCAGTTAGGCGCCAATTTCTAAGAAGATTTCCTGGAGATGAATCTGCAAACCTGCAGCTCGATTTAAGTTAAAACTAGTTAATTCTTTTAATTAATTTGAGCCAATATGAGATGCCAACAAATGACATACATATTACTGAAAGCGGAACAAGAAAAGTAAAACTGGCTAGGTACGGTTTTAAAGAATAAAAAAAAAAAAAGAAGGGCTGAAATTACTATCTAAAAAAGGGCACCTTGTGTTTGCGAGCGAAGTCTTCTAGCTGTGAACGAAAAGTAGCGAGCTGCTCTTTCATGAGATCAGTCCGCAATTTTGCTACATTTTCACCGAGCAGTCGATATTGATCCTTTCATTATCAGAAAATAAATACTAAAATAATTATACACTCACATAGACCCAAAAAAAAAAAAGGAAAAGAAAAGAAAAAGCACATATAAATAGACAGAAAGAGAAGGAAGAACCCTAGCAGCGGCAGCGTTCTGCAAACCACCGATTCCAGGCCTTCGCCTCATTCCAATGTTCTGATTTTTCAATTCTTCGTTTGGATCGATCAATGAAAATCAATTGGCTCTTCACGGTAAACTTTTGCCCCTGTTGGAGCAGAAGAGGAGCAATTTGTGAGTTTGAAAGCCAAATGCAACTCAAATGCACATTGTTAGGGGAGGAAATATGGAAATTGTAGTAATTAAACGACAAATAAGGGTGGTGTTGCTGGTGCAGCGGAAGTTTGATGGGCATCTAATCGAGGCCTGGCTTCGATAATAAGACTTCACAATCTATTTCTTAATTTTTCTGATAGTACGAATTTTCTGCGTTTTTTTCTTATTAAAAAATTCGAAAATACTTGCAATTATTATTAATACATTTTCAGCCTTTTTCTTCTTTAACTAGTTCAAAAATTAAGAATAAAAAAACACTTGGAATTACTACTAAAAATTTCAGATGTTATGTTCTAAAGAAGTAGTTCAAAGATTAATTTTAAAAAAAATGTTGCAATTATAATATTATTATTATTATTACTATTACCATTACCATCATTAAGGGTGTAAACGGATATTAAACGAATCGGATACACTATTTTCATATTCGTATCCGTTTAACTTTTTGAATATTCGGATACGTACGGATTTGATGGATATTTAAATATGATATCCAAATTCGTATCCGTCGGATATCGGTCGGATACGGATATATCCGTATTCGATTATAATTATTCAGATGCATTCATATTTTATTAAACTTATATGTATTTGAATTATTATTGTATATTCATATTCAATGATAATTTTTTAGATATCCATTTACGAATATCCAAATACATGAATCTATGAACCTATAACAAATATATATTTTAATTAATAGAAAGAACTATATAATTTCATTAAAACGAAAGCAATCAAACAAATAACATAATTTTTAATTAATAATTTATTTATAATTAATTTTTAATTAATAATTGATTAGTACTTATTAATAACAATACTGGCATTTGAATATATTAATTATAAAGTCAACCAACAATAATTATGTTGATTAACTTTATCCTTCAATTTTTTCTCCATATTACAATAAATTTTTAAATTTATTCTTTTTTCTTCTCAATTCTTCAATTATAATTTATATATATACATATATATATATTATGAGATTTTTATTTAAAAATATAAATAATATATTATTTAATAAATATATATTCGGATCGGATACGCATTTACCATATCCGTATCCATTTATAATCGGATATCTACTAATCGAATACGGATAATATCCGCTTTAATCGGATGCGGATAAATTTTGTATAAATGAATACTAATGCGAACGGTAAACAAATTTTCGAATATCCATTTACAGCCCTAACCATCATCATCATCTTCTGCTCTTCCTACTCTTCTGCTTAGAAGGGTGGGTTCTTCGATATGCATCAACAACTATGCAAAATAATGAATGCATGTGAAAGAATTGTTATGCATCAACGATAACACACATTTAACATGGCCATAGCTAGCAAAATGGATCACAGGGCTAATACGTCCTGTGGTTCTTGTGCTACAATCATGTCTTTTCCATATTCATAGGGGAAAGTTAGTCGACCTGTCGCTCGACCTAATGTCCTAAACTTCCATCAGAATAGCGCGATGCTAAGTAATGAAGTATAGGATGTTGGGGGCCGATTAGTTCGACCCAGAGACTCTAATCAGAGCGTTAGAGCAGTTGCATTTATTCGCAGCCAGCTACTAGTACATACTTTTGCCCCCTTGGTAGTACTACTGGCAATGCCACTTCACGTTTGAATAAAAAGTTGTTAAGATATCAGAAAGCAGCTATGACCCACTTCCAACATTGTAGGCCACTTGCAGAACCCTCAGAAAAGAACTACAATATCTCCACCACCACCACCCCCACCCCCAAAACACACACAAAAAAAAAAAAAAAAAAAAAAAACACGAAAGAACAAAATACTTGATAGAAGTGGGGACAATAGTAAAATCCTAACATCAAGTCCTATAAGAGCCTTTATTTCAACCTGGGAAGGTACACTCACTATTTTTACATCTTGTCCTAGTTGTTTCTATTATCTTTCTCCTTCTTACTAGTGGCTAACTTAAACATTGGAAAGTTTTAGCGAGGGCCATCTCGACAAGCCTATCGGGTGTTTATGATTGTAGGTTCGACCCTCTCATCTCCAATTGAGTCTAAAATTTAACCTCAAATCTCCACCACCAAATCAACTAAACTTCATCCTTTGGTGCTGTTTGGGGGAACAGATCTAGCCTGTAACTTATCAGGGATAGTCTGATAGACGCAACAATGGAAAATCCCAACCCTCCCACCCAAAATGTCAATCTCGCACACCCATGTCCCTAAGCCAAGTGCATGTTACAATATCACCATGGTTTTGGGAGGACCGGAAGGGAACGACTTTAAGACCTTCAGGAAACATCTCTCAAGAAGACTTGCTCAACAATAGAACCTCTCATGGAGGCGCACTTTCCAGGGATACAATAAGCCAATTTTAGTATCTTTCCCCATAAAAGATGATATGGGACCGATCACTAACCCCCTTAGTTTCAATCAAAACTTACTGACAAACAACATATAGAGTACACCATTCTTTAAGTACCTAAGTGGTATGCCTACCTCGAAAGAATAAAAGCCCCAACCTGTAACAAGCGATATTTAATATTATTAGGGCACCCTATGTCCTTTATCCCGTTTTACTAATAGTTAGATGTGCCACTCACAATCCGGATAGAAGTTGCCAGGCTACATAATGATAGTGTGCACCTTTCCCTATGAAATCAGTCTTCCAGTGATCCTCCCCTTAAGTAAAATACTAAAGCGCCCTCAGCTCGAAAGAGACTTCTGCAAACCCCTTGAGGACTTGTCACTAAAGACACTATCTTGTCTCCTTATAAATATCACTTAATCCACTCTGCAAGGTAAGCCCTTCATTTTACATTCCACCCTGGCTACTTATTTACTACTTTCCTCTCTAGTTTACTGATTTAAGCATCAAAAGGGTTTTGGCTGAGGACCACCTCGACAAGCCTAAAGAACTTTTGTGGTTGTAAGTTCAACCTTCGCACTTACCATAAAGTTAAGTTTTGACCCTATTAACTAGCTTCATTTTCCATCACAGATCCCTCCAATCATACCTCCAGAGTTTACCTACTTTAAAAAGCATCAAGACGTTGTAGTCAATACGAGGTAACCTCCCTGTATCCCCAATTATATCCGTCGATATTGCCAACTATTTATTATGAAAGGTTTTAATTTAATAAACACTAATAGCTCTTCTAATATTATCTCTAAAGAAGTACTACTTAAAATAAGACTTGGAGACTTGCAGTACTCACATGTCAAGACACCGCTAATGGACTTTAACGATAGAGAATCCCTTTCTATTGAGTGCATCAATCTATTGACCTCAATAGGGAAGGAACCACTACGAAAGATATTGATGACGCCATATACGGTCATCATCATGATGTTGCCATACAACACCATCTTTAGTGTTCTAGCCCTTAATAGCTTTCGATTCATCATCTCCACTTTTCACCAACAAATTAGGTTTCCAATCCCAGTCGATGAAGGTTAGGTATCCTATAATATGGAAGAAGCCCTACAGTGTAACGCACTTTCTTATATCTGAGAAAAAAAATAGGAACTTCAAATTTTCAGCTTTTTCCTTATTTATGTGTGTGTGTGATGTGGTGGTGGTGGTGGGGTTGGGGCCTTGGGGCAAGGGGGTGGGGGGAGATTGGTTGGTAGGTTGGGATGTGATATGTTCTTGTGTAAGTCATAATCATAATCACTTGTGGTGTAACGACCTAAGCCAAGAAAAACAATCAATCACCAAATATTGATTTTCTTTTTCACAAATTTGACAAGAAATATCATGATATGATATCCTAAAAAATTAGAGTGGAATGAGCTAAACAAGCCAGTAATAATATGTGCGCTACAGATAATATGTGGGTCACTCGTCCATTAGTCGAATAATATCATCCTCGCACTTATATGTATGAGGTCCGTGTTCAAACCACAATAACCCCAGGGCGTGTGCGTGTGTGAATTAAAAATAAAAAAGGCAAATAATACATAGAATTGAGTATGTTAGTCTAATGTACTTTGTTTCTCTACTTTATCTCTTCCATCTTAGCTAAATACATTAACTATCCTAAAATGATGGAAGATCAATTTCTAGTAACCTAGTCTAAAACAAGCTCCAAGCAACCTAATATGGTGCAAGCATTGAATGGCATTGTTCTGGTAATAGCATAACCAATGACTCATTTCTATGAAGACAGAACCTTGGGAAATAAACAGATATCCAAGATAAAGAAAAATACAATGAAAAAACTATCAATAGCAACACTTGAAAGAGGCATGACAAAGCCATTCTCAATTTTTTTAAGCCTAACTAATAGCACAAACCTTACTTTACTGTATTATAGAAGTGTGAGAGAAAAAGGAACCATTCAGCAAACAGCTCAAATTTTAGAAATTTGGGCAACCTCAATCAAGAATTAGTAAATAGAAGTCAATAGATTTTTAAATTCTTTATAGAAAATAGAAACCTTTGCATAGACCATACATAAAAAAATTAATTAAAATGCGGGCAAACCAATATCAGATACAAATTTAAAAAGTGAGCTAGAAAAGAAAAACGATCCGGTAAGACACACTAAAATTCAACATAAAGAGGAAAGCTAAGGATCGTAAGTTGTATACCTTTAACGAATGTTAATGAGTTGATGTGAGAAAGATGTTGACTCTTAAACCTTGTGAACGAGAAGAGAAAAAAATCACAGTAATTCAACTAAATGACTTTTGGGGTATAAAAGAAACTAAATAATTCAATGTTTCCTTCACAAGAAGGAAAATAATGATCCACAGAGAGGACACATATATATAGGTGGGAACAAGGATATTTTTATTAAACCTTTTCTCTTGTGCTGAGCTCAAACAGAAGCTCTAAATGCTAGAAAACAAATTATTTAGGATTTATAGCATTCAAAATGAATACAACAAATTTCAGATGCCATCATATTCATACACAAATAGTTTGCTCTTTTACTGTCCAAAAAATTAATGCCACACTGATTTAGTTTAGTTCCTATTCCATCATATTACATAGAGTGCAAGATTATAACTAAGGGACATATTATTATTATAGATTCAGGTAAACTTTAGATTGAATTAGCATAATCCATGAGTATAAATAAGTCTAAATAATAATTAGTTGCTCCACCAGTTACGGTTGCCAATTATATTCAAAATCGAATTGCTCACTTTTGAATATGGAACTACAAAATTTTTTATTTGATAACTCAGTCATAAGGACCTTGACTAATATATCCATTGCAATTTATATCTCCACAATATTGGCAAAACATTAGCAATTAGACATTTTTCCATGATAATATGATCTAGCTTACATGCAATCTGAATCACATTTTAGCAATCTAAGCAAGTGCGACAAATTATTCCTCTGCTCAGCCTTACATGACTGATAAGCAAGATAATAGCACCACACAAAAATTAGATAAGAGTGCACTACTACCAAGATGCACTTTCATTTAAACCTATAAGCATTAGAAATAGACATGTGAAAGTGTAAGAAAGTGCAAAAGTTCAGGTCAAGGATCAATAGAGAGTAGTCTGTGCTCAGACCAAAATGGCTGGTAAACTAGATGACAGCGTCATGCTAAAAATCGCTAAGAGTACGCCACTATTGATACCATAATTCCCGTTTAAACCTTAAACATTAGAGTATAAAGACATGTACATTAGAGTATAAAGAAACGTGAAAGGGTAAGAAGAAGAGCAACAGTTCAGGTTAAGGATCTACAGAGTAGTGAACAGTATAATGAGGATAAGGTGAATTTCGACATGTTGCGAAGCTCAAATTAGAAAGAAAGAGACATACCACTAAGAATGTCCCCAGCCCCTAGTGTGACTGTTGGCACCTGCCAAGTTTGGCCAAGGCAGCTTTACCCTTTACATATGTTGTAATAACTCGACACAAGTACCTTAGTGCAGGTAAAATTAGCATATGCAAGAAATAGTGACAAATTTTCACATGATTTACCAAAAGTTTCATCGTTATTAGTTAATTTGGATTGCAATAAATGCTGCAAGAGCTTCCCATACATACCCTGGTGAAGCAAATTAACATCAAATTAATAACATGCTCAAAAGCAACAGAATAGATTAAAAAAGAAAAGTCATTACATAATATAAATTATAGCAACCAAAGACTATTAAAGAAAAGGCCCCCAAAATTCATGCAACAAGCAAAACAAATTTGGAAAATAAAAATAAAATAAAATCCAATCAGCATTTAACCAAAAGCCAATAAAAATTGCACCAAACAGAAGCAAAACCCAACCTAAACAAATTCAATGCACCTTCCAACAACAATGCCTCAGAAATACACGTGTAGAGAACAAGAAAGTGCACATAAATTAGAACAGAAAAAAAATATATAAAAAAAAATCAGAATACCCATATTTAAATAAACAAAAATTTATAAAACCTACCTCTCAAAAGGGCCCGAGATGAATTTTTCTTGGGTAAAGCCCTAGAATAATTTACTGCAAAAGTACCATAGAAGGAGTGAATTAATTGTTTAATTTTTTTTGTGGTTAGGCCAACATCAATGATAATTCTTGGAGAGGATTATTATTTGTATTTAATAGTTAATACGAACGTAGTGAACGATGCTCTAGATGATAAAATGACAAGGCTGTTAAGAAAGAAGAAAGATGGACAAATATTGTGCGACGCGTGTACTTCTCAAGTACAGTCTGTCCATGACTATAGGATGCTATATATATAGTAAGCCATGTTTTTAAAATCAGACCGAGCATCAAACTCGCGGCCTTACTAGTTACCGGCTAGACCGGTTCAATCATCAATTCGACTAGTATGACGTCTTAATAATATAATAATTATAAATAAATTTATAAATATATGTAATATTATTAATATTAGTAAAAAAATGAGGGAAAAAAATTAATAATATAGGAAAAAAATAAAGAAATTCTTTCCCCAAATTTTAGTCATTTTTTCAAGTTATTCTTCAAAAAAAAAAAAAGACTATTTCAATTAACTAGTCAATTGCAAATATGTAATACAACTACTTAATGTTTCCCAAGGGATCATCCCTTATCAAATTTCAACTTCAACACTTCATAAAATAAAACTTGTTGCACTAAATATCCAATATAATCCAATAGAAATTAAAAAGAAAAAATACGTGTATAGCATAATATGTACAACATAGTTAGTTTTATTCTCTTTCTGATAGCAAACGAAAAAGGTCAAATCTGGAAGGTTAACTTTCTGTTTTATTTTGTTGTAAAAGTTAATTCTTGGAATTTCTACGAGATGGAAACAATACTTGGTAGTATGTCCAAAGATTGAGTATTCAATTGTAAAGGCTACTTTTTTCTAGAAACAAATGCATAAACAACATAAAATTTTGCCACATGACACAAAAATTCCAACCTCAACATAAAAATATCTTCTTTCCCACTCCCCAAAATCCAAATGTGTTTAATGGTCAGCCCATTTTCACTATCCATAATCTGGATTGTGCCTTCAATGAAAGAAGCATGTAAATCAGATAGCAACTTCATTCTTGAAAGATCTCAACTTTTGAGAAAAGCAATCACAATCCTTCACATGGAGGAATACAACTGGTCGTATTGCAAATTTACATGACTTATTCATTTCTGTCTTGGTTTGCTATTCTTTTGATTATAGCTGCAGCAAATTTCTTAGTCCTTCAACAGGTTTTGGTGTTGTGTTTTAAATTCTGGAAATTGGTTCAGGTAATTTTCTTAGCTCAGTTACTGCCCTGGTTATTTTGTTGTTGTTTCCATTCCAGCAGATTGATGACACACAACTTAGAGGTTCAATCAAACACTCTAAACACCACAACATCTCAGGCTTTGCTGGGAGTTAAATGCACGGACTGCTGGGATCTTAAATAGTAGACCTTTTGGTTGTTTTGCTGGAATGTGCTTTCAAAAGGTCTTAGAGGGATTTTGTTGCAGTTTCATAGCAATTTTGCTACAGTTTTAAGTGCTGGAATGTGCTTAAAATAGGTTTATGAGCTCATGGAAATTTGCTTGGGAAAGGATACAGGAATTGGCTACTGTTTGGAATAGAAATTCTCAATACTCTAGAAGACCAAAGTCATCAAGAGCCATTATAGAATGATTAGATAATTATGCCAAAACCAATTTAATAAGCATATCCATATATGAAGTAAGCTTGAAACTTTGGGAATATCTTTGGGGAAATGTAGGTAAAAAATTAACTTATTTCTATTGATACAAAGTAAAAAGATAATAATACACAAACATAATCTTTCCTGAGGAGTCAGCTTATTTGTCACATATATCAAACAAATAATCTATCTACCAACATTCCTAGTTGAATAATAGAAAGTAAGCCAAAAAACTTGAAACATCATAATTATAAACAATTACAAATCAGACAGTGTCTATTAAAAAATAAAGTACCTTTGTGAGAAAGCAAAGCAACTGACCAGTTTTGAGCGATACTACAGACCAGTAACCTGGCAGACCCAACGATGTTCGAAATTTCACCTTCGTCTCAGGTTCTTCTGTGTATTCAGTTTCCAATCACAACTTAAACAGAAGAAAGGAATGAGGGAAGTAGGGAAAATTAGGATTGTCAAATCTTGAAAGACTCTATATACGATAGAAAGCAATAGGAACAAAAAAAGAATTGCAAGAATCTTTAACACTTATGAACCACATATGTGCATTGATGATGACCGTGTGGTCCACTTGGGATATTGAAAAGCTGTTTCACATGTTAAACATCCAACCAAGGGACACTCAAAAACCAAGGACCACAAAATAATGCACACTAATATTTTGGTTTTTGTAACATCCCAAAATTTTATGGTTATAGAATTTAAAATTTTATTATTTTCAATATTTGATGAAATTTAATTGCTCTTTCATATTATTATTTTATTTAAATTTCTTGTGGCTAATTTATAATTTTCAAAGACTTAATTGAATTAATTAGAAAACTTAGGGGTTTTGCATGGAACCTTTCTAGTCAACTAGGGTCTATATGTTATTTTAATTAATTAGAGGACTTAATTAATTCACTTAATATAGACCAAGGACTAAATTGCAATTAATAAAAATTGAATTTTATAAAAAAGAAGGAAGTTTTGCATTCTGCTAGCAAACACATTTCCTTTCTATTTCCTTTCTTCCTCACCCGCAACAAAACTACCCTCACCACCGACGATTCCTATCTTCGGCGAACTATTCCCATAATCCTCTTTTTTATCCTCTTCCCCACTTCCCCAGCTTTCTTCCAGTACCTCGTGCACAGCAGGCTGCCAGGACCAAGAGCTCCATAAACATTCTTTGATGGGCATGGCGGACTCCGGCGAAACCATGGCCAACCGAGTATCTGGGCAAAGTTTCTAAAAGCATGTAGCTGGAGGAACAAGGTAGTGCCACTACATGACTGATCTACGTGGCGGCGAAGGTAGAGAACGACAGAGACATCACGGGGGAGCAAGGTGATTGCTGAGTTTCGAGAAGGCATTTAAGGCTTTTCCTAGTGGAGAAATAGAAAACTAAGCTAAGCTTTAGAAAGCTCACGGTGAGAGGAACATTTTGGTGGCAAGGGGGTATACTTCGGTGACGGCGGATGGCGGCCGACGATGGCAGAGAAGCAGTTTGATCTCCTCGACGCGACGAACGTAGATGTGTAATTGGTTTGTAGTTTCAAAACTCCGTTGGTCGAATTTGAAATTAAATTGAAGTTGTTCCTTGATATATATATATGTATATATGTTATACCTTTCCATTTTAAGCTATGTATTTATGCCAAGAATGAGAATGTTGGGATGATTGGTATATATATATATGTGTGTGTGTGTGTGTGTGTCTGTGTACAATTCCTATGCAAGGAGAAATATTCAATTTGTGGACCCGGACATGTCATGCTAAATGCCAAAATTGGGAATTAATAAATATTGACTAAGGATTATGTAATGTGAGACTAAGTGGCATTTGATTAGGATTAATTATGCAGGAATTGGACTATTTTGTATGGATTAAGATTATGTTATTATGACCTTGTAATTTAGATTGAGATCATGCTATTTTGGAACTGATATAGACTATCATGAATAATTTAGAAATAGTTGATATTGGGATGAGTGTGTAGATAGCACCTATTGAACCTATAGCATCGTGTTGATTGATAAATTAATAATGTTAGAATGCTTGATGCAATTTTAGAAGGCTTAGTATTGAATAGGAATTTTGACTATGGGATTATTCCTCTAATTAGGTGAAGAAAAAGCAGGTCCTGGCAATCAGTAGATTGCGAGCTACCAATGTAGCATCTTTTGTACCTGTCGTTTTGTTAATAAACTTATGTGAGGGTTGGAATTGTTTGCTTACCGTACTCTATAAGTTATTGGTTTCCCTTGTGTAGGATCTACCAATTGGTTCTTGCTTGTATATGTTATTCCATGATATCGTTGAGCTATTAAGTTTTGCTGATTTGATATTTGTTCAAACTATTGTTATCGTTGTTCATTGTCGAACCCTGTGAGGTTTTTCTGATTTGAATGCCTGATATGTTACCGTTTCTTGAAAATGATCTCGATATTTATGAAAATGATATTTGAAATGGCCTATTAGACCTAATTTTGTCAAAAGCCTTCTTAATTTGTTCATATGCTTTCTTTATTGGAATAGGCATTGGCTACCGTTGTTGAATAGTATTTATGTCACTACTTTAAAAGTTAAATTGTTATCTATTGGCATTAAATCATTCAACCAATGGGGACATCCTTGGGAAGTTCAACCCGGAGGAATGCCACGGGAAGTTGGGCCCAGGGCTAGGTCCGAAAAGACAGCCAGGCGGTATGGACCGACGGTGACAGATCTCCCGACTAGTACCCACCTATGATCTTGACTTACAAGTAGTTGAAAGTAGCAAATTGTGAGTGGCAGGATCGGGCATGCCGTCGACCATGCCATAAAAGCGAGTTGTTATACGCTGAGTTGTGTGCTCGAGCAAATGGAGAGATAAGGAGAAAATTTTCATGTTCAAGTTAAATGCTATTGTAAAGTTATAGATAAAGAGAAATTTCTCATGCTCAAGTTAAGTGCTATTGAAAAAGTTATCTTGTATTCATCAAGGAGCAATAAGAAACGATGCAAATAGGCCAGCTAAATGTTTACATGTTCCAAGATTTTTATAAGTATAAATTCTGATTTCCGTCAATCATGAACTGGTTATCTGATTACTATCAATAACTTTGTTCATTGCTTTTGAAATTTAATAACTTCTCATCTATCTCCTGTTATGTCTTTCCCTCACTGAGTCCTTAAGACTCACCCTCTTTGCTATTCTTTATTTTCCAGATAGGCCTAAGTGAGATGCAGGAGCCAGGCTTTGGTTGAACAGTTTATTTTGTAATAGATTAGGTGTTACGATTGTGTATATAGCCTACACTTGATCGAGGTAGTGATATAAGAAATGTTATATGAATGTTTATATTGAACTTAAGATGTTGCATTGTACATATTTCGTTCAGAGAAGCGATCTTTTGGGTTAGTGTGAATGTTTGCTCTTTTATTGATTGTAAGTCAAGCTTGAACAGAGTAGTGCTTTGGCTTATGTGTTGTCTCGAGCAGGGGCGCTACAGTTTTAACCAAGATATAGGCATTACAGAAAATCGTTTCTTCAAACATAACAAGTGAAAATACAAAGTCCTGTCATATCAATGTATGACATTAATGAAATTTCCAAGAATAACAACATATCTTAACATAATATTATGTTTTTTCCTAAGATAACTTTCAGCTACTGACAAGGTGAGATAGCAATCCACACACTGGATCCTACGCCTTAACTAATAAGAATTTAAGTTCCTTGTGGAGACAAAGAAACAAATTGAAAACTGCCCTAAAAAATATGAAAAACATTAGAGATTTTATCCACAGCTCTACAAACTACAAAGCTACTCTATTTTTTCCATATGTCGATTTAGTTCATGATTCAATAAAAAACAATAGACATTTTCTTTTGATAGCTAAATGAACTTATTTTTAATTATATAGACTAAGTTGTTTCGGAAGAAATCTTCCTTTGTGATGAAAAGAATCAGATAATATCGAACTATCAAATATATATGTACTATGTGACTTAGTTGTCTAAGTATATATATGTATATATATACACACACACACTATTGTTTGAAACCAAGAGCATATATAAGTATATTTGAACTGTTAAATCTTGAAAGCCACTGGAAGAGATGTAAAAAAAAAAAGAATATGGTATTTTTATTGCCTTTAGGTACTAGAAGAGAGTCCAGATCCTCTCCATTATCCCTTTTCTCTATATAATTTCAGAATTTATGTTAAATAAACCATCAAACACCTAGAGAGGCAAATTTTGCCAATATGGGAGCCTATTTTTTGGACAATTCTTGGAGAAATAGTCAACCAACACATTTTTATCCTGGGCATAAGTTTCAGTTGCGACATGCCATCACATGGCATCCATACAAGATCCATACATTGAAAGTGATTTTTCCCCCTATTTTTTCAAGTTTACTGTAAAGCCTAACCCTATTCGTATGTCTTCAGAACTGAAAAGAGACTAAAGAACTATTTTTTAAAGTTTACCATAAATTCATCCCATTTAGCACTTTTCTAACCTATGAAAAAAAATTTCTACCTTCGGCTGCAAAAATGAGAAGAAGAAAAATCTAGATAAATATCTCTTCTCCAAAATTTTATCTCATTCATTGTCATACAAATCATTCAACATTTCAGCTCAGAAACATCTTCCCTCCAAAAATTTCGTCACCCAAATCCAAATTTCGTAAACATAATCTCTCCAGAAGTGCAAAATCGAAGAATCTGGGGAAATGGTGATTGGAATGTTACCTGAATATCTGGCGTTCACTCTGTTTCTGCCTTCGGAGGAAACGTTTCGCCGCGACTTGAGATTGAATCGGGACAACAGCAATTCCCACGCAATACTAATGCGAGTACTTGGATTTTTAGCCGTGCCTAGATGGATTTCATCGGCGGATTTGGAGTACAACGGCTATGGAGAAGAGATAAATCGGACAAAGTATCTTAGGGTGGAAAGATGAGAGAAATTACAGATGCAATTCTCAGGGACTGGTTTTGAGAGCTGGAATAGATAGAAGTTAAGCGAGGAGTTACACATGTATATTTTTTTAATTTTATTTTTTGATCGGGCAATTGTTAGACATGCAAACGGGAAAGAAAATTACAACCTCAAAATTTCACGTTTTTAAAATATATATTTCTTTATATAAACATTTTTAACTATATTAAATTTTAATAACAAAATTCTGGTGTTGAATTAATATATTTAATTGAAATCATCAGTTTTTATGCAAATTATCTCCAAGTATATAAAATTAAATGTGTATATTCTGTTCCCAAAACTTTCTAAGCTTAAAAGTTAATTAAATAAATATAAGTTTAATTTTCAAATAAATTCAATAATAAAATTTTGATTTAAGAGCAATTTCTTAGATAAAAGACATGTCATGAATTAGCAGGGGGACCAATCATGTCTCTCTTCTTAGATGAACTCAGTTTAGAGAAGAAACTTTAAAGATATCATTTTTTTGGTAATGCCTTCAATAAAAAGTAACACTAACTTTTTAGGTTTTTGACAAAAAATGCGCCAATATTTTTACTATTATTCTTTTATTTTGAAATCAATAGAAAATGAAGAAAATTTATTTATTATTATTAGAATATTTCTCCTAAATATTAATTAAATTATTTGATATGTCCAAAAGATAATCAAACTATCCAGTCAAATTAGTTCGAAGTTTTACATTAAAATAAAATTAGCTAATTTTACATTAAATTATAGATGGGACAATTTAATATATTTTATTTTTAAAGTTATTAAAATCAAATGAATTAAATATTAATAGAATGGCTTCAACCTCCAAAAACAAACCAGCCATTCAACTGCTAATTTTACATTGTATTCAATGTACATTAGTTTGAAATTTCAATTTAAGTTTATAAAATAGACTCACATTCAAGATAAGAGTTTTTACTCTTAAGAACAAGCTTCAAAGAATTTTTGCATACAACTCAAATTTAGTTTGGAAACAAGTAGAAACTCTAAATTATGTCCAAAATGAACCATTTTTTCCATCTACGGTATTATTAATAAATGAATTTAATCTAAAATATAAAATTTAAAATAATTCAAAATTTAAAATCATATTCCACAAACTGAACGAAGAATTTATTCAAAGTTAAACAGCAAATAAGTTGAATATGTAGTTTGAAATTGACACATGCTTTGAATCAATAATAATAATTTTAATTTCATACAATAACTTATTATAATAAAAGAATCTAAAAAGCTTGAGTTAGAAGTTCATATTACGTAGATAAATATATATATATATATAAGATATACATATTATAAGTAAATTGATTTTTCTTTGAGATTTGTTTAGAAATTAAACTCCTCTTTGTCATCCTTTTAATTAGGTATGAGGCTTTGGAATATTTTATTTTTGCAAGTTAAGTTTCTATTGTTTTACCTATTAATTGCTATTTGTGTAATTTAAGTATACTATAGTAAATATTTATAATAGGTTTAGGCTTTAGCAAAACTTATCTCAATTAATATCAAACTATATTACTTTGAAGTCATAATCTTAATGTAAAAGCATTTTACTTCTCCCAAATAGGTAAAAGTCCTATCAAAATAAGTGCATTGTTGTACCTCTCCTTACTCTTATGTAAACTCCTACCCATGAAAAGCTTTGTAATAATTCATTTTTCATATATATTTAATTGAGGATTACTTAATAAACTATGAAAATAAGAAACAAGGGATAAATATTGATAACGTGTATGTTTATGTTAGCTCTGATGAAGTGTTCTTCAAACAAAATTCCCTTTTTTGATTTTGCTTATGTTTATGTTATGCTAATGGAAATTGATGTCTAGAAAGCGTTTGATGGTGTTTATTAGTTGCTAATTTAAGCTACCGCCCATGATAATTAGAGGTGTCAAAATGGGTCGGGCCGACCGGTTCGACTTGGCCCGACTCATGAAAACACGGCCCACCTCGACTCATTTAATTCTTTAATATGGGTTGGGTTGGATTGGCTTACTTGAAAACCCATCATGAGCTAAAATTTTGGAGCTTGGGATCGGCTCAACCCGCGAACCGTGAAGGACCACTGGCTGGCCCAATTCGCAGGCTAAGCGAGTTAGCTCGTGATCTAGCCTACTTAGGCCGCGATATTTTTTTTTAATTTAAATTATAAATTATAATTTTGAAAAAATTAAGAATTTATGATGTTTAAATTATAAATTATAAATTATTAATTTAGAAAATTTATAAATTTATAAATTATAAATTAAGAATTTATAATTTATAAATTTTAAATTGCAAATTTGTAAAAATTATAAATTAAGAATTAAAATAAGAAATGTAATTTATAAATTTGTAAAATAAGAATGGCTTGAAACCGCACCCACCGCGACACCTTAATTCGAGAGCGATTTAGATCACTTGAGTGAATGATCGATTTATCATTTGGCATATTTAGATATTTAGATATTACAAAGTTGTTTATTTAATTTTACAAAGTTGTTTATTTCTTTTTATTATTAATGTATACTTTTATTTAGAGGTTTTGTCATATCCATCTCTATGTAATCATTTTTTTTTAAAATTAATGATGGGTAGGGGATCCATGCCAAACTCCTCACCACCTTATTCGGTGGTGTTTTTGGAAAAATATAATTGATATAAAAAATTAATATAAGTATAAATTTATAAGTTTTTATAAAAATTTAAGTGTTGTAAAATATTAAAAATTACATAAATATAAATTATTAAGTTTTTCAAAAAAAAGTATAAGTGTTGAAAAAAAACATTAAGAATCACATAAATCTAAAAATTAAATTTTTTTTAATTTATTTTAAAATTTTTAAAAAAAAATTTGCTTGCTAGCCCGCGAGCTGGCCCGTCTAGCCCGGCTCGTATATAACTGACCCACCTATATAGTGGGCTGGTTTTGAGCCGCCTTGAACCATGCATCAAGTAGGTCGGGCTAGCTTAGCTCCGCCCATTTGGCACCTCAAATGATAATTGTTGAAAATTGTTGGGAAAGGAATCGAACCTTGGTTTTGAAGTAATTGGTGCTTCATCTTGTAGAAATTGGGAATTGAGCTTGTCTCCTTTGGCACTAGAAATTCTGCTGCAAATTGTTGATTCCAAGTTTTGAAATCAACTCCTCCATTACATGCTAAATATTGGACTCGAACCTGGGGTGGGGAAGCAAGCTGCAATTTCTAAATATATTATGCTAAAATTTATTTTTTTGTTGAATTGAACACTGATCAGATGTTCAATTTTTATGCTAGAAGGAGGTCTCCATTATTGTTGAAATTTGCTGCATCAAGGAATCGAAATCCAGTTCATTTGGAGCCTTAATTGCTGGTTTTTGTTAGAATGGCCATTCGAACCCTTCTCCTTTTGGCCCTTAATCATTTAATAAATTATTTTTTGTATACTTTAAATTAAATTTTGAAGCAAAATTTACCTCAAATTAGGTTAGCTCTTTAAACTTAATTTAGAGGTTTTTCTTTTTGTGTGATATTTTTTCAAGAACCAAACAGACATAAAGCCCATTGGATTGATATGAGATCTTTTTCAATAACCATGTAAAATTGCTTGTTACAAATATTTTTCTTAGCGACCATAAAATGTTGGTTGCTACAAGTTTATTTTTAGCAATCAAAATAACTGATTGTTAATAATCAGATTAAAAGACTTACAGTATTCATCAAATGTTTTGTTGTTAAATTGATCACAATTAATGTTCATACTTAGGAACAATAAAAATTCTTTCTAAATACTCCAATTTTGATCGCTATACCACTGGCTAAGGTTGGTCAAATTATAGCGATCATTTATAGCTACCAAATACTGCTCGGTCACAAAAGTATTTATGTAACTTGATTTCAACAACCATATTACATTTGCCTGTTAAAAGTATATATTTAACAATCATTTTATCATTGTTACTGAGAATTTGGTCTCTAAAACCTGTTTTCTTGGAGTGATGTGGCATGATCAGTTTAATGGAAATTGCACCCAAGGACAAAGTAATGTACGACTGTTGATCTTAAAGACACATGGCGTCATCACATGATCGAAGGACAAGCCTTATTACGTTTATTACAAATTCCCTCCCCTATGAATACCCAAATGTAATCATTTGAGAGGGAGTTTTGGAGGAATTCAGTTTATTACTTTCAATTGAGGTCGACATGTTTAGACCTCAACTATAGGTTGTAATCTCACTTTTCTTCGAAGATTCAGAACCCATTAATAAATTAACAGATTTGTTTGGAAAATATTTTTATCACAACAATAAATGAAAATTTGTATTATATGTATGTAAATTAAATACGTATGAATTCTATATCTAATATTTTTTAAAGTTTTTGTTTGAATATTCCAATTTTATAAAAAAAAAAAAGTACAAAATTTATTTTATAAAATATCAATATTTGAAATTGAAATTTTCTACCTTATTTACATAAAAATGATTTTTTTACTATATGTATTTTTTATTGATTGTTATATGTATTCATTATGGCACCCCACTTAGGATAACCCCTAAGCTGAGGTGCCACTAATTCAAGCTTGCATTATAATTCAAATGATAATTAGGGAAACCAAGATTTAACAAATCTCAAAGGATGGCGGCTCACACTAACCTAAAAGATTGCTTGATGTAGCGAAATATGTACATACCAAGCGTCTTCAGTTCAAATACAAACATTTATATAACATCCTTTTAACTGTCTAGATTAGACATAGTGTATATGTACAATCATAACACCTAATCTATTACAAAATAGACTTTCTAGACCACCATAAGCTTCTGTTTTCTTACTTGGTCTTATTTGGGAAAATAAAGAATAACAAAGAGGGTAAGTCTTAAGAACTTAGTGAGCGAAAAGAAAACAACAAGAATTAATGAAAAGCTATCAAGATGCAAAGATCAGTAACAAATTCGATAACAGACAAGTCTTTTCAAATCGAATCAACAATGTAACATAGTACACATGCATGATAACAAGTTTAATAGGCTGTTAGTCATTCCAACCTTATTACTCCTTGATCAATATGTAACTACTAGTACCGGGAACCGGTATAGCATAAACAAGATTTTCTTATCACTCCATTACTCGAGCACTCAACTCGGCATGTAACAACTTGTCATGTGGCGTGGCCGGCTGCATGCCAAACCCTGCCACTTACAGTTTACTACCTCCAGCTCCCTGTGAGTCAAGATCGTAGGTGGGTACTAGCTGGAAGACCTGTCAACATCGGTCCATTCTGCCTGGCTATCTTTTTGGACCTAGCCGTGGGCCCAACTTCCCGTGGTGTCCTTTTGAGTTGAACTTCCCAAAGGCGTCCCCTTGAGTTGATATGATATAATGCCAACAGATAAGAATTTAACTGTTAAAACAATAAACATGAATATAACAAGGTAGAGTCTGGAACAACAATATACATAGTACACTAGCCAACATGGTCGTTCTAGAATAATAATCCAAGCATTCTACTGGGATTGGCACTTGGCCGATACAATCAATAATCAATTATGTTGTTAAGGCCAAATAACCGATATACATGATAGATTGAAGAATGCCAACAAGGCCAATCAGCTGAAATACAGAATGAATTCAAGTCTGCCGACAAGGCCACAGACTGTGCTGAATAATATCAGAAGCAAGAATCAATAAACAAAACCCTCACAGAAGTTTATGAAATAAATAACATATAACACAAAGGATCCAAGGCAATCAAAGATTTCACAATTGAAGTTCATATATTTCTCAAAAGAAATTCATGCTAAACCCTCACAGGGGTTTGTAAAGCAAAGGCCAAATTGGTAAACCCTCACAAGGGTATACGAAGCAAATGATCGATAAACTAAGGAGCTTAAACAATCATAGATTTCAACATTTAAGGAATATTACTTCCCCTCCCAAAAAAAAGGTTTGACAGGCCCTCACCTTAATAGCCTCAGAATTGCGGTCACAACCTACTAGTTTGTAGTTTCTTGCTCCTCGTCACCTAACCAAAAGAACGAGTTTACTGTCAAAGTACTCATTTTGACCTTATAATCACAATTACATGAATAACAGTCTAAAATCAATAACCACTCGATTAATACAGTAATTAGGGTTCGATTGCCACTCTCGTTAGAGAATATGCTAATTATATCGTTAATACCGAATATTCACAAGATTCATATATCTAGTTCAGTTAAGGGTTATAATTAGGTCCCATAATTACACAATTAACCTTATAATAATACACGAAATTATAATAATAGCCCAAATTTATCACTTAGGTTGCGGTTACATAAAATTAGGGTTTTCATCACCTAATTAACCAAATTAATCATGATTTATCACATGATATAATAAATCTGGGTCCACTTGGCCAATAATATACATGCATGTCTCAATTTCTCTGATCATATCGCGTATTCTTTTGATTATACAAGGTGTTGTAAAGATCAGTACATGTATACATATACATGCAATACAAATTGACCTAATTTTGATCAATTACCCAAATCCTTGTTATCAAAGTGGAATTTCCACGATCAGCTTCCGCGCATGTGTTCCTCACAACGAGTGAGAAAAATTCTCATATCCAAGCATTGCTCCATAATTTTTTTAATTCAAATAAATAAGATTTGGAAAAATCCTCCACATGTAAGCACAGGCTAAGTACCTTGAAATGTATTAAGAATGATGAGGATGACAAACTTGTGATTATGGATAAGAAAGAAGGAACGTCCAAGTTTATGACCCCTAAGGAAGAAGAGGTCACATGTTCTTGGTACTTTAAGGTATGTGTGACTATGAGTTGTCCATAAATGAAAAACAAGTCATTAAAATTTTGGCTTTATCTTGAGGATCTTTATGAGTGATGAGGTATTTCAAATTCTAATAGTTGATTTATAGATACTGAGTTCTGTTGAAAAGTCAATGAGAATTTCTAGTTAATGCCAATGGCCCCAGGGCCATATCCCACTTCTTCACACAAATTAACTTCTGTTCTACAATTCTTAGCATAGCCATTAGTATCAAATTGTATTAAAATACATCTTCTGGCTCTTGAAAATGGTATTAATAAAACTTATGTCTCATATGGGCAAAAAAAAAAAAAAAACGATTAGTTTATTTATGTATAGTTTGAAGCCTTCAAAAGGGCCTCAATTATTTCTTAAAAGATTCCATAGAGGCTATTAGTAATTTCTATAACTAGAATTTGTCGGTTACTGATGTGGTGTGTGATTTACCCTATTAATGAATTAAGAGTGAATAGGTTGGTGTAATAAATTCACTTGTCAAAACCATTTCGATAGATCATTTATTTTCAGGTTGTAAGGACTATTTTATTGAAAACCCTTGGTCCTTTATTGCTGATAACATGAAATTTTTGTAACATGAAAGAGCAAGAACTGAGTTGTACGATAAGAACTACTAGCAGATATGGGAAGACATGAATTTATCCTCAAGTCAATGGGCCATGGCGACATGAAGCAGTGATCAACATAATCTAGACAAGATATTTCGTAATGACAGAGAATCAGAGGAAAGAATCTTGAATAGGTGCTATCAAGATACATCATCCACCCTAAAAGAGGGAAAAAGTGGAACTCTGTGTCTATCCATTAGAACTCATAAACTTTCTAATTAGCTTTTCAAGCTCCAAGGAGAGGAAAGAACAACCATATTTCTAAATATAAAAATGTTCCCTCATAAAAGAAAAGCAAATGTACTAAAAAGCAAGAAAGTAAACTGAAAAAGAACCTTGATCCTTGTATTTCGGGTATATTGGTATAATTTGAATTGGTCATGCCACTGCAGGAGGCAACAAAATAAGACTGATAAAGTTTCTTCAAGAAAAGGAAATAGAAGGATACAAATAATTACATCAAAGCATAAGTCACTAAAAAATATTACTGTCAAATGTAGTGATTAGTGAAATCTAGGAAGTGGCAATTTATAGCAGAATAATTCAGAATATGCTAAACTAGCTATACACTAGAGATATACTTTTGTCATCCAGTCTTAGGTTTGTTTCCTCTATTAAGCTCAAGTTGTGTTTCAGAATTAGGTCATTCATCCACTAATTCACAATACCTTAAGATTTGTTGCTTTGATTTTTATACTTATATATTGTAGTCAGTTTTATGTTCATCATAAAATAAAGTGACATTTACTAGCAAATTTAATAGACAACTTGTATAAATGTAGTGGAACTCTACTGGGCCTTTAACACATGCCCAACTATTAAATAACAACAATCTACATATTTTGTGTCTTACTCTTGTACTTGAAACCTGTGGTAACCATATTTTATGATTTATTACCTTATTTTACAGCCTATTAGTTTAATGTTCAATTTTGTTGCAATTGATTTATTTGAAAACAATCTCTAATTAGGTTTTACATTACATATTACTCTACTTGCTCAGGAAATGCTATTTATCGGTTCGAAATGGGTTATTTATTCAAGTGGTTAATTTCATTATCAAATATACAAATATACAAATATACTTGATTCTTATCTTTAAGAATTTCAACTATATACTAACACTCCCAGGCATTATTTTAGGGAATTGCTAATTACAGGACGATAACAGATATAACTCAATTTAGTGCATTAAAAATTTCAACCTTGGCTTGAGTTTAATCTAGATTTTCAGTTAAACACTTGATAATAACATGGTATATACTCATCTTCAATTCAAAGATACATGCAACAAGATGTCAAAGTGATTTGCTTGAGATGAACTAACAAACATACATACACAAACTCAAGAAAACCAATTATGTTATTGTACCATCCAATAAATCACCATCAATGCAGGCTAAGGCTAACTACCATGAAATTAGCACGACAACAAATGTACTAGAGTTTGTGAACATTAGCTCTCTCTCTCTCTCTCTCTCTCTCTCTCTCTCTCGTTCTTATTGCATATGGAATGAAGAAATTAGGCTACTCCAATTTTGGCTAACATTTACAAGAAATTTGCCAATTATGAATCGAGCCCTCAATTCCCATGAAAGAGCATAATATAAACTGAAAGTCCATTTAGATAGATTCAAAATGCTCTAGTTTTTTTTCAACTTGTTACCCAACCAAACACAAAAACTCAAAAACCCATAAAGACAGTTAATACCTTTTTTCATATGAATGCTAAACTAAATTTGTTTATTTAATAAAATATTTAATAAGGTCTAAATTCATCACTTTCAAGAACTTAAAATTCATCAAAATAAAGAAAAAAACTATAGCCAAATATTCAAATAAAGCACACATACACACATAATGTTCAATATGCTACAATTTGAGTAAATCAAGATAATGGTTATGTAACAGAGCATTACCTATTGAACATTAATTTTAGTGGTAAGGAAGTAGACATCACGAATAATACAATATGTAGCGCCCCTACTCGAGATAGCACCTAAGCTGAGGCACCACACTGATTCAGACTTAAATCTCATACATGATTCTAATAATAGGCCCATCAGAAAATTTTTCCAAATTCAAGGATAACAACAAGCATCAACCTAAGCACATCTTACAAAGGTACGACCATCACAAGTTCATAATTCATCGATTCATACCTATTACAATTCATGAGTTCAAATCAAAGATTTCATAACATTTCCAAGTTCTACTAAACAGAAATGTAATTCATACACAAGTTTAAGCATCTAGTTTATTACAAAACATATTTACATCTTTCCAAGCCTGAAGTACCAAAATAATCACCAACACCTGTATGAAAATGTTAAGAGATATTGGGGGTAAGTCCAAAGACTTAGTGAGGGATAACTTAAGAAATACAGAAGAGATCTATCGGGGAAGGTTCAACTCAACAGATCATCAAATAAATATACAGAACATACCAGATTCAGAATCAAACAGTAAGTATAGCAAAATAGGAAACGCTCATGCCTTATTGCTCCAAGACAGATTTCAGATAGACAGAATTCAGATAGGCAAAATAAACCCAAAGCACATGCATTCCAAGAAAACCACAGACATGCATTGTGGAATCGCCTTATTCCAGTCAGACAAATAGATTACCTAAGCGTAACAGCTTGGTATATGGCGGATGCCCATACGAGCCGTATAGCGCACCGCTGGTACCCAGGGGAGAGTCCCTAGTGTACCGCTGATACCCAGGAGAGAGTCCCTAGCATACCGCCGACACCCAAGGGAAAGTCCCTAGCGTATCGTTGACACCGAGGGGAAAGTCCCAAGCATGCCGTAGACACCGAGGGGAAAGTCCCAAGCGTGCCTCATATAACCAAACATTTCGCCCGAATTGGCCCTTGGCCCATATTTTCTCCATACACATAACAGAATTCTGAACCGTTTGTGCAGATGCCCAGGGGAAATTCCCTAGCGCACCGCCGGTTCCCAAAACAGAACAGAGCAGAACGGAATAGAACAGACAGAAATGCCGCCAAGGCAACAGGATAGCAACTAACAAATTCAGATAAGCCAACATGGCCAAATAAAGTTGTACAGATAACAGATATGCCGGCGAGGCAACAAAGAATGGTACAAATCAGTACAGATACGAGACAAACATACAGATACCGAGATCCAGATAACAGATAAGGTTTTGGGCGCCAGAACAGACAGAAACAGAATCAATATCAATGATAACCCTCACAGGGGTGTTCAAATCAGATACAGATAGCAAATCAGAATTCCAACACATTTCAGATTTCAAACAGACAGAGTACGAAACAGAAACAGAAACAGAAAACCCTCACGGGGGCTTATCACAATAATAGATAATTAGGAAAGGTGTCAAATTGGTAGACCCTCACTGGGGTTCAACAATTAATGAATAGCTTTAACGAATAGCTGTAACCAAAGCAATAACCCAAAGTGGGAGACCCTTACCTCTTGTAGCCATAGCAAAAGAACCACAGCCCGCAATCTACTGATCGACAGGACCCACCTCTTCGTCACCTAGTCAAAAGAGTATTTCCAAAGTCAAATTCCTATTCAACTCTAGTAACCTTCTAGAATTGTATCATAATTATTCTAACATTACCAACTTATGAATCAATATGGTGATAAAGGCTCATCGGTAGTATCTACCCAAGTATATCATATCATTATCCTAATCAAACTATGCCAAATAGTCCAATAAGATCAATTATTTCCCAATTAATCTCAATTCCTTATCAAGTCTAGTAACGAAACAACAACTAATTCTAAAACACATAATCATCCTTGCCATGTCATTCAAAATTCATAATAATAGTACAATTACTATCACTTGATTATTCTTAGTCAAATGCCGCTTAATTCATCAATTATTTAAAGTCAAAATTCTAACATTAACCAATCTAGTCCTAAGTCCAAAATCCCAAGTTCAAGTTCTTGTCAATATTCATAATTTCCAATTATGGTCACTTTTCATAATGTCCAAGTCCACCATTTACATCCATATCCAAAGCGTGGGAGAGTTCACTACAATATACATATATGGCATATCAATCCTCAAGTCTTAATCTTAACAAGATACAATATTAAAGATACATATATATATGATACAACCAAATAAATAAAAGTTGGCCAACGGAGTTTCGAAACCACCAACCGATGACACAGGTGCGCTCGTTGTGTCGAGGAGGTGAAATTGCCTCTCCGCCTCCACCGCTGCCGGAAAACTTCAACGCCACCATCAATCTACTCCTTTCGAGATCCTGAGTCCAATGCCACTATCGGTTTCCAGTTTAGACGCCTGTAGCCACCGGAAAATAAAATTTTCAGATTATATCCACCTTCCTCCGCCCAACTCCGATCAACGTTTTCTTCCTTCTCCGCCGTGTTTCAGCCACATGAAACCGGTCAGATCTCTTCTCCTCACCTAGAGCTTCCAAACCCACCCTTCAACAGTCTAAAATTTCGCCGGAAGTTGAGAAACCCACATCGCCCGAAAATTCGGTCCTCCCTCCGCCGTCCAAAGTGGTGCATGGTGGTGGAAATGAGGTCATGGGTTGCAGGGGAGTGGATTGGTGTACTCAGATAGAGGGTATAGTGGTCGCCGGTAAGAGTTAGGGTGGTGGGGGTTTCTCGGTGAAGAAGAGAAGAAGAAGAAAGAAAAGAAAAGGAAGAAGAAAGGAAATAAAAAGAAGGAAAAAGAAGGAAAAAGAAAGGAAAAGAAATGGGAAGAAAGCTGCTGCCCGTTTTGGTTTTTAATTCCAATTTTTCATTTTATAGCAATTTAGTCCTCCATGTTTCAATTAATCTTAATTAGATCCCACAACTTATTGAAAAATTACAATTTAAACCCTATTATTCAAAAAGTGCTCAATCAAGTTTTAATAAATTTTGAATTGACCACAAACTTTTAAAATTTTTAAAATTAAAGGTTTCTTATTAACAAATTGACCCCCAAAATTAAATAAAACAATAATTTAGCAACTATAATATAAAATCACGAAATTTAAATATATAAAAATTAAATTCAATAAATTATGAAATTTTCGGGGTGTTACACAATACATGAAGCTAATTTAGAAGCCTAAGGTGCTTCAATGTTTTACAAGAGGTAGAACCATGGACTTTTTGCACTGAAAACTTGATGGATGCTGATGTCGATTCTGACAACTCCACAGAGATCAATGTTTCTACATTGTATAGTGTTGGATTGCTGGCACTGTATCCTATATGATGAGCGGAAGGAAAGTTGGTTTTAAAGGATTTTAATATTACAGCTGAGGCTGCTGTCCCTGGTAAGCCCCTCATAAACAATTTACTATAGTATTAACAAGCTTAAACTTCAAAAATTGACCGGATTGAAACTACCAACAAACAAGAGGAGCAACATATATAATGACTTCATGCAAAATATTCTTCATCACCAGCTCAATGAAATAATATTAGGGATATAAATAAAAACAAGTTAAAATTTTATTTGGAGAAGCCAATACATATCTATGTGATGCAATATTGACAATCATGCAGGATCTTGCCCGTGTAGATACACAGATTAAACATCATTCTTCTTAACATCCTACAACAAACAAATTATAGATGCAAATAGCAGTACATGACATGAACCAACATTTTCCACAGAGAAGAATAACAATAGAAAAACACATGAATATAAGAATGCTGAGAATTTGAGAGCAAACTCCTTCCAAATTGTCCAAAATTTTACTGCTTCTTTGTTTCCACAAACTTCTACCCAAAATCTCACAAAGCTTAAGCACGATACAAAGATATAAATTACTAGGAAAAAAAATCGTAACACATACAACTCATAACAAATAAGAAACACTTTGAAACAAGAAACAAACATCATAGAAACTATAATACATCTGCAGACGAAAATCTGGCCTCCATTTTTTAGCCTAAAGTTGCGGGTTTCTCATAACGCAAAGATGGATTTCATTATTTAATTTACACATGCATTTCCACTTCAAATGCGAAGCTGGGTTTCAGATTTTGAAAATGTTGTGGAGAAAAAGTGTTTTCATACTACCCTTGAAAGATTTTCTTGTCAATTCAATTAAAGCACATAGACAGTTTCCCCCTTGATTTCAATCTAAAACCCTTTGAAGAATTTCCTCTCAATTAATTTCGTCCAAAACTCTTGGAAGATTTTTGTAAGAACAAATAAGGGAAGCTAGTATAAAAATATTTTGCCTCAACGTTGCATTGCGTGAATAAAGGATGAGTTTTTCGCCTTTGATTTTCTATAAATTGGTTTTATTTTTTTATTATAAAAGTACAAGTTACATATATACAAAATTCTTTAACTTTATATAAAGCCTTTGTGAAATTTGACTTGTGATGAAATAAGATAATGAAGATGAAATGAAAAATATTTTATCATTTAATTTAAGAAGAACGCATTTAAAGTCCCAAAACCCATTTATACTTGATGAATTAGTCCCCATCCATCACTTTTGTGGTTTGAACTCCCCATCTCAACTTTATTTTTTGAGTTCACTCTACAACCACCTACCTTGACTATATATCTTCTTTTCTCCTTTTTTTCTTCTTTTTTTTCTTTCTTTTTTTTTGGTTTAGTTCAGCATGCACACACTCTCTCCCTTCGTTCTTTCTCTCTCCACCATTCTCTCGCAACTTTTTCTTGCCACTTGGGATTTTCTATAGTTCTAATCACTTTGTTTTTATGTATTATTATGTAACACTTTGTATTGCGCCAAGTGTCCATTTATTTTTGTAAACAAAACAAAGTAAAATTTAAACAATTACCTATTTTCATATCAAATACCTTAAATATCCTTTCTAGTTTGTTTAACCTTTTTATTTAACATCTAATTTTATTTAATATCTTCCATACTTTGTGATAATATATATATATATATTTATATTATAGTATCCCATCCGATTAATAAATCTCTAAAATTATAGTAATACCAAGACTTAGATTATATATTATTATGTATTTTCTTTTTTAATTTTCTCACATTCCAAATACTTCATATTTTTAAAAAATATATTAATAAAAAAATAAAAAAATATTTTATTAAATATATATAAGAAAGAATTATTAGAAACTCTTTAAAAAAATTTTATATCTACCCAATCTATTAAAACATTTTTCAATCTAAAATCTATATCCTATCAACTTTTTAGGCAAAATTTCATTTTTCTTCCTATAACTTTGCCTAACTTGCATTTTTTCCCCATATATATCTTCAAAAATTACAATTTTAGTCCTATAAGTAAAAAGAAATTGGCCGTTTTAGCCCCTTTTTTCGCCGAAAAGCTGACGTGGCTCATCAAGTGTGTGGCAGCTTGGAGTTTTTGCCATGTTGGATTGCCTATAGGCATTTTGTCTTTTTCTTACTTAGTTAGCAACATACATGTCTTTTCTTTTGTCATTTTTTTTAATTTTAAATATATGATATAATTTATATATACACATCTGTTTATAAGTATATTTATATATTACATATCATCATTTTTTCTTAAAAAAAATAATCTCAAAATACCCTCTATTATCCTTCATTATCTCCAAAACTTTCCCATTTTCAATATATACATACATATATTATATGTACACATCATATATATTTTATTATTATTGTAAGAATAAAAAAATCGCTCAATTTTATTTTCACCCCAAAAATTCAATAAAAAAATATTGATTTGACTCCTATAGCTTAAAATGTCTTCCCCGAAAATATAAACAAACATACAAAAATTATTCAAAACTAATTTTTAACTATTTCCCAAAATATAACAAAAATCAATCACATTCCTTAACACAATTTTCACATTCTCTAATAATTCATTCTTCCAAAGCAGATAATAAACACATAATAAAATTACATAAAAAACATAACCAAATTAAGTTAACAATATTATTTTAGCTCACATATTTAAAATAATTTTAACTCACATATTTAAAATAATTTAATTTAATTTAAACATAAATTAAAATTCCTAACCCCACACCACTCCTCCCCCCACTCCCCTCGTCCCCCAAATTAAGTTTAAAATAATTCATTCTTCCAAAGCAGATAATAAACACATAATAAAATCACATAAAAAACATAACCAAATTAAGTTAACAATATTATTTTAACTCACATATTTAAAATAATTTAATTTAATTTAAACATAAATTAAAATTTCTAACCCCACACCCCTCCTCCCCCAAATTAAGTTTCAAATAATTTCAACTTACATAATTAAAATAGTTTAATTAATTTTATATACAAATTAAAATTAAAAACTAAAAAAAAAAAAAAGAAAATTAAGTTCTTCTTCACCACCACCTAACCCCCAAAACACCACCCACTCGCCCACCCACCTATTATGTGGCTGCCATGGCCGGTGGCAAGCTTGCCCAGATCTGGGCAGCCCGATCGCTGGCCATGGTAGCCGCCTGGCTTGCGGCCAGCCCGCCTAGATCTGGGCGGGCGGCCTCTGGCCATGGCCCTTCCATGGCCGGCGGCTTGTTGGGTGGGGGGAGTGGGGATTAATGCTGCCATGGCCTGCGGCCAACCAGCCTAGATCTGGGCGGGCAGCCTCTTGCCATGGCTGACGGCTTGTTGGGTGGGGGTGGGTGGGTGGGGATTAATGTATGTATATATGTATATATATGTCTATATTTAAATAAATAAACAAATATATGTAAATATAAATATATATCTAGTTGGCATTTTTTATATTTTTATTTCCAACAAATCAAGCCATGTAAGTAGGATTTCTGCTAACACATCAAAAAATTCAAAATTGGCACACTCCGGTGAGCCACATCAACTTTTTTCGGTGACTTTTTTGTCGGAGGATTAAAACAATCAATTTTTTGTTACTTATAGGACTAAAATTGTAATTTTCGAAGATAAATGACAATAATGCAAGTTAGGAAAAGTTACAGGATGAAAAATAAAATTTTGTGCAAAAAAGTTGATGATATGTATATTTTAGATTGAAAAATATTTTAATAGATTGGGCGGATATAAATTTTTTTTAAAGAATTTCTAATAATTCTTTCTTATTTATATTTAATAAAATATTTTTTATTTTATTATTAATATACTTTTTAGAAAATATGAAGTATTTAGAATGTGAGAAAATTAAAATAGAAAATACATAATAATATATAATATAATTCTTGGTATTACTATAATTTTAGAGATTGACTAATTGGATGGGATACTATAATATAAAAAAAAATATTATTACAAAGTATGGAAGATATTAAACAAAATTAGATGTTAAATATTAAATAAAATTAGATGTTAAACAAAAGAGTTAAACAAACTAGAAAGGATATTTAAGGTATTTGATGTGGAAAGGGGTCATTGTTTAAATTTTACTTTGTTTTGTTTACAAAAATAAATGGACATTTGGCACAATGCAAAGTGTTACATAATATTAGATAAAAACAAAGTGATTAGAACTATAGAAAATCCCTTGCCACTTTCCTTTGAACACATCAAGGCAACTCTCTCTCTCTCTCTCTCTCTCTCTCTCTCTCTCTCTCTCTCGTGCGCGCGAGCGTGTCCATTGACAACTTGTTCCAGCAAGAAGAAACTCAGATAATTAGCCTCATTTTTTTCCATTGATCTATAAATACGCTTCATTCATTAAGTACTAACGTTGGTTTCCTATTCTCACTCGAGGCTTTTTGCAAGGTCATTGAAGCTAAGATGCGTTCTCATGTTTCTTATGAGGCAAAGCCAGATATATGAATGGTGCGATAAGTTTTATTAGGGATCTCTAACTCTTAATTTCTTTCAATTTAGAAGCATGTACTGTTTGGTTAATTAACTAATTAGATCAAGGAAAGCTATTGTTTTTCCTTCGCCGGTCGCATAATGTGTTATACTCTTCAAATAGTTTCTTTGTGATTATTTGACCTTTTACATTATATTTATCATTTTAACTTCTTTTACAAATTAACATGGTTGAATCTTACAAATATTATCTTGCATATTGCTTATTCCCTATTTAATCTATGATTTTACAAATCCTATAAGATAAGTTCAGAAGCATGCAAACCTTCTTAGGGTGCGCCTTTCGATTTAAATGATTGAAACCTAAATTGCAAATGCAAAGTGTTGATCAATAACTTGCACATGAGGTTAATGATCATTTCCACATACTTTACTCAAGAGGATGGACCTTTATGCTCGAAAGTGTTTTTTGCTGCTCCTAAACATGTTAATTATTTCAAAACGTGTTCTGCTGGACTTGTTGCCATTTAATTTGATTGTATCAAATTAACTATCACTTTGTTTGGTTGCACTTTCTGAGAATTTGAATTAATTCTTATCTTAAGATTTTAATTCATTTCCTCTTGTCTAATAAGGAAGAGGTAACCTCACGGATTTTTAATGCCCCAAATCATAATATGAAATAAGTCGATAAAGCATAAATCGTCTTTCTCAAATTAGAAATCAAGCGATAAATGTCCAATATGTGACTTGCCCGAGGCAAGCGAGTCACATACTAAGCATAGCAATTATATTTATATCAAAATCACAAGGTCAATCGAATTTTTATTCAACCATACAAAGTTAAGAATTAGTTTGATTGGTTAGAAAAAGAATGAATGAGTTTGCCCTTTTTTGTTCAAACAATGGATAGAAGGGAAAAATATTTAAAGTTTTCTTATTCCTCTTCCTTATCTATCAAAATCTAAATTTTGATGCCTAATGCTCCATAGATAGTCTGAACTTTACTGAGGAATTCTCAGAATAATACCCAATAAAGCCACTTCCCTAAGTTGCACTCCCCAAGTACCTATTTTTCTACACAGAAAACCCCTACCCAAAACACACATAACAATTTGCATGCTAAAGCTATACCTACTGTTTCCTTTTCTCATTTTACTTTTTGTACCAGTTGTTCACTTCTCACTCTCTCAATTCACTTCACTCATTTACACACACACACACACACACACACACATAAATGTTAAAATTTTATTAATTAAAAAATTCTTAAATTTTTACGTTTATAAATTTAATTAAATTAGTTATCAAAAAAATTAATTAAATCTAATCAAATAATATTTTTATTATTACTAAATAATTTATTTATTAAATAACATATATTAAATTTATTTGCTTAATTAACTAGATAACATATTAATTATATTTAATATTTAACGTTTTAACCAAATATTACATTTGTTCGTTTAATAAATAATTTAAGATGTTTTAATTTCATATAATTTAACATCCCTAAAATTCGGTATTTCAAAAAATCAGGATTTAGAAATTAAGATTTTGGTTAATCGAATTTTAGGGCTTGGAATTAATTAAAAAGGACTAGATTGATAAGATTTTGAAAGTTTTGGGGTCAAAGTGGAATTTAGGAAGACTTGATTGGACTAACTTCAGAAGTCTTGGGGTTTGCATGGATTAATTTTGGGTCAAAGGGCATAATGTCATGCACCCATATTGTCTTGGGATCAGATTGAACGCTATAGAATCCTTAGAGGACTCAATTGAAAGTTGGGCAGAATTTAGGGTCAATTTGGAAATTTTAGAAAGAGGTCCCTATAAATACCACATTTCACATTTCATCCCCATTCCTTCTTCTTCTTCCCGCATCCAAACCCCCCTCTATTGGTGATTTCTTTCCAGCGAGCCCCTTTCCCCAAACCCAACCAGTCATTTCCTTCCCCACACTTTCGGCAACCACCTAACACCGTGGGCAGCATTCCGGGCGGAGGAGCACCATAACTGAGAAGGTTGAAGAAACCCACCTTTGCAGTCCCGACAGAGCAGTGGTGGAAAGGTGTTTCTTGGTAGGTTTTCTAAAAGCCCACAGCTGGAGGAACAAGGTAGTGCCACTGCATGACCAATCCACACAGCGGCGAAGGCAAAAATTGACGGAAACCTCACGGCAGAGCAAGGTGATTTTGAGCTTTTGGGGCAGCATTTGAGGCTTTTCTCAGTGCAGAAACTGAAAATGGAGTTGGGAGTTGGAATGCTCACGGCGAAAGGTGTCTCTGGGCGATGGCGCTCATTTGTAATATTTTTGAAGAACTGTTAGCAGCATCCTTAACAAATTTGTAGACGTCATTTGAAAATTTATATTAAAATTCAATAATATCCTTCAAAAGTTGTTTTGATTATTTTTCAGACAAAAATACCCTTGAACTTATTTGTAACTTTAACATGGGGGTTTAGCTTTAATATTATTTTAAATTAATCAGAATAAATTTAAATAATTTTATTAATAATTTTTTAAATATTAAATAATCTTTTAATTGAAGTTGAATTAAAAAAATAAAAATTTAAAATCAACATATCTAAAGTAATTTAATCAAATTTTGTAGCACCTCCACTCGGAATAGCACCTAAGCCAAGGCGCCACTCAGTTCAATATTAAATTGAACCTATAATTCATTCAATAGACCCAAAAGATTTCAAACTTAAGTTATCAAAGCAGTGAAAATTTCAAACTTAACTGACTTGACAAACCATCAAGTACATACCATGATTCACTTTCTTACATTTAACAAAATATTTACATGCCTTAAGTCATTAACATCAACATGACATATCACAACGTCTCCAGGGTATACAAAATGTCCCAAAAGAACCCATAAGTATATACAATCATTTTTTATTACAAAATATGCTCGCCCATCCAAGCCTGGAGTTCCAGTTCATCACTTAATCCTATATGAGAAAATCAAAGAAATACAGGAAGTAAGTCAAAGGACTTAGTGAGGTATAATCTTAATCATAAGTAGTGGGGATCTATTGAGGACTAACAAACTCAGCAGATCATAATTCAACGTTTAGAACAAGAACAATATCATATACAAATAACAGTTTGAGTAAATAGGAATCTCTTATTCCTTATCACTCCATGAACAATGTACAAACGATTATACGGTCAGAATAAACAAGCCCGAGTACTATGCAGTTCAATGGAACCAACTTGACATGCATATTAGAACAATTTTTATTCCAATCACTCAGTCATATCCAAGCGTGACAGCTTGACATATGGAATATGCCTAAGAATTAGTACCTTGAAAGAATCTATTCAATTTCTTGATGCAACAAGCAAAGTCGTAGTTTTTCTTGAGAGAAAAATGCATAAAATAATTCACAATTCATCAAAATTTGCCATATATGTTTTTAAGAGAGTATTTATACTCTCCTTGCAAGCCCTAATTAAAATAAGATATAAACTAAGCCTACGAATAATAATCTAAGCTCAAATCTAATTAGAAATAAGAGTTTGACTTGGTCACATCTTCTTCTTTTCTCAATGAGTCCCACACATTTGAGACTTATTTTGGCTTTCTTGGGCCTTTTCAAGCCTTATACACCAAGCATAAGGTGATGGGCTATCCAACTTTATTATTTTGGCTTCTTGACACGTTTTTCTCTTTCTTAGCCCATTCTTGATGCATCTCTTTAACAAATGACTTAGCTAAATTTGCAAAGCCATCTTTCAGCCTCTTTACTTTTGCTTTTGTGATAGGTCCCATTGGTAGGTTGCAATCTCCATTTTGCCATCCAATTCCAAAATAACCATCTTGCCCTGCAGTGCCTCCAGTGCTCATATCAGTCCCCCCACTCCTCTGAAACATTTGTCCTCGAATCTAAATCCATATCAAAAGGAGAAAGATCATAAACATTAAAAGTAACAGAAACTTTATACTTACATGGAATGCCAATCTTGTAAGCATTATCATTAATCTTTTCTAGCACTTGGAATGGACCATCTCCTCTAGCATCAAGCTTGGATTTTCTTTGATTAGGAAACCTTTCCTTTCTCAAATGAACCTAAACCCAGTCACCGGGTTCAAATATCACCTGTTACCGCCCCTTATTCACTCTTTGGGCAGTCAATCTATTTCTCTTTTCAATCATCTCACGTGCCTTCATATGTATAGTTTTAACTTTTTCAGCCTTGCTTTCACCATCTATATCACTAAAAGGTAAATGAGTCAAATCCAAAACAGTCAAAGGATTAAAACCATATACAATTTCAAAAGGTGAAAAACCTATAGAAGAATGTATTGGCCTATTATAACCAAATTCAATTAAAGGCAAATAGTCCTCCCAAGTTTTCAAATTCTTTCCTACAACAGCACGCAACAGGTACCCAAAGTTCTATCTATCACTTCAGTTTGTCCATCAGTTTGTGGATGACAAGTAGTAGAATACAAAAGTTTAGTACCTAACTTACTCCACAAAACCTTCCAAAAGTGGCTTAAGAACTTAACATCCCTATCAGAAACAATAGATCTGAGGACACCATGTAATCTGACAATTTCTCTAAAAGAACAAATCAATAATGTTAGTGGCATCATCAGTTTTATGACAAGTAATAAAGTGCGCTATCTTATTGAATCTATCAACCACAACAAATATACTATCTCCACCCTTCCTAGTTCTAGGCAAACCGAGCACAAAATCCATAGAAATATCAACCCAAGGTGCAGTAAGAATAGGTAAGGTTGTATACAATCCATGAAGCATGGACTCAGATTTAGCTTGTCTACATGCAATACATTTAGAACACACTTTCTGAACATCTTTTCTCATACCAAGCCAATAGAAATGCTTACTTAAAACATCTAAAGTCTTATGCACACCAAAATGACCCATCAATCCACCACTGTGTGATTCCCTAACTAGTAACTCACGCACAGAACAAACAGGGACACAAATTCTATTGCCACGAAATAAAAAACCTTTATGTCTATAGAATTTATTAAATGCACCACGTTCACATGTAATATACAAATCAGCAAAGTCAACATCAGTTGCATGCATATCTTTAAATTGCTCAAATCCTAACAACTTAGATGTAAGTGTAGTGATTAAAGCATAGCTCCTTGACAATGCATTAGCAACAATGTTTTCCTTTCCCAACTTATAGCAAATCACATATGGAAAAGCCTCAATAAATTCTACCCACTTAGCATGCCTTTTACTCAATTTCCCTTGGCCCTTTAAATGCTTCAAAGATTCATGATTAATATGTATAACAAATTCTTTAGGAAGCAAGTAATGTTACCAAACATCCAATGCATGAACTAAGGCATATAATTCCTTATCATAAGTGGAATATCTGAGCTGAGCACCACTCAATTTCTCACTAAAGTATGTAATGGAACATTTTTCTTGCATTAAAACAACACCAATTCCAATCCTAGATGCATCACACTCAATCTCAAAAGTTTTATTAAAATCAGGTAAAACAAGAATAGGAGCATAACACAATTTATCTTTCAATGTATTGAATGCATGTTCTTGTTCCTTTCCCCATCTAAATACAACTTTTTTCTTAATAATCTCGGTCAATGGAGCAACCATAGTAGAAAAATCATGCACAAACCTTTTATAAATGCTAGCTAATCCATGAAAACTCCTAATTTCACTAACTGTCTTAGGAGTTGGCCGTTCTTTAATAACCTTCACCTTTTTCCTCATCCACCTCAATGCCATGTGTACTCATAACAACAAGTCTCTCAATGCAAAAAGTACATTTCTTAAGGTTTGCGTACAACTTCTCCTTCCTAAGAAGAGTCAAAACAGCCCTAACATGCATTATATGATCATCTAAGCATTTGTTGTATATCAAGATATCATCAAAATAAACAACAACAAATTTACCTAGAAAAATCACGCAATACATGGTTCATTAATCTCATAAAAGTATTAGGTGCATTAGTCAAACCAAATGGCATAACCAACCATTTATATAGGCCATATTTTGTTTTAAACGCAGTTTTCCACTCATCCCCAGGTTTCATCCTAATTTGATAATAACTGCTTTTCAAATCAATCTTAGTGAAAATGCATGCACCATGTAATTCTTTAAGCATATCATAAAACCTAGGGACATGATAGCGATACTTAACTGTAATTTTGTTGACTGCTCTACTATCCACGCACATCCGCCAAGTTTCATCCTTCTTTGGAACCAATAGCATAGGTACAACACATGGACTCATGCTCTCCCTCATATGTCATTTTGCTAGCAACTCATCTACTTGCCTTTGAAGCTCCTTCGTCTCCTCAGGATTACATCTATAGGCTGGTCGGTTAGGAATTTGAGATCCAGGTACAAAGTCAATTTGATGCTCAATTCCTCTCAATGGTGGTAAACTTATGGGCATCTCATTAGGTAATCATCAAACTCCTGCAACAAAGAGACAAAAACATTGGGCAAATCAGGGTTAAGGTTAGTTTCAGATAATGAAACCTCCCTATACCTAATCACTATCAAAGCTCTCTTGCCTAGAAAAGCATTCTTTAAGTCTCTCTTTCTCTCTCTCACACTTTTGCATAGAAGTATTATTTTTTTTTCAACTATTTCACTCTTCACTAACTCTTTCTTTTCACTCCCTTCAACTTTCTCATTCTTTTCTCTCTTTTCACTCACCAACTTTTTCTCTCCTGCAAATCCCTCTTTCTTGTTTGCACTTGTGCGATCACTCATAATTGGGCATTTATCTTTATTCTTTTCTCTCATGGCCTCTTTTCTCTCATTACTTTTTTTTAACCTCACTACCCGAACTCCCACAAGAAGATTGTTGAAGTTTAATCTGGTCAAGGTAAACTTCCTTGGGTGATAGAGGTGCAAGAGTGACTTTATGTCCATTATGCTAAAAGGAATATCTATTCTTGTACCCATCATGTACTACACACCTATCAAATTGCCATGGCCTACCCAACAACATATGGCCAGCCTGCATGGGTACTACATCACAAACTACCTCTTCACTATATCTCCCAATGGTAAAAGCCACCACAACCGGCCTACTAACTTTCACTTCTCTACTATCATTCAACCATTGCAGCCTATATGGATTAGGGTGTTTATCACACTTCAGCCCCAATTTCTCAACTAAAGTAGTACTAGCCACATTAGCTTAACTTCCCCCATCAATTATTAAGCTACACACCTTATCACCTATCAAGCGTCTGGTGTGAAATATATTTTCTCTTTGTTCTAAGCTCTTCTCTTTAACATTCAAGTTCAATGCACGCCTAGAAACAAGAGATTCACCATGAACAACATATTCAACATAACCATCATCACAATTAACATCCTTTAAAGGTGGTATATCATTATCACTACCATCAGACTTATTATCATCTCAGACTTAGATACAATTTCACTACTTATAAGAATCATAGTTCTTTTGTTTGGAAATCCAGATGCATAATGACCCAAACCTTGACATTTAAAGCACTTAATATCCCTATGTCTGGAAGTAATAGTGGAAGAAGAAGAATCAGAAGTACTGTTTTGTAGAATAGACTTCTTATCCTTGTTCCTTGATGCATCCAGCCCTTTCTCCTTGGAAACTAAGCCCCATCTCTCTTATTTTCATCATAATTTTGCCATTTTGAATCCTATTTTGAGTTGGAATTCTGAAATGAATGGGTTGCCACTCTTTGCTTTTGTTGTTTCTCCACATTCATAGCCATACTCACCAAATCCTCCATCTCCACATAATGTTGTGGGTCCACAACATTAGCAATTTCTCTATTCAAACCACTAATAAATCTAGCCACTGTCACTTTTGTATCCTTTTTTATGTTGGCCTTAATCATCAACATCTCCATCTCTTTATGGTAGTCCTCAACTGACTTAGACCCTTGAATGAGTCTTTGTAGTTTTTGGTGTATCTCCTTGTAAGAGTAAGATGGAACAAATCTTTTCTTCATAACAGCCTTTATATTTGCTCAAGTCTCAATAAGTCTATCACAATTTCTCTTCCTAGATTACACTAATTGATCCCACCAAACTAATGCATAGTCAGTGAATTTAACTGTTGCAAGTCTCACTTTCTTCTCTTCAGAGTAGTTGTGGCAGTCAAAGATCAACTCCACCTTTCTTTCCTACTCCAAGTATGCTTCAGCATCATTTTGCCCTTTAAATGATGGAATTTTTATTTTTGATGGCATTTAAATTGCTGTCCCTCCTAGCTTCGAATCTAGCTTCACCCCCTGTATTCTTAGCCGAACTACTATCTTCAAACTTATCCTCAAACATCTCTTGATTAAACCTATATGGAGGCCTATTTCGTCTAACATTCCCATAAATATTCTGTGCCACCTCCTTTCTCCACTCATCCATCTCATCAAGCCTGCTATTCAACTTCTAAAATTGACTAGTAAATGACCTGTACAACATTTTCATATTTGGTATCATATTAGCTTCCTCATCAAAGGGTTCGTTACCCTCCCTCCTTGGAAGAATATTACTCATTTAAAAAAAAACCTACAAAAAGTGTTAGCAAAAACAGCTTCACAATAGAAACACTCCCTCACTTGTTTCACTCAAGTAGATGTGAACCCTCGTGTTTGCACTCAATTCTGGCTTTTGACCTCTTTATGTGCTCACTTATTTATGCCTTTTGTCTCTCTTGACCACAGTGAATGTTGCACTTCAAAAATCAAACTAATTCAATTCAAAGCAAATTCACCAGTAGTATTTATATCGGAGTAGCAACAAAAAACCTAACAAAAAAAAAAAGAAAAGCACAAAGTCTAGAGGTAAAGTAAATGTGACCAACAAGGAAAATTATGTGATGACACATGAGAAAGAATGTGTATCATGTGATTTTTTTGCAAGCTAAGTAATAAGAATGCAATATGTTACTTATCTAACAGACATATGCAAATTAGACTAAAACAAAGAAAGAAAACACAAAGAATGAATAAAAAAAATGACAAAACAGAAAATACGCAAAGAATTTGGTCAATCCCAATGGAAGGCAGATTATGACTCAATTCTAACCCAATTAACGTACAATCAACTCCAAAAAACAACTAAAAGTAGCCAATTTAGTTTATGCAATGGCAATTTTGAATTTGAAAACCTAGGTCAAAACTCCCAAAATTGAATCACTCAAGAACCCTAACTTTAATTTCTCAAAATTAGAGCAATCCAAGGTGTTTATTATGCAAATTCAACCTTTTGGGTTCAATTGGCATTCTCCAAGATAGGAATATGCAAAATATTGCAAAAGAATCACAAAACCACAGTCAATTCACAATTTGATTTCTTTCTTTTTTCTTCTTTTTTTTCAATTTTTTTTGGCTGTAAACAAAAACAAGATAAATAGAAATTTATCTCAAGTTAGCTCTAGATACCAAATGATGCGGAACCCCAAGGATATATTGATCCCGAAACCTCAAACATATAAATTGATATCGAATGAACCCTAGAATAAAAACCCTCCCTATTGAACCCATAAGATACCTTATCTTAGAAACGCAAATAATTGGGAATAAGAATCTAAAATTGAATAAATACTAGTAGGAATTAGTACCTTGAAAGAACCTATTCAATTTCTTGATGCAACAAGCAAAGTTGTGGTTTTTCTTGAGAGAAAAACACAGAAAATAATTCAAAATTTATCAAAATCTGCCATACACGTTTTTAAGAGAGTATTTATACTCTCCTTGCAAGCCTTAATTAAAATAAGATATAAGCCTATGGATAATAATCCAAGCCCAAATCCAATTAGAAATAAAAGTTTGACTTGGTCACAGCTTCTTCTTTTCTCAGCGAGTCCCACATGTTTGGGACTTATTTTGGCCTTCTTGGGCCTTTTCAAGCCTTATACACCAAGCATAAGGTGATGGGCTGTCCAACTTCATTCTTTTAGCTTCTTGACATGTTCTTCTCTTTCTTAGCCTATTCTTGATACATTTCTTCAACAAATGACTTAGCCAAATTTGCAAAGCCATCTTTCAGCCTCTTTGCTTTTGCTCTTGTGATAGGTCCCATTGGCAGGTTACAGTCCCATTTTGCCCTCCAATGCCAAAATAACCATTTTGTTGTGCAGTAATTCCAGTGCTCATATCATTTTTTCTTCCAATTAACTCGATAATTACCAATTTTTTCATAAAATAATACAATCCAAAAGTTATGAAACTTATACTGGCACATGCATATACCGAGTCCTAGTCCCATATCATCTCAAATCACCCAATTATCATTTCTCGAGTTTTGCTTTCATAAAATCATAGATTAATCTTAATTTACTCAATTAATCCTAACATCACATAAAATAATACAAATTCGAGCCAACTAACTACACTATAGTCCATGCATGGGAATAGACATAAATCAACTATATAATCCTCAAAATACAAGATTTAAGGAATTATAGTACAACATATGCATAAATATGTACATAAGCATAATCCAACTTCTAATACCCATGATTTGATTATCGGAGCCTCGAAACCATGAACTATGACCATGGTTACGATTGTCGTGACGAGCTGCAAATTCTATCTCAACTCCGCCGCAACTGTCTACTGTCGCCGGGAAATGCCCAAACCAACACTAAAAGACACCTTTCAGCTTAAATAACAAGACGCCTAGCTCATTTTTTCTATCAATCGCCGAACTGACCTTCAATTTAAGCTCTGATCAATTAGACCACCATTCGCCATCGCGTCGATTTTCTTTCAATTTCGTTGCCGGCGGTGACCGAAATGCAAAGCCCAGCATACAAATTGCTCTTTGAACTGAGCTCCACATATCCCACCACTCAAAATTCAGTTTAGTCGCTGGAAAAAGAAACCCACCAAAAGCCCTGCTATAGCTCATCTTGGTCTTCACGTTCTTGATGGCCCACCAAAAGCCCTGCTATAGCTCATCTTGGTCTTTGAGGTATGGTTGTGAAGCTAGGAGTGAGAAGAAGGAGATGGATGGTTTACTTTTGGGAATTAACGATCTCCGGAAGAAATCACCTATGAGAAAGGAGGGATGGCCGCGGTTGAAGAAGATCATGAAATCGGGGGTGAATTGCAAATTCTACTATTTATAGGATATACTATTAGGAATTCCGATTTGGCCTTAAAAACTTTGGGTCAAATTCAATTAAGTCATCTAAAGTTTCCTCAAAATTCAATTTAGTCCCTAACAAAATGAATGCCTAACATTAGACCCTTTGACCCAAAATAATCACCATGCAACCCCAAAAACTTTGAAATTGGTCCAATCAAGTCTTTCTTAATTCCACTTTGACCCCAAAACTTTCAAAATTTTTGCAATAAAGTCCTTTTTATTTATTTTTAGAGCCCTAAAATTCGATAAAGTCTTGATTTCTAAATTCTCATTTCTTGAAATACTGAATTTTAGGGTGTTACACTCTTTCCCCCTTAAAAGAATATGGTCCCTATATTCTCATCTGAATGTTGTTTCGACTGACGGAAAATAAGTAGATTCGTTTAGTCAATCTATACTCTCTTCATTACATTATGCTAGAATTGCTCCTTAGTAAGTGAGCCATCCCACCACGTCGGCTCTAGGCATTGGCCACTACATTTACCTTTTTGGGTGATAGGAAATGGAAAAATTGCAAATTTCTAGAATTTCCATCCATCAACACTGTCTCCAATCCAAAGTCTCATTCTGGTTAAATGGTTAACTTATCAAAGCAGCGAAAATTTAAAACCTAACGGACTCAACAAACCATCAAGTATATACCATGATTCACTTTCTTACATTTAATAAAATATTTACATGCCTTAAGTCATTAACATCAACATGAAATATCACAACGTCTTTAGGGTATACAAAATGTCCCAAAAGAACCCATAAGTATATACAATCATTTTTTATTACAAAATGTGTTCGCCCATCCAAACCTGGAGTTCCAGTTCATCACTTAATCATGTATGAGAAAATCAAAGAAATACGGGAGGTAAGTCTAAAGGACTTAGTGATTTGGACTTAGTGAGGTATAATCTTAATCATAAGTAGTGGGGATCTTTTGAGGACGAATCAACTCAGTAGATCATAATTTAACGTTTAGAGCAAGAACAATATTAGATACAAATAACAGTTTGCGCAGATAGGAATCTTTCATTCTTTATCGCTCCATGAATAGTGTACAAACGGTCAGAATAAGAAAGCTCGAGTCATATGTACTTCAACGGAACCAACTTGATATGCATATTAGAATAATTTTTATTCCAATCACTCAGTCATATCCAAGCATGACAACTTGACACACAGAAGATGCCTAGGAGTATCCCTAGCACATCACTAACAGACGGTAGATACCTAGGAGTATCCCTTGCATATCACTGACTGACGGTAGATACTTAGGAGTATTCCTAGCATATCACAGAAAAATAGTAGATGCCTAGGAGTATCCCTAGCATATCATTAACACCAAAAAAATGAATATGTCGGTGTGGCAACAGATACAGTACGTAATAGTACAGATATTAAAACATGCAAATAGCGGAACAAATAGATAGTAGAATAGTCGGATATCAGGGTCATACAGATAACATAACGGACAAATAACATATAATAGATAAAAGTTTTGGGCGCAGAACAATCAGGAAACAAAATCATAATAGAAAGTAACCCTCACAGGGGTGTCTGGATCAAATAACAGATAATCAATAAGAGTTCAAGATATCACATATTTCAATAACACAGTATAGTCAGTACAGAAACAGTAACCCTCACAAGGGTTTATCACAAATACTAAGAGTGTATATACGAGGCCAAAATGGGAGACCCTTACCTCCATAGTCTCAGAAAACTGCAACCGCAATCCAAAGTCTACTGGTTTGCGGGACCTACTCCTTCGTCACCTAACCAAAGGAATAAATTCACAATCAAATCTTTATTCGAGCTCGATAATCTTCAATAAATACAGTCTTATTATTAACAGTCTAAAATCAATAACTACCCAATTAACCTCGTATTAGGGCCCAAATTAACAATAACAACCCTATTTAGCTAATTATCCCAATTGTTTCACTTAGGTCCAAATTCACAAAATTTGCGTTTTCTCTTCCAGTTAACTCGATAATTCCCAATTTTTTCATAAAACAATACAATCAAAATTTACCAAACTTATACTGGCACATGTATATACCGAGTCCTAGTCCCATATCATATCAAATCACCCAATTATCATTTCTTGAGTTTTGCTTTCATAAAATCATAGATTAATCTTAATTAACTCAATTAATCGTAACATTACATAAAATAATACAGATCTGGGGCCACTAACTACACTATAGTCCATGCATGGGAATAAATATAAATCAACCATATATAATCCTCAAAATACAAGATTTAAGTAATTATAGTACAACATATGCATAAACATATACACAAATATCATCCAACTTCTAATACCCACGATTTGATTATCGGAGCTTTGAAACCATGAACCAAGACTACGGTTACGACTGTCACGATGAGCTGCAAATTCTATCGCAGCTCTGCCACCACCAGCTGCCACCCAAATTACCGCCAAAAGACACATTTCAGCTCAAATAACAAGATGCCCAGCTTAATTTTTCCATTCATCGTCGAATTGCCTTTCAATTTGAGCTCCGATCACCCAGACCACCACTCGCCGTCGCATCGATTTTCTTTTTATTCCGTTGTCGTCGATGGCCCAAATGCAAAGCCCAGCATACCAAATTGCTCCTTGAGCTGAGCTTTACAAATCCCACTAGTCAAAACTTAATTTGGTCACTAGAAAAAGAAACCCACCAAAAGCCCTACCGTATCTCGTCTGGGTCTTCAAGTTCCCAGTGGCTTGTCGGAGGAAAGGGGGTGTTTGAGGTACGATTGTGAAGCTAAGAGTGAGAAGGGAGAGATGGCCACAATTGAAGAAGATGATGAAATGAAGGGTGAATTGCAAATCCACTATTTATAGGAGACCCTATTCAAATTTTTGATTTGGCCCAAAAAATTTGGGTCAGATTCAATTAAGTCCTCCAAAGTTTCCTCAAAATTCAATTTAGTCGCTAACAAAGTGAGTGCCTAATGTTGACCCCTTTGATCCAAAATAATCACCATGCAACCCCAAAAAACTTTGAAATTGGTCCAATCAAGTCTTCCTTAATTCCACTTTGACCCCAAAACTTTCAAATTTTTTGCAATTAAGTCATTTTTATTTCTTTTTCAAGCCCTAAAATCCGACCAATCAAAGTCTTGATTTCTAAATTGTTATTTCTTGAAATACCGAATTTTAGGGGTGTTACAAATTTAATTAAACATATTTATTAATTATAAAATAAAAATAAAAATAAAAATCTAATCTATCTCTTAATTAATATGATTTTGTTTTTAAATTACATCTCAATAATATTAAAAAATAATCATATCTAAAATAATTTAATTAGATTAAGTTGAATATATTTTTTAAATATAAAAAAATATTTATTAGCTAAAATAAATAATTTAAAAATAAAAAAAGATCTAAAAATATCATACTAACAATAGTAATTTTAAAATGTCAATTTCACCCAGCCCACCCAATAAAAAGTTATTGATATGATATCTTGTTTTCTTCTAAAACACAAGTAAATAAATAATTTTCTCTCAATTTATTTTTCACCTACCACCCAAAATACAAACAAACAACCATTACATTTCCCAACCCCACTTCCCAAAAATCATGTTACTAAAATATTTTGACAAAATGTTCTAATTCATAAATAAACAAGCCCTAATTTAAACTATTTTCATTAAATTTATTAACTGATAAAAAATAAATAAGTCAAAATTTACCTATCCTTTTCTTCTCCCCCACAACCCCCACCCACTCCCCTTCTCCCCTTCTCCCCCACAACCCCTATCCCCAACCCCACACCCATTTTAAGCGGCCATTGGTCGCAGCCAATAGTTGATCAGGGGTAGGTCCGGTCTGGATGCGGCCAATGCCGACCATGGCTAGGCTTGGCCAAATCGACCGTTGGATACGACCAATAGCCAGCAATGGCCAGGCGGTCAGCCGTGCCAAATTTGGCTATGGCCAACAACCAGCCATGGTTAGGTGGCCCTGACCATGGTCGGCCACGTGGGGGTTGTGGGGGGCAAGGGGTTGCATGTATGTATATATATTTATATTTATATGATACTTCTTTAGATATATTTATATATACATAATATTTTGAAGTATTTTTTTATAGAAGGTTTTGTGATATTTATTTTTAGATTTTTTTATTATTATTTTTTAAATTTTTTTAGTGAGGGTCAAGTTATTATGGTATTTTACATTTTGTGGGGTTTCACATAAAAAGATTAAAATTTTGGGGTTGTAGGGTAATAATAATAATAATAATAATTATTATTATTATTATTATTATTATTATTATTATTATTATTATTATTATTACTACTACTACTACTACTACTACTACTACTACCACTACTACTACTTAATGGTTTTTGTTAAAAGACTAACAAACGTTAGGCAATGTCCCAAATGTGTTAAACAAATGAAATTTTGGTCCTGTAAGTGTCAACCCTAGTACTAAAAGTGCAAACCCCCCCAATCTAATGGGACCAAAAGTGCAATTTTTTTCTAAAAATTTTCTCCAAAAATTGGCACCTCCTTATATGCCCACGTCACCCTTCACTAGAGTTAAAAAAAATTAAAAATAAAATTAAATATCTAAAAAGTAAAAGACAAAATTATTCTTTATTTGGATCTAGTTAGATCTACATGTTAAACCATTAATTGGTTTAACAAATTTTATAATTAAATAAAGTACAAATATTAAGAAAACCCAAACCGCACCTCCTCCCTCAAACCAGCCACACCTAGCCCAGCAAAAAGCTCAATTGCCACATTGGCGGGGTGCTGGGTTCATTTCATATATGTACATATATGTGTATATAACTATATATTAATATGTATATGTGCATATGTAGTTTTATTTTAATATGTTTTCCTTTTTTATGTATTTATTTTTTATTATTATACTTATATTTCATATCATTTATTTTTTCATGTTTTTATTTAATTTAATTTTTTTACTGGTAAATATCTAATTGTCTAGAAATTTTTAACTGCAAACATACCAAAACTCTCCAAAATAAATTTTTCGCTATTCTCTAAAGTATAAAGAAACATTCATCACATTCTCCAACACAACTATTACATTCCCCAACTCTAGTCCAAAAACTCATTCTCCTAAACACATAATACAAAACATATAAAATATAACCACACACTACGTTAGCGAAATAAAGAAAAGTAAGGGCTCCATTGAAATGGTAACAATTTTATTGGGCTTGTTGTAATTTACCCCCTGTGATTTGTGAAATAACCATCAAACCCGTATACAAAAAAAATGTGTATAAATACAAATTAACTTTTTATATTTTATAAAACCACGCACACCACCTCCCCCTCCATATTTGTTGCCCATTTAACATAATTTTAATATTAAAAGACCAATTTACCCTTAATCATTTCACATATTTACAATTCAATTTAAATGACTTTTTATTATCATATTTTTTTTTCATTCTTTTCTTTTCTTTTTATTCTCATTTGTCTCTTCTTCCATTATTTCATATATTTCTCATTTTATACATATATATAAATTTATCCTTATATATTATTTCTCATTATTTCATGTATTCTCATTTTATACATATTTATATATATATATATATTTATCTATAAAATTTTAAATAATTTTTATTTTTATCTTTTTTTCTTTCTAATTATTCATACATGTATACTTATTTTTTCTATTTATACATATTCACATATATAATATACATTTATATAAATTTATCAATAAAATTTAAATTATTTTTATTTTTATCTAATTTTTTTCAATTTATTCATTTCGAATTAAATAATATTTAATATTTATAAATATATATACTATAATTTTTTATTCATACTTATATACATACATAGTATATATACATACATACACTACAAGAAAATCGGTTAATTGCGGCATATATTTTGCAATGGTTTGTCTAAACTGCCACAAAATATTAATTTGATAGTGGTTAAGCGGCAATTTATCCAAACCGCCGATGAATTAGCCATTTAGCGGTAGTTTCAAAAAACTGCCGCGGAATTCATAATAAATGGCGGCGGTTAGTATAACCGCCACTAAATGAATAACTTCGAGGCGGTTTTTCTAAACTGCCGCAATTAATAATATTATTTCTTTTGCTTATTAGATTGCCCTTTGTTTTTGAATTTAAAGGGTTTTGTCTACAATTATTTAATATATATATATATATATAAATGTAATGCCAATTATTTTTTATAAATATCTTTTTATAAATTTCTAATATAAAGTATTTTATATTATAAGCTCTTCCACAAAATGTAAAGAGGTATTCACTTATTTTTAAAATTTGAACATACTCCTGTGATAATTTAGACCATATGAATTTTAAAATTTTATTTTATTCATACATTGCAAGGCTTATTTTAAAAGATATAATTTGATATTTTTATAAGCTTAAAAAATTCTTATTATATCTTTTTATTAAAAACTTAGCCAAACACCCACTTAGTCTAGATTCTACTTGTTTGCTAATATTATATATTTTGATTAATGAAATGAATTATTATAGCATTTTCTTTACCCAAAACTCACAATGCAAAAATATTACTCCTTTACCTAACAATTTATATATACATTTATGTAATAAAATTTATTTGCTTCATGCAGCTATGTTATCTAATTATCCCACACTTTCTGTTTATTTCTTTTAGTTCACTATTTGATACTCTTATTTTATTTATTCAAATGACAATTACTATTTTATTTTTAAAATAATTATATTATTCTAAAATATTCTAATAAACTAATTATGTCATATCATTGATTTTGAAAACTTATTTTTAATAGTGTAAAAAAATTCACACCTTTTACTCTTCCGACTAATATTTTTTATAATTTTATTTTACTTACATTAAGAATTAGAGGTGTAAATGAGACGAGATGATTCACGAACAGTTCGAGTTCGTCAGTTAAACGAGTCAAGTCAAGTTCAATAATATTTGGTTCGAAAAGCTCGTGAGCCTAACTGGGCTTTTTTAATAATAATAATAATAATAATAATAATAATAATAATAATAATAATAATAATAATAATTTGTTTATTATTTTTAAGAAAATAACAAAAAAATTTGAAAAATTTATAATTATAGATTTTGTTTTGAGCGTAAATGAGCTCAAACTAATTCAAACGTACATGAGCTCAAGTACATCTGAACTTATACAAATCAACTTCTTTTGCTAACTTGTTACAAGCCTTATTAAGTTGAGCTTGAACTTGTTAAAATAACAAAAAAATTTGAAAAATTTATAATTATAAATTTTGTTTTGAGCGTAAATGAGCTCAAACTAATTCAAACCTACATGAGCTTGAGTACATCTAAACTTATACAAATCAACTTCTTTTGCTAACTTGTTACAAGCCTTATTGAGTTGAGCTTGAACTTGTTACAAGCCTTATCGAGCTCGATAAGGCTTGCTTGGGCCTTCGCCCATTCAACAAGTCGAGCTTGAACTTGCCATATTCGGGCTCAGCTCGACTCATTTTACACCTATATTAAGAGCTAACAGACCTTTTTGTTACTTTCATAATTTTTATTTTCAATTACTAAAGAGTTTTTTTTCTTTTCATATATATATATATATGTATTATATTTTTAAAATTATCTAATTTTTTCTAATAAAAATCATATTCCAATTCTCAAATTCTTTCATCTCCACGCAATTCTCTCATCTTCCCCATTTTTCTCTCATCTTCCTAAATTTCCCACGCCCGCCCCTTTTCTTTCTTCTCTTCAGCCAAATTTCCCACACTCGTTCTCTCGACGGCGACGGAGACGGTGACCACAATGCTAAGAATCTCGCATCTCCACCTTTCTTCTCCATAACCGCTGTTTGGGCTATGATTGCTGCAAATCAGGTCAAGATTCAAGAACCCTTCTTTTCTATTCTTTGGAAAAACTCCATGAAATTGTTGTTGATACAACTCAGAATTAATTTTGTATGAAGAAGATGGGTGTCAAAACTAGTTGCCCTTTTTTGTATATAGACTAAGTGAGAAGAATTTATTTACCATTGATTTGGTCAGAATTGTAAATTGTTGTTTCTACTTTGCCTAAATTGGGTAGTGAGATTCAATCGAACCTATACTGCTTATGAAATAATTGATGTCCCAACTGTTTGGATTCTGTTTGGATATTGTTCAATATGATTATAGAATGTTTAGGTATTTCTCAGTATGATTCAATTGAAACTATGCTTAGGAGTTAAAATTTGTGTTCTACACATGTTAGAATCAATTTGTTGTTGCAGGTCCAAACCTGCTATATTTATCTAGTTTTTTTGAATGTTGCCATTTATAGGGCAATTTTTTTGTAAACATTCTATTTGATTTGAGGAACCAAGACGTTCAACTTTTTTGAAGAGGCTAAACCCATCCTTAGAATAAATAAATTGTCTTTTGGTCTTAATGTAGACATGCTTTGAAAGCATCACTTTCATTTATATCTTGAGATTTGTTTAACTTGAGCAAACAGATGCATTTTCTTGACTAATAACGTAGTGGCATGGTGATTTTAGTTGTTTGGGTTGAATTGAAGGCATAACCCTTCTTTTGCTAATTTGTTACATACATATTTTCATTTGTCATTTAGGGCTGACCTTAAAGACTAACAGAACTACCCCCCATTTGAAATTTAAATTGCAAAATTACCTACACTTCTTCACTTTCTTGAAAAAAAGCGAGATGATGTGTGCACATTTTTTCCTTCTTCTTCTTCTCATCCATGACTCTATCTCTCTCTCCATTTTCCTCCATGTTTCTCTTCATCCAAAAGCTACTATACTTATCGAAAGACTCCATTTTCACTTCTCTTCTCCACGTTGGTAAGTGGTTTGCATTTGAGGTTTGAAATGTTTGCATTCTCTTGTTTCGTTGGAGGCTAGGAGCATTAGATATAGGGTTTCGGACTTTTCGTGTTAGAGTTCACGCTCATTTGTTTTTGAGTGGCGATTTGGATGTTGAAGCAAGGATGGGCGAGATCAATATAAAAACATTTTGAGATTCGTATTAAAGTTAGTCCGATCTTTTCGATTGGACATTCAATTTTGTTTAGGTGTGAGACTTGATGATAATTAGGACATTCATTTTTGTTCAGGTATGGAGATGTGGTAATAATTGGGCATTGGCACGTGAGAGTTGTTTCCTCGTTAAATAAGAAAGAAAATTTGATTTTCTTTTGATTTATGCTTTTACATATGATAATGTTTAGCACTAGTTATGGAACAAAGTGAACCCACACTAGTACTAGAACGTTTGAATCCTAAATAATGGTGGGTTTATATCACATTTAGGTAGTTTTACTATTTTAGAGCAAACTTCTTTTATCTAGCATTTGTAGTTCTTGACTATAGCTAGTCACTATCGTGTTTTTGTTGCTTAGATGATCATACTGCATCAAAGCTTGCGACGAATAAGTCATCTCTTTATAATAAATAAGTCATCGAAAATCTTGCGTGATAGTAATGAAGAAGTGGGTGAGAGTATTGGAAAGAAGATCTTTGATACTAGAGAGGAAAGTTTAAATCCTCTGAAGTCTGATACTTAGTACTTCATCTCTTTGTATAAATATCGGACTTATATACAAGTAATTTTTTATAAGTTTTTCTGACTACTTGATTTATTGAGAAAAAAGATTACATGCTATACTATTAACTGACATTATGGGCTAAATGTGCATTACTCCCATTAAAAACAAAATTGCCACAAAAACCCTCTGTAAAAAAATAGAATCTAATCAATACCTTGTGTTTTCTTTAAATTGTCTCACTCACCCCAAACTCACTTTCCACTAGAGAAAAGAAATATTGATAAAATTGCCCTTCAGCAAGCTATGGAAGATTTGAGCACTCTTGTACTATTTTCCCTCACTCCATTTTCCTTCTTCATACTTTACCAAATTAAAAAAAAAAAAAGAAATCAAATATTTCCATTCAAAACCCTCTTTTCACTCTTTGAAAAAAAAAATGCTTTCATCCAAGCAAAACCAAATCGAACACCATTTTTTTCACCTTTTTGACACTTCATTATGAAGAAATCATCTTTGATTGAAGCATTTCCCATCACAAGAACAATTTTCCTATGAAATGAAAGTTGATCGACATCTCCAGGTACTTTTTACTTTTTTCATATTTTTTGAATTGCTATATGCATTACTAAAAGAATGTATCATGGTTGTGGGAAATGTGGGAATATTTCTCACTTGTGGGTTGGGTGTCATTTTTCTTTTTGAACTCCATAACTATAGGAATGTAAGAGCATAGTATTACATTATTACAATAAACACATTTATTGTTGTGGTGGATTGGGGTTTAGTTGAATAAGGTTGATTGTCTGTTAACTGCATGTGGTCCCTTTGTCTTCTTATTGTTTGAGTAGGGAAAATGTTCACCAACACTAAAGGATCTATAGTTTTTCTAAAATTCTTTCCTTGTTACTTAATATTTATAAAATTTTGATTCTTAGGAATCTAAGATTCTCATATGATTACATGGTCCTAATTGTTTGATTGTTGATAGTTGATTCATGTCGATTGCATTTTTTAAAATATATGGTGTCAATTTGACCATTGTTTTGTACTTTATTTTGACACAGAAGTTGCACCTATCCAAATTGAAGGAGAAATTAGGAAGAAAAGAATGAGAATACCACAAATTGCAGTTGTATTGGCATGTATTAGGTCAAGAAAGAGTGTGATGAGACCTTAAAGATTGAAGAATGAAGATGGTTATTGAATGGACTGAAGTTCACTATTTTCTGATTGTGGTTGTAGCCTATTTTTTTTTTGTCCATCCTACTTCTGTTACTATTGATTGGCAATGGTATTGGGTAGACATTTACTTGGTAGAGGTGTATATTGTAAGCTTAGCTTTTTCTTTTTGGTTGGTCGTTAGAAAATGCTCATTGGGTATAGGGAGCATTCATTGATGCTTTTGTAATTTATTTTTGTATGTATAAACACTATAATACCAATTGAAGAGTCACATATAAAATGTTCCAATGTCACTTTTTCTCTTTTGTTATTTCCAAAGAGAAGATGTTATTAATTATTATAATATACTATAAAATACGACCTACATTTGTAGTGGGTTTTTAGTGGATTAAATCTATTAATAAAAATTAAAAACAATAAGATTCATTTATGAATTTATCAATTTTTTTTTTTTACATAGGTGGTCATGGCCTCTTTTTTTAACTTAGAAGGTTAATTTGCATGGCCTCCTTCTTTTGAAAAGGCATTTGAGACGATTCATACTCAAATTTGCACCTCCTAGTTGAATTCTCAGCACATGTTCGCCATTAGGAAACATTCAGCTTGATGTCAAAAAATGTGATGTAGTAATCAGACTTTATTTTTATCACAAAGAGTTTTGTGGAAATTTCTATTTTCACAAGGGGTTAACATGCATTTTCCCTGTAAATTATATATCTTGTAAGAGAAGGGTGCTATTGTTGTCTATGATGATGGCGGTGTTGAAGGTGCTGGAAAGCCCTGAGCTTGGCTTGCTGCATTTTGATACAATATGAGAATGGCTTGCAGCATATAAGGTCACCCAATACAAAAAGGAAAAAGATAGCTTAGCTGCTTAGGGGAGACATCGTTATGATTTCAAGCAGTCAAGTTATGGTGGCCAGACCAAGCTTGTTTTCCACAAGAAGGCAAAAATATCTGAGTAAAATGTGTTTAGGTTCTAAGGTTTACTCAGATACTAGATTTCTCTCCTGTATACTAAGACTGCAATCCTAATCATACCAAATATGAAGTATTAATTTTTTTTATTATCGATATTAGTTTTAGTATGAATGATAGTATAAGTGGTTGGATGTGGGTATTTATCTTTCCAACCATTTGAACACATGTTATTACGGCTATACTTGAAAAAAAAGCATGATTTTATTGTATTATATGGTCTTATATGTTATTTCACCCATCAAATTGAGGTAAATTTGATCAAAAGAAAAGAGAGTATAAAAACACTACAAAGAAGTACTAGATTGTTGAAATCTAGTATAATATTTCTAGAATTAAGTACTAGAATTGATACGGAGAAAAAAAAAACTTACTATTTTATCTAAATAGTGTATCATTCTGAATGCATAAGAAAATAAGTTAGATTTAATTATGTAAGTCATTGCACAATTATTAAACAATGATTTCTTAGTCATAAGACTAATATATTCATGAGACATTGTTTGCTTCATGATGGTTATGTCGCACCATATATATCAATGTTTTATACTAGTATGAATGAGAATACAATTGGTTAGATGTTGGCATTCGTCTTTCCAACCATTTGAGCACATGCTATCATGGTTATGCTTGAAGAAAATATTATTTCATTGTACTAGATGGTCTTATATGTTGTTTCATCCATCAAATCGAAGTAAACTTAGCCAAAGAGAAAATGAGTATAAAAATACAACAAAGACACACTAGATTACTAGAATCCAGTATAATATTTCCAAAATCAAATATTGAAATTGACAAAAATGGTATTATCTTCTCTAAATACGGTGTCGTTCTTAATACATAAGAAATAAGTTGAATTTAATTATTTAAAACATTGTATGATTGTCAAATCATGATTTCTTAGTTCTAGGACTGATATATTCGTGAGACACTGTTTGCTTTTCAATTGTGATGCTGAAATGATATGTTTACCTAGTGCTTTGTACTAGCATGGATGAGAATGTAAGTGCCTGGATGTGGGTATCTATATTCCCAACCATTTGAACACACGCTATCATGACCATTTATTGAAAAAAAAAAATGATTTTATTGTATTAGATGGTCTTACATATTGTTTCACCCATCAATTTGAGGTAAGTTCGGCCAAAGGAAAAGCGACTATAAAAACACTTCAAAGATGTATTAGATTAGAGAAAGACTTCCAAAATTAAGTACTATTGTTGACAAAAGCACTATTATTTTCTTTGTATATAATATCATTCTTTATATATAAGAAATTATGTTGTATTTAATTATTTAATTCATTATGTGATTATCAAACTATAATTTCTTAGTCCTACAACTAATATAGTCATGAGACATTGTCAGCTTTTTGATAGTGATATCAAAATGATACATTTATTACATACATCAATGCTTGATAATATGAATGAGAACATAAGTGGTTGGATGAGAATAGTACGTTGTTTTCTCAACCATTTGAATATGTGCTATCAAAACCATTACTTGAAGAAACATGATTTGGACATATATATATGATGTTGAACTTATCAAATTGATGTAAATGTGGCCAAAGGATAAGCAAGAATAAAACCACTCCAATAACGTACTAGATTATAAAAATCTAATATAGTTTATCAAAAGTAAGAAATGATTCCAAAACAAAGAAGGCTTAAGAAAACTCAACTAGAAACTGAATTATAAATTTAAAGCAGCTTTAGCCACTTTTCTCCAATTTACCGTTAATTTAAAATATAGGATACAAATAAATTCTACTTCATCAAATTTTTAAGAAATATTATATATTTATATAATAGGTAAATTGATTTTTCTCCTTAATTTTCATAATATTGAGTTCATATTGCAAAGTTATTACTATTTAGAAATGAATTTTATTTAAATTTCATTTTATTTTTGCCATTAACTTCAATTTTAATAATAACTCATTAAAACTAATAATAAACCCTAAATTAATATTTTCTTTACATTATGCTACGCCATGATGGCCATCTTTGTTTTACCAATCCACGAGGCAAATCGTACACACCATTACATATATAAACTTATAAACCTTTACTTGACTGGATAGTTATGACTACATATTGTAGATTTATGCAACGTAAACTCTAGTAGCATTAGTGGTTTTTACACCTTTATTGTTAACTAAAATAAGAAATTTAATATTTGTAGTCCACATCATTTTTTACAATATTATCCTATGTATTGAAATCAACAGAAAATATATCAGAGGCTAATTAAGTAAAGTGAAGGTTCATTTACTTTATGTAAAAAGAGGTTGTCTTTCATCAACATTCTCAAGTTAAAAATTTTAAATTCTCACATGAACGATAATGTTTGTGCATTATTGCAGGGAATAGAAAATACGAAAAAGTACTTTGCGACCAACACACGTCTCTGAATATGCTAAACAAGCACTTACCATCCTTTTAAGTAAATTATTGATGAATATAATGATATATAGAAATTTAAAATATACATAATAATTTGGTATTCTACTCTCTCTGAATATGCTAAACAAGCACTTACCATCCTTTTAAGTAAATTATTGATGAATATAATGATATATAGAAATTTAAAATATACATAATAATTTGGTATTCTACTCTTTTTTTCATTTTCTATTAAAATAAAGAAATAGATAATTGATGTAATGTAACAAGGTACTTTTGGGACCATATCAACTTTCATTAAGTACGAGAGTAAATTAGATTCCATTCCTATCTTTTGCCATTTGTTCATTTTCCTTATTTGCTTACCTTTAACGCTATTTCTACTATGATTTTCACAAATTGTTAAATTAATTCAATAACTACTATTTATCTCGTCTACAATAGAACAGGATATGTCTATAATAATTTACTTAAAAATAGTAAAAGTTACTAAAACTAAATTCCTTAAAATATATTTTTATATCTAACAAACCAGCAATTAATTTATTGACTAAGTTCCCTTGACTTATAAATTTCTTTCCTTTTATAATTTTCTTGACTCTTGTCATAATTGTTTTGTTTTTTATATGTCTTCTTTCTTCCTTTATATTTATTTATATCATTTTGTCTTTTATGTGTATTAGAAGTTTTTATTTTTCCAAAACCAAATTGTTCATAAAATTGTCCTAATTCTCTTCTAGAGAATATCTGCTGTCTTTTCATTTGTGGTTTTAATCTTCTGCTATCTTTTCATCTGTGATTTCAATCTTAAGTCATTGCATAATTGAATTTCTACAATATTTATTTGTGTTATTATTTCTCCATAAGATAAATTTCCTAATTCTTGATTTTCAGTATTTCTGATTTGTTCTCTAACCTTTTCAACAAATAGTTTTGGCCGGCAACACTCTTTGTGCATATAATAGCTGAAAACAGGAAAGATATGGATGAAAAATTTTCTGATGCCAAGGGTATGTGATGAAATTTTTTTTTCCGATGCCCTTGGCCTTCTTTGATCTTGTAATTTATAGATAGTTTTTCGAACGTGAAATTCGGACTTCAAACTTGGTTTAATTGTCCATCAAAAGTAGAAGAATCTTTGTTTAATAAAGTATAGGAATCTTTGCTTAAATAATGGAGGCTCTTTTCCTTTTGCAGATTGGATGTTGGATGCTTTGTCGGTTTTTGCTAATTTCTGCAATACCTTTATTCGGACTTCAAATTTTTATGTAGAATCTGAATAGTTCTACAATCCAAAGCAATCATTTTCTTTTTCTTCCACATTGAATTTTGGCATATCATTATCTTTATTTGTCTTCGAAGTTCCTTCATCTCTTGGTGGTATTTTGTCCCTTGGCTGATTCTCTTTTTGCAGTTCTGCCATCAACGACATCAACTCTTGTGGAGTTGTGGCATTTGCTATGGCAACCTGTAATTGTTGCTTAGTCATTTGGAATTGTTCCTAGTCTTTTACCTTTGTTGTCTTTGAAAAATCTGGATGGGTTTTAAACCAATTTTGGATTGCTGGAATTCTACAATTATCCTGATCTGTATTCTTCCACCATTTGATCTTTGCTCTTTTTGCTAGGCATGGAATCCCATTAAGTTTGGATATAAAATGCTCAATCATGGACATTGAAATTGAGTAACAAAAAGATAGAGTGTCATAGTATTTGGTAGATGGCTAGGAATTACAATATTTGCCTTGAAATATTCACAATTTTGTAAGACCTCTGGGGGAAATATAACTAGATTGGATCCAAGGTGTTCCCACCATGATAAGAACTAGTAGCGAACTGTGATTTGTGTTGAATTTTTGAAGTAGAAGAAATAAAATTAAGAAAATTGTTTGTTTTAGTAAAACAAAAACTTTTGCCACGTCTCAATATAATCCTAGTAGGAATAACTTTGAGTGAACTGAATTGAAAATTTTCTCACTTTGTAAGGATTTGTTAACCCTTTGATGATTTTGCATGAGTTTAGGAGTTTTGATTATGATAATGTTTGTTGCATGATTGATGTGAATTATTTCCAGAAATCAACTGGAACTTGTCTTCTGTTGTTTGGAAATTGTTCTTTGTTGTTTGGAATTTATCTTTCCTTATATTGATTTTAACAACATAAATTTATGTTTGATTAAGCACACCATGTCTCTTATTTATAGAAGGAATATCATGTTGCTGATCTTGAATGTGTTCATCATGGTCAGATTCAATGAATGTAATATATGGAATGATTGACTAGCGGCTTCTTTCTTTTTTCTACTATCTTATTCCCATTTGATAACTTTCTAATGATTTAAGGAAAGAGTATTTTTCCTACATGGACATATTAAATTATGTTCAAAAAACTTGCAGAGAATTTATAAGTCTTGTCTGGAATCCATCTTCCATAATTTACTGGAATCTAACTTACCTTTTTCATAAAAAATCATCTATATTGATTCTCATATCTTTCATACTAGGAAAGTGTATCATTCTTGGCTCTGAATCTTACATCTCTAGCTTGCTGAATAAATTTATCTGATCTAGATTCCATAATAATTCTTTTCTTAATTATCTGTTGGAATATGTCATGTGTTGGAATACACTTTCCATACTTAAAACATCTCTTGTAGATTTTAGCTTGATTTATATCTTTATGATTTAGGAAAGAAATCAATCATGCTGCACTTATTGATAAATCTGCTATTCATGGTGCTAATATCTTTTTCTTATTTGCTTCCAACAGACACTTACCTAATCAAGGATTTATAGCTATTGGACATGAGCCTACAAATAAGAAAATATGCAGTATTATTTAGAGTGAATCACTTAGTCAGGAAAAGAATTTTGTTAAGTGTCTTGAGGAGTTCTGTGATACTCTCATATATGTTTGTGCTTAAGTGTTGCTAATTCTTTACTCTACATGTGTTTTTGAGGGACCTTGTTGTGAAGAAGGTCAAAGGGAGCTTTCCTTTGATGGACCTTGGGAAGATGAGGACAAGGCAATTTGTGTCTCGAAGGACCTAGTGGTGAAGAGGGATAAGAGTCTTACCTACTCTCGAGGGACCCTGTGAAGAGAACAAATTAGCACTAGGTTGCTTTAAGGACCTCTAAGTGAAGAAACTAGTAAAACGGTATTGTCTGGAATCTTTTGTAGTATTTTGGGCTTTGATTTGGAAGGAGCGTCTAGAGCTTGGCATACAAAGTGGTAGAACTTGTACATCAGTCCATAGAGGTTGTGTAATTGAAACTAACAGAAGTTTCCCTACACTTGTTCACAAAGTAGCTAGTTTCATAGTGCTCTAGAATCTGTCTTATCCCATTTGGGATTCTAGTTTAGCTCATTGTGAATAACTCATTTTCACCCTACTAGGGTATTTCTGATCCTTAATTTTCATAATGTCAAATTACCATGTTTACTTGTAAAATATTCTCATATATTAATTGATTTGATAGGTTCAAAATCTTATGTGAAAGCTTAGGTAGAGGAGTAAGTTTACCTAATTTCTATAAATACCAATGTCTATTTACTTATGGCTTTTACTGCTTTATTTATCATTGGCCTGACTAGTTTTTTAACTGGTATTTACAAATTTCAGTCAGTAACTAAAACTATTTTCTGCAAAAGACTTGAATAATTTTGAAAGGCAAAAAAGTATTTTGAGTGATAAACTTCTGCTGCATTAAAATCCCTTAGGCCTAATTCACCCCCTCGTAGGCTTATAATCACTCACAGGATTACCCCATTCTGATGGTGTAATGATTTTCAAAATCTGAACTTTTTTAAAAGTAATTTTTTGAGGCTTACCTTTGTCAAACTTTTCAATAATCTCAATAGAATCAGAGTCTACCAAGATAAATTCATGAAACTTTTAGGTTTTTTGAAGATCTTTAGGGATACAGAAATAATCCCTATTGATTTTGTTTGTGATCTTTTTTAGATTTGTCTCTTTGTTCACCTATTATGGTTCAAGAAAGTATTTAAATGAGAAATACTCTATTAAGATATAGTCATCAACTTTGTCTAAAGAAGGACAAGAAGTAGTGAATTTTGGTGAATCAGTATTTTGGACTTTTTGTTTGTAAGTTGCAGGAGTACTAAGAACAAAAGGGATGATATTAGCTAATGGAGATAATTTATTGTAGTAAAAGAATTTGGAGAAGTTGGAAAAAATTAGCTCATAAGATTTGTGGGAGAAGGGGATTTGACAGTAAGAGCATAAGATTCTTTTGAATGCTTTTTGTCAAGAGTAGAGGAAGGGATTTTGTCAACAATTTTCCTATAAAAATTCTCTTGTAAGAAAACCAAGAATCAAATTTTGTGAACCTTTAATTTATTCTATATCAAAGTCAAATATAGACAAAATAGCTTGCCATCTTGCAAAAATTTGTTTTGAAGCAATATTTTTGACATCTTTGTCAAAACTTCCTTGACAGATTTGCAGTCCACCCTTAAAAGAAAATTTTGGTTTAGAAGGTCATCCTGGAATTTTGTAATATATAATACTATAGAAAGAATTTCTTTTTTAACAATAGAATATGTTTGTTTAGCTTCTTTCCAGATCTCAAAATAATATCTAACAATATGTTCTTTGTTGTTGATAACTCGTACAAGAATTCCATATCCTATTTCTGGTGCATCAATTTGTACCATTGTTGGAGAGTCTTGCCTACAAATGCTAAGGTACGGTAGCTTTTTGACTCTAGTCTTGATCTCTTTGACTATTTTAGTATGCTCTACAGTCCAGGGTTTAGGATTCTTTTTTAATCTTTAGAATAAAGGTTTGCAAATTTATCTGAGATTGAGAAAGAAATAACCAACATAATTAAGTGATCCTAAAAATTTTTGTAATTGATTTTTGTATTTGATCTCATTTGGGAATTTTTCTCCTAAGGTTAAAGCTCTTTGAATGGTAATGGTTAATTTATCTAAATGATGGCCTAAGAATCTGACATTGGTTTGGAAGAGTTTAATTTTTTTTGCAGAGAAATTTTTGCAAATTTATTAAGGTGTCCAATGTTGTTCTATAGATTGGCTGAAGATTAAAACATCATCAATCTAGAATATGGAAATATTTGTATAAGGGTTAAATATATCATTCATAATTTTTTGAAATTCTGAGGGAGGATTTTTTTAATCCAAAAGGAATTACATTCTACTCAAATTGTCCAAATGGTGCTATAAAGGCTATTTTGTACCTACCTTTCTCTTCTATTTGTATTTGCCAAAACCCTGATTTCTTATCAAATTTAAAAAATATTTTTGTTTGTGATAGTCTCTTAATTAAATTTTGTTTATTTGGTTACCTAATCCATTTTAGGGCTTTGTTTAAGGGTTTGTAATTTATTACTAGCCTTGGTACTCCTTTTTCAATCTCAGCCTATTTTTGAACATAAAAAGCAGAGCATGACTAGGGAGATTTACTTGGTGTAATTAAATTTTTATCCAATAATTCATTGATTTCTTTTTTACAGTAATTTAGCAATTCTTGATCCATTTGTGTAGGTCCAGCCTTGGTTGGACTTTTAGATTGTTCGAAGTTTTCTTCATAGGGTAGAGTTATTGGATGTTTCTTTACATCCCAGAAGGCATTTGGTATTTCAAAACATATTCGTTTTTCTAAGTTTTGTTGAAATTCTTATTTGTTAATAATTTCTTCAATTTTTTTTATAAAATATTTCTTCTTTTATGAAATTAATTTGTTTCTCTTTATTTTTTAATATTGACGTTTTTGTAATAATCTAATATCCCTTTCTTTGATAGGAAATTAAAATTTAAATAATAAATTATAGCGCCCTGATCGAGAGGTGCTTGCTTCGGATCAAGGTGCTACTCCAATTGAGTCTTTCAAAACCAATTACACCCTCCAAAATTCTCAACCTGAGAAATTTCATAATTTAGAATTCAAGCTAAAAATGACAAGCAAAACCCAACTTCTCATAACAAGTTACAATTTCTCAAAGGCCCATAATATCACTTACATATATACGTCATTCATTAGGAACTCTAACCAGTCACACTACACAGTAGAAAAGACACTAACTTATAACCTATGCCCCTTTTTACATTACAACTATAACATCTTGCAGCCTTACCGATATAGATGTCGTGGTAACAATATTTACACTATACCAGAAGGTAGCTCAAGCTCCATGTGCCTTCTATACTTCAATCTATCAAAGAACATGATGGACAATGCGAAAAGGGTGAGTTTGAATGACTCAGTGAGGTAAGTATCCAAATAACTAAACATACGAGTTACAATAACTGGATTTTGAAGATTTGAAAGAGTTTATGGAATCTACGAACTAAAACCAGAAACTAGTATTTCTTGTACCACACTTTATGAGATGACTCAATGTCATCCCGTACCGGCGAATAGTCATTTCATGTTTAAATACATTACATAAAAAATCTCAAAACTCGTAGACATGATTAGTTTTAAAGAATACGATAACAAATTGTTTCATGAAATACTCAGGTTTCAAAATCCAGGATTTTGTTCAGTTTTATAAAACAGACTAGACAAGAACATTTTATAAAACCAATAGTACAAGCATATTTCACATGTATGGCCGTGTAACGGCCTTCCCCTTTATTTTTCCCGATTTTGTATAAACGATACGACTGTAAAACTACCTACCCCCTTATATCTCCTCGATCTTGTATAAATGATACCACCATAAAATGGCCCACCCCCTGATATCATCTCGATACGATTGTGAAATGGCCTGCCCCCTTATATCACCTCGATACAATCGTGAAACGGCCTGCCCCCTTATATCTCCTCGATCTGTATAAACAATACGATCGTGAAATGGCTTACCCCCTTATATCGCTTCGATACGACCGTAAAATGACCTGCTCCTTTATGTCCCCTCGACGAGTGGCCAACACGCCAACCCGTTGCAGCATGAATCGGTAAGAAATGATCCTCGTTGATCAAGCCTCCCTCGAAGGTAAAATCGCAACCACATAAATTGGTAGGACCGACCCTCGTTGATCAAGCTTTAGGCCACAACCAACCCCTGACTGCCTAAAGTCAAGATTGCAACCAAATAAACTAATACAACGATACAAGTCTAGAATAGTAATCCAAGCATTTCGCTAGGACTGACACTCTGCCCAAATAGATTTTTCATATAAGTATCTATGAATAAATTCAAAATCATGTATGCCTACAAGGCCACAGATCACACTGGATAATACTAGAAGCAAAATCAAAGAAACAAACGTTTATAAGAGGCTAACAAGAAATACGGGGTCAGCCGGCAAGGCTATGGATTGTACTAAATAATATTAGAAGCGAGAACTAATAAAACAAACCCTTACAGGGGTTTATGAAACAAGCAACAGACAAGCATGTTGAACCCTCATAGGGGTCATTCCATAAGAACGGATAAAATCAAGGCCAGAGTGGCAGAGCCTCACAAGGCATACAAAATAAACACCAAAAAGGTTAGATCATCACCTCCGTAGTCTCAGAAAACTACAATCGCCATCAGTAGCTTACTAGTCCACGGAACCCACTCCTTTGACAACTAATCCAAAAGAGTATAATTATAGTCAAAACCCACATTTGACCTCAATAATCGCTATTATGCTTATCATCAATCTAAAATTACTAATTTCTTGCTTAACATAGTAAAGTTTAGGGTTCTATCGGCACTATCGTAGAGTTCATACTAATTTCGATATTGAGGTACAATCGAGTCCTAACTTACATATTTATTCTTAGAATATTATCCTAAATTAGCAATAATAGCCCAATTCATCATAATCAACCAAATTTAAAGTAACAGTCCAATTATCATCACTTGGTTCCAATTTCATAAAATCCACAAGTTAGGGTTTCAATCCTTCAATTAACTCAATTACCCAAAATCATCATATTTTAATTTAAATATGGGTCCACTAAATCGTATAATAGTCCATGCATGGAAGGTATATACACCAATCATATCTCAAATCCTCACTCCTGGTATAATATATAATTTATGGAAATAGCGGTACAATATATATATATAACATAATTCTATTCCAAATCCTTTGCCCAAGATGTAACTATAGAAGCGCCAGAATCATAAATCGAGAACACCGTCAAGATCCTCGTGATGAGCTTAAGAATTAGTCCCAGCTCTGCCGCTGCGCCGTCGCCATCTATCGTCACCGAAAAAGTGCAACACCACCACCAATCGAAGCCTCTCAGCTCCAGAAATCCAAGGTACACTTCAATTTTGAGTTTCGCTGTCAGGAAGGCCTCCAATTGGCTAAAAAATCAAACTGGGTCACTTTATTGCTGTTGTGCGCCGCCATGCATAATTGCCCTCCGTCGTTGGTTGGTTCATGAAATTCAAGATACTGGGATGCTTCTTAAGCTAAACCCATCACAACCCACTGCTCAGATTGAAGCTTCAGCTGTTAGAGACTTAGCGCCCACCACCTCCACCGCGGCAGTAACTTTGAGTCGAAATTTTAGCCACCTCATCAATTGGTTTTAAAAGAGAATAGTACCAATGTGTTCCTCGTGAGGAGAGGAGAAAAATGGTATATAACTTGAAGGTGTTTACCGTTCATCGGAGAAGATGGCTGGAGGAGGAAGACACGGTGGTGCGAGGTGAAAATGAAGAAGAAAAGGGGTTGTTTTGCTATTTAAAGGCCATCTTTTGAAAATTGTGTTTTCACCCCCAAAACTTCTGCCCAGATTCCAATTGGGTCGATTTAAACCACTTCGATTTTAGTCCTTAGACTAAGTGCCTCACTTTAACCCCTTTGACCCAAAGTATTAGCAATGCAACCCCAAAACTTTGAAAATGTGATCCAGTCAAGTCTTGCTTAATTTCACTTTAACCCTAAAACTTTCCAAATTTTTGCAATTATGTCCTTTTTATTTATTTTTCGAGCCCTAAAATTTGACCAACCAATTTCTTGAACTCTAAATCTTTATTTTTCCTAATACCAAGTTTTAGGGATGTTAAAATCCTCCCATCTTAAAAGAATATGGTCCCTGGATTCTCATCTAATATTCGAGAAACTTAGAACAACACTGATGTGGATAAGAAGTATTGACATGGGTACACTTATTCAAGGGTGAGACTAAAGCTTCTATACAATGCTAGTTATAAATTTCCATATCTATAAAAGTTTGATGGAGACTTGGGTTCAAAATTTAGTTTAACTTTAAAATGAGATAAAAAGATGTAAGAAAATGACTCGCATTGTTTTCTCATAATATTGTGAACATAACCATACCTTAGACAACGTCCTGTGAGTCCGGCTCATTCCTCTAAGTAGAGGTATTAGCGCGAGTCGGGCCTTCTGTCTTTGGCTAGATTCCATAAGTTGTTTTCCCTTGTTTCCTTGATCATTGGAGGCGAATTTCCTACCCCTAGGATAATTCTTAACAAAATGTTGGTCACTGCCACATCGCATACATTTTCCATGCTTTTTTCGACATGTAGATTCATTGTGACGGTCGTCACCACAAAATTCACAAGCTTATCTTGGAGTTAGTTGGGTTAGACAAATGTTATTTCCACTAAAAGAAAGGTGGCTGACCGATGTCTGACCTTGAACCCTCTGTTGTTTCCTTCTAGAGTCACTTCTCTTTCCCCTTTGAGCCACGGACCCAAAAGTCTTTCCCTTTTTAATCTTTTCTTTGATTTTAGATATCTTCTTAATATCTGATTCTATCTGCATGGCCCTATTCATGGCCTTGCTATAAGTGGGAAATTCACAGGTTAAGAGAGCTCTTCGCAACTCAATCTTTAGCCCTTCAATAAATTTTCTTATTATGCGTTTCTCATCACCCAATATATGAGGTGTGTACCGAATTAAACGATTAAATTTGGCTTCATACTAGCATACTGACATAGATTCCTGAGTAAACTCCCGCCCTTGAGCATTCTTTACAACTTCAGGCATAAATTTATTCATAAATTCGCTTTTAAAGTTCTTCCAGGTATGGAGAGTTCCTTCTTGGTTCTACTGTTGGTCCAGTAACCTCCACCAATGATAGGCATCTTCTCCCAACAGAAAGGTGGCATGTCTAACCTTTTGTTCTTCCAGATAGTTTAGTGCTTGAAAATTTTTCTCAATCTCTTCGACCCATGTTTCTGCCTTCTGATAATCTAGTTCACTGATAAACCTGGGGGGTGTGTTTAAGGAACCGTTCCAGCAGTCGACCTACATCAAGTTTTTCAATACTTTGAGAACTGCCAGCTTTACTTTGCTACAGACAGGATTGCATAGACTGCTGCCACATGGTAACCATATGTTCTACAGCTCGTCCTCTGATTCCCTAGTTTAATGGTGGGGTCAGCATTGTTCTATCCTCTAGTAGGGGGTATCCTTGATCAGAAGCATATCCCATTTGACCCTTTTGTGCTTCATCTCGATTGATGGTAGGTCGTCCTCTACGACCTCGAATAGTCCACGATAAGGGGAATAGGTGAGGTTGTTCCCTGACATCACTTAGTATATAAGATCTTTCAGTCCTATTAACCATGTGAAATCTGCAGTATTCAATAGGAAACTCTGTTAACATTCAAACTTCTAACAATTCTCATCAAATGCATAAGGGAATATTGAGTACGAGTATATTATGAAATAGGAATATGTCTATATCGAATAACACTAGCAATTAAAACCACGTTGATTCATACATAAGTTCATATAACATATTTGCTAAACTCACTCATTGTCTGACTATGGATGAACAAGTTAACCAATTCCAATATCATCTTCAAAACAACTCATTTCATTTCACTCCTCATATGATTATATATGAAACATATTTGTCTTCATGTGAATATATACAGCTACATACTTTAAGTATTCTACATTTCCCATAATGTTGGATCCTAAAATTTTCCTTAGTCGAGTTAAGGCACAACTGATTATCTTATATTATATCCTTACAGGAAATATTTCCTTATTTTCCTCTCAAGGCCACCATGTGGTCATACAGATAAGTCCTATTATTGAAATGTCAGTTTCAAAATAAGCTCGTTATCTAAGTTTCGATTCTTATAAGACCAAACACTTATTATCCTAAACAACCTTTCAATTTCCAAGTTCTATTATCACAAAATGCTTGGTCAACAATGTATCTCCTAAGATATCATTCCACCAAACATTAGTAAAGTCACATGCGTGATATCATAAAGTAATGGACTATATATTGGCTGGCCATCCCAATACCAATCCTCCATTTTCTGATATAATGCATTATCCCAAAATTCACATCCTAACAAAATTCGCAAGTCAAACATAATCTTTACTAATCTAGAAATCCCATATTCTAAGGACCCTATCCCGGCATAGCTCAGATTTCCAAACCTAGACTCTGATACCACCTCTATAGCAACCCATATGAGAGGTACTTGCTTCGGATAGAGGTGCTACTCCAATCGAGTCTTTCAAAACCAATTACACTCTCCAAAATTCTCAACCTAAGAAATTTCATAATTTAGAATTCAAGTTGAAAATGACAAGCAAAACCCAACTTCTCTTAACAAGTTACAATTTCTCAAAGGCCCATAATTTCACTTACATATATACATAATTCATCAGGAACTCTAACCTATCACACTTTGTAGTAGAAAAGGCACTAACTTATAACCTATGCCCCATTTTACATTACAACTATAACATCTCGCATCCTAACCATTACAGATGTCTTGACAACAGTATTTACACTATACCAAAAGGTAGCCCAAGCTCAGGGTGCCTTCTATACTTCAATCTGTCAAAGAATAGAATGGGTAATACGAAAAGGGTAAGTCCGAATGACTCAGTGAGCCAAGTATTTGCATGTATAGGAAGAACAATATACATATATAAGAAGAGCAATACATATTATAAACACCTAAGAGGTTAGATCCTTACCTCCGTAGTCTCAGAAAACTACAATCACCGTCAGCAGCTTACTGGTCTACGGAACCCACTCCTTCGACAACTAATCCAAAAAAGTATAATTATAGTCAAAACCCACATTTGACCTCAATAATTGCTATTATGCTTATCAACAATCTAAAATTACCAATTTCTCGCTTAACATAGCAAAGTTTAGGGTTCTATCGGTACTATCATTACTAAATGGGTCAACTAAACCATTACAATATACATAGCACAAGGTTCATACTAATTCCGGTAATGAGGTACAATTGGGTCCTAAATTAGCAATAATAGCTCAATTCATCATAATCAACCCTATTTAAAGTAACAGTGCAATTATCATCACTTGGTTCCAATTTCATAAAATCTACAAATTAGGGTTTCAATCCTTCAATTAACTCAATTACCTAAAATCATCATATTTCAATTCAAATATGTGTCCATTAAACCATATAATAGTCCCTGTATGGAAGGTATATACACCAATCATATCTCAAATCCTCATTCTTAGCATAATACATGATTTATGGAAATAACGGTACAATATATATATATATATATATATAACATAATTCCATTCTAAATCCTTTACCCAAGATCCAACTATAGAAACGCCATAATCATAAATTGAGAACACCGTCACAATCCTCGCGATGAGCTAAAGAATCTGTCCCATCTCCGCCGCTGCACTGCTGTCTACCATCGCCGAAAAAGTGCAACACCACCACCAATCAAAGCCTCTCAGCTCTAGGAATCAAATGCATACTTCAATTTTAAGTTTTGCTGTCGAGAAGGCCTCCAATTGGCCGAAAAATTATACTGAGTCACCTTATTACTGCTGTGCGCTGCCGTGCTTAATTCTCCTTCGTCGCTGGTTGGTTCGTGAAATTGAAGATACTGGGATGCTTCTTGAGCTAAACGCATCACAACCCACCGCTCAGACAGAAGCTTCAGTCGCTGGAGACTTTGCGACCACCACCTCCACTACGGCAGTAACTTCGAGTCGAAATTTCGGCCACCTCACTACTTGGTTTTAGAAGAGAATGGTACCAACGTGTTCCTTATTAGGAGATGAGAAAATGGTATATAACTTGAAGGTGTTCTCCATTCACCGGAGAAAATGGTTGGATGAGGAAGACATGGTGGTGCGAGGTGAAAATGAAAAAGAAAAGGGGCTGTTTTGCTATTTAAAGGCCATCTTTTGAAAATTATATTTTCACACCCAAAACTTTTGCCCAGATTCCAATTGGGTTCTCTAAGGTTTAACCCACTTCAATTTCAGTCCCTAGACTAAGTTAGTGCCTCACTTTGATCCCTTTGACCTAAAGTATTAGCCATGCAACCCCAAAACTTTGAAAACGTGATCCAATAAAGTCTTGTTTAATTTCACTTTGACCCCAAAACTTTCAATTTTTTTTGTAATAAAGCCCTAAAATATGATTAACCTATTTCTTGAACTCTAAATCCTTATTTTTTGTAATACCGAATTTTAGGGATTTTACATAAATTTTGTCCTAGAGTTTGACTATGGATTCCTTCACTATCTACTATAGTGGGGGTATAACACTTATAAAAATGGATTTCCTAATATTACAAGTGCATTTAAATTTTTTATTAATACAAAACTTGTCTTAAAACATAGATTGTCATTACAGACATGAACATTAGAGAGTTTATAATTTATTTGAAGTTTTGGGGAATTAGCTGCAGAAAGTCTTTCTTTTGTTTTTTCAAAAACATTGTGTAGGTAGAAGACCTTTTTGTATACAATTCATATAAGCTCCTGAATCGATTAAGGCCATTGCTTTGAATTTTTAGTTTCGTATTTTTACAGTTAACTTAACATAACATTTTTTGTAGCTTATTTTGGATATGGCATTTATATAGGTATCTTCTTCAGGGCTTATATTTTCTCCTTTTGTATTTTCTTCTCTTAGATTTTCTTGCTCAGTTTTATTTTATTTTAAACATATTCATTATGCCTTTAAATTCTATCTTATAAGTAGAAATATTTGTATTTTCTTAATCTGTTTCAATTATTTTTTTTTATTTTTTTTAAATATAGTAATTTGTTGAGAAAGTTCTAATAATTCACTATATTTACTTAATACATTTACATTTTTGTTGCAGAAGCAGATTTCTACCTCAGTTGGACAGTTACAATCATTTTCTAATTCGGTTTCAAAGGTAGAAGAGTAATATAGATCTTCTAATTGAATTTGATTAAGATCTTCATTTTCTATTTCTTCTTCATGTTCTGAAAAGTCTATTTGGTTTAGAATTTGATAATTTCAAGATTTTTTTGTCCATATATTTCTAATTTATTTATTCTTTTTCTAGCCCGGCAAGTGTTTGCAAAATGTCCTAAGTTTGCACAATTTCTGCATTTTATTTGGTATTTATCTTTCTTTTTATAATTCTTTTTAGTAGGTTTTCTTTTATAATTTTCTTGACTCTTGTCATAATTGTTTTGTTTTTTACATGTCTTCTTTCTTCCTTTATATTTATTTCTATCATTTTGTTTTCTATGTGTATTAAGAGTTTTTATTTTTTCAAAACCAAATTATTCACAAAATTGTCCTAATTCTCTTCTAGAGGATATCTAATGTCTTTTCATTAATCTCAAGTTATTGCATAGTTGAATCCCTACAATATTTATTTGTGTTACATTTCTCCATAAGATAAATATCCTAGTTCTTGGTTTTCTGTATTTCTGATTTGTTCTATAACCTTTTCAGCAAATTTTTTTGGTAATCCAACAATAAATCTTTCTTTCCAATAATTTGAATTTGAATCTTTTAATTGGTAAACTCTTGTTAAAAATGTATCTTTGTACCATCTAAAGTTTTGAAGAGATTTATAGGTTAAGTTTTGTAATACTTAATTTATTTGCTGATACATTTGTGGATCTCCTATAAAGCTTAATAGTATTGTATAAAATAAGACTTCTATTGCATTCGGGATTGGTGTTCTTCTATTTGGATCTAAAATTATTTCTCCTTTAGAGTCTTTTTTGTAACTTTTTAATATTCTTTCCTTATGTTCGGCTTTAATACTATCGCATCAATTGGTTAATATTCCATTGAATCCTAAAATTAGATTTTTCGCAGCATCGATTTTAGAAATTTTATTCTTTTCTTTTTATATATTGGCAATTATGGCCATTTGTTTTGATAAAGTTATAATTTGATATTTAGTTAGTTCATCTATTATCCATTCATATATAGAGTTTTCTGAAAATGATCTATAGTTTTGTATTTCTTCTATTTGTAGATTAGGATATGCTGGTCTATGATAATAATTCTTTTACTGAGTATATGGTTTTCCTAAATTGTTTGAGGTTATGTGTATTACTAGATTTACAAAATTATCTTCATTCGTCAATTCTTCTGTCATTAAATCATTTTGTATTATGTTAACATTTTCTGATGTGGCCTTACCTTTGCTTAATTCTTTTAATTATCTATTTATTTCTTCAAGAACATCCTCTGCATCCTGTCTTAGTGATGGTTTGTATTCTGGCATTTTGAATGGTATTTTTGTAATATTTTTATTATGTTAGTATTGTAGATAGGTATTTCTCTATATAATTGATATTTTCTTTTCCTTTTTCTTCCTCTTCAAATTTGTCTTCTATTATATCTAATTGTTCTCCTATGCCAAATAGCATAATATTTGTATGATTTGATTGTTTTATAGATGAATTTGACTGTAATTTGATATTGTTTGGGTCTTTAGGTGATTCAGCTGAGGGGGTCTACCAAAATGGTTCTTTCACCTATTTTTATTCCTATGTTGTCTAACGGAGGTTTTTCTGAAATTGTCAAAGTACCATCTTCCTTGGTTCAACTTCTACTTGTTTTATTATTACATTGATTTGTTTAGATTCAAGATATTTGAATAGGGGGATATATTGCTCTATTTCTTCTATATATTGTTCTATTACATTCTTATTTGATGTCTTCTCTTCCTTCTGGCATAAAGTTTTTCACATATGCTCTTCGTTTGTCATAATTTTTTTGGGAAAGAAAATCTCGTCTAGAAATTCTTTATTAATTTTAAATTTTGTTAAAGTAGCTATTGTGTGATGGAGAGGGATCAAATTCTTCGAATTTGCTAGTAAATTGGTGGTAGATGGGTTCAGCTATAGCTTTGTCTTTTCTAAGGGCTTGTGGTGGTCCTATCTAAGTTGATCCAGTAAAGTATCTAGGTAATGACTTTGGTTTAGAAGAGTTTATTCTAAGGTTTTCTAATCTAGATCTATTCTCATATTGTGATCTCATAAATTTAATGTCTATGTATCCATCAGTGTTTTGTATTATGTATTCGAGTTTTTTGTTTTCTAGGTTGGTTTACTTGTTCCCTCTGGTATTCTCTAGGTTTTTGGAAATGATACATCTCCCCAACTTTTAGTATATAAACTATAAAACAGGATATGTCTATAATAATTTACTTAAAAATAGTAAAAGTTACTAAAACCAAATTCCTTAAAATATATTTTTATATCTAAAAAACCAGCAATTAATTTCTTAACCAAGTTCCCTTGACTTATACATTTCGTTACATAACCCTTGGTTTATTAAATAAGAAATTAATCAAGTAGCTTTTTCAAAAGAACTTTTTAGTTTGTTTAAATTAATAATTTATATCAATAATATTTTAAAATAAATTAAAATTTTGAGAGAAAAATATTTCTTGAATTTTATTGATTTTTTAGTTATTAAAATTTATTTTAAGGAACTTTTATTAATGTTCCTAAAACAATATCATAATAAATTATAATAGAAAAAGTTAAATCCTTAAGCCCTATATTCTTATACTACTTTGCCTACAATACAAAATCAATTAATAATTCAAAATTGAAGTGTTCATGTTAATTTGTCTTATAATATAAGATAAAAGAAATAAATTCTGTATATATTCTTTATACACATAACGGAGGGAGGATCCAAAATTTGGAATAAAAAATTAGAGGAAATTCAAATTTGGAGAGAATTAATGTTTCGAAAGGAAATGAATTAAATTGTTATGTAGAATTACTAACGAAAGAATTTGTTATCATTTGCATGGAGCCAAATTTCTGGAGAGAATAAAACATTGGGGGGAAACTAAATTACATTGTTATCTAAAATCTGTAAGAAAAAACCGTTAGCATTTTGTACTGAATTTTCAAATCAACAAATTTCTAGCATGCATGAAAATTCAATTTTACCCAGAATTGACAAGCAAAAAAATTGTTACCATTAGTGAAAGCCCAATTCTTATAAAAAAAGAAAAGAAAAGAAAAGTTAGTTCAAGTCCAATTAACCGATTTTCTAAATTAATGGGGAGCAAATTCATAAAGAAAGCCTAGTTTACCAATTTACTAAGGGTAATGCCCAATTCGTGACCAATTTACAACAAAAAATTGGAAATTGGTGAAGCAATTCTTAAACAAAGCCTAATATCAATTTATTAAAAGATTTGGTGAAGCATAATTCTTAAAAATAAATTTATGAAGCTCCATTAACCAAGTGTTTAATCAATGCCAATACCAATTTTTAAGAAATTCCAATTCACCAATTCACTACAGGTGAAGCAAATTAATAAAAAAAATAAAAATTGATAAAGCTCAATTAACCAATTTTTCAAATTAATTGAAGCTCAATTTATATAGAATGCTCATTCCATCAATTTACTAAAAAATTGGTGAACCCAATTAATAGAAAGAAGTTTGTGAAGCCCAATTAACTAATCTTCAAATTAATTTGGATCGAATTCATAAAGAAAGTCTGATTCACTAAAAAGTTGGTGAAATCCAATAGAAGAAGAAGAAGAAGAAGAAGTTGTGAAGCTTAATCAATCAATCCTTTAAATTAGTATGAAGCCTAGTTCAGCAATTCAGAAGTTGTGAAGCTTAATTAATAAATTCTTTAAATTAATATGAAGCCCAATTCAACAATTTACTGAATAATTGGTGAATCCTAATTATTAAATGAAGTTTAATTCACTAATTTACTAAAAATCTTGGTGAAGCACAATTCTTGAATAAAAGTTGTCAAAGCCTAATTAACGAGTTCTTTAAATTAATATAGAGCCTAATTCTCAAACAAAACTCAATTAACCAATACACCAAAAAATTGATAAAGTCCATCTGATTAAAGCATGTTGATAAAGCTCAATTCACCAATTCTTTACATTAATGTGGATCCCAATTGAAAATAAGCTCAATTCACCAATTAACTAAAAATTTAGTTAAGCAAATTATTAAAATATATTATGAAGCTGAATTCACCAATTCTTTACATAAACAAAGTTGGCTTTCTTTAGTATACATAAGTTGTGAAGTCTTAACGGAAGCCTAATTCACCTTTTTTCGTAACGTCCAATTCTTTTTTAGAGAAAATCATTATTTATTAGAAACAAATTTAGAGCAAATTTAGGAAGAAAATACATTTCCGAGGGAGATAAATTATGGCTAGGAATTTAATTTAATTCTAGTTAAAAGTATCACTAAAACATTAGTTACCACATTGAAATAACAAAATTTTGGAGGGAGCAAATTTCTAGAGAAAAATAAAATCAATTGTAGTAACAAAAATATTTGTTATAATATGTTTCATTTATGACGAATATGTCGATGTTACAAAAACTATGAAGCATTTTATAAATATATATATCCAATTAAATAGAGGAAAATTGTAACTCCCCTTAAATTCAGTATTTCAGAAAATTGGGATTTAGAAATTAAGATTTCGGTTAACCGGATTTTAAGGCTCAGAATTAATATTAAAAGGACTGAATTGCAAGGAAATTGGAAGTTTGGGGGTGAGAATCGCAATTTTTTTAGGATTCAATTGACACATTTTCTTGACTTAGAGGCTTGGGAGTAATTTTTCAAATTTTGGGATTCAATTGAGGAGTCTCATAATTTTAGGGACTAAATTGAAAAATGGAAAATTGCATTTTGGAAATCGGGCAGCTTTCCTTCTCTTTTTCTTTTCTTCCTTCTTCCCATTTTTTCTTCTTTCTTCATCACTATTCCATTTTTCTTCCTCCTTCAACCGAGAGTCAACCACCACCATGATCCTATCTCCGGCGACCTAAACCCCAATCTAACCCCACCAAACTCTTTCCCCACATGCCTAGTGTCCATTTCCACCACCATGCAAGCCATCGGACGGCGGAGCCCCACGGCGGAGGAAGACCCGATTTTTTGGTGGTGATGGGTTTCACATTTTTCGGCGGTGATTTAGGTGTTTGAGGGGTGTTTTGGAAAGCTTAAGGTGTGAGGAAGAGGGCTGTATGGTTGCATGTGGTTGAAGAACGGCCAGAAGTTGAGAAAATGGTGATCGGAGTTGGGCGGTGTGTTTATAAATTGGTCTGAAAATTAGAGTTTTCGGAGGCTACAGGCGTCTAAACAGAAATCTGACTGTACCGTTGGACTCAGGAGCTTGAAAGGAGTTGGACTGCTCGGTTTGAGAATTTTCCGGCAGCGGCGGACGGCAGGCGCTCCGGCGACCTCAGGGCAGTTTCTTCATCCCGACGTGGCGAACGCAGTGGCGTGGTTGGTTCGTGAAACCGAGGTCTCGTTGTGTAGTTGTGGTAGAGAATTGGAGAGTTGTTATATATATATGTGCATGCATATGTATATTTTCCTTATTGAGTTGTATCCATGCCAAGAATAGAATTTGAGGATGTTGAGATGTTATATATATATATATATATGTGTTGGTTTCCCATGCTATGGAATATGAATTTAGTGGACCTGGACTCATGCATAATGCCAACTTGGACTTATTATAGTATTAAGGATTGTATTATAAGATTAAATGGCATTTGATTAGGAATTGATTATGTAAGGATTATGTTCATGACCTTGAAATAGGAATGAGATACTGTATTAATTGATAAATTAGTGATTCTGGATCGTTAATGGTATAATTGTGATTAATAGAATTAAGTATGGATTTTGATTATAAATATTACTTTTTGGATAGGTAACAACGAAGTGGGTCCTGCGGACCAATAGGCTGTTGACCGTGATAGCACTTCTGAGATTACGGAGGTGAGGATCTATCCCTCTTGGTACTTGTTATACCTATGAGGCTCTGCCAATTTGGCACCCTATTGAGCTATCTGTTATTGAAATTAACCCCTGTGTGGGTTTACTGTTTCTGTACGTTACTCAGAACCGTGTTTGGATTCTGTTTGTTATTTGATTATGTTCTGAAACCCTGTGAGGGTCTCCCACTTTGGGTTATTGCTTTGATTACCGCTATTCGTGAATTGTTGAACCCTTGTGAGGGTCTGCCAATCTGGCACTTCATTTCATTTATCGGTATTTGTGATAAACCCCTGTACGGGTTACTATTTCTGAACTGATTGTATTGTTATTGAAATCTGTGATCTGTTAAGATCTTTGATATTCTGTTATCTGATTCGGACACCCCTGCGCGGGTTATTTCTGTTCTGATATCTGTATTGTCCAGTACCATTACTGTTTGCCCTGTCGTCACTTCTATACTGTTCTGAATTGTCTGTACGTTTGATACGCTAGGGACTATTCCCTGGGTATTCGTTCTGTAAGTCCAATACGCTAGGGGCTATTCCCTGGGTATTCAGTTTGTCAGCCATATGCTAGGGTTATTCCTAGGTATGAGCGATGTGCTAAGGCTATTCTTGGGCATCTACTGTTATCCTTCGATTGACATCTGTTATCCGTCCGTACTGTTATCTGTTGATCTGATATCCGACTGTCTGTGATCTGTTACCGAGCTGATATGTTGTTCCCAGCTGTTAAGCGGGACGAGCTGATATGTTGTTCCCAGCTGTTAAGTTCGGGACGTGCTGATATGTTGTTCCCAGCTGTAAAGCAGGACGAGCTGATATGTTGTTCCCAACTGTTAAGCTCGGGATGTGCTGATATGTTGTTCCCAGCTGTTAAGTTCGGGACGTGCTGATATGTTGTTCCCAGCTGTAAAGCAGGACGAGCTGTTAAGAGACTGATATAATTGTTATGATATGATCTGTTAGATTGATTCGATTGATCTGATCTGTTTATTGATTGATTTTGATTGTTTCCGGACTGATTGACTGATTGCATGCTTGACTGAATGACTGAATGCGACTGACTGCCTGCCTGCCTGATCGATTGTCTGACCGTATTATGATCTGTTCTGCCTGACTGTTGATTTACAGTCTGTTGAGTTGATTCTCCCTCAACAGATTCCTTCTGTTATGCTTACAGTTATCCCTCACTAAGTCCTTTGGACTTAACCCCCCCGTTTATTTTGATTCTCTCAGACAGGGACTAAGCAAGGAATTTGGACTCCATGCTGGATAAGAGTATGTTTTGTAATAGATCAGATGTTGAATGTATTTATGGAAGTCGTTTGATTGCTAAGTATGGATTTGAGATCTATGATACGTTATGATGATAGGGTTGACTTAAAGGTTGTAAATATTTCGTTATATAAGAACATGAATTTTAGCCTTCGTTTGATAGATTATCGAGTTTGGTAAGGTTGTAATTCCGCTGCTTTTGATAAGTGGAATTGGAAATCTGGTGGCATGCATTTAGTTATGTGTTGTATATTACATGTTTGTTTAAGTTTGAATCCGCTGCTATTTCTGATGAACATGAAATGTCTGATTATGGGCCTATTGAATTGTATTTTTTGGTTCAGAATTATTGAATGGAACGTTTTGATATCTCAGCTTTGGGTTACCCAGAGTGGGGTGTCACAAAAATATTATTTGTAATAATATCCAATGTTTAGTGATGACATAATTTAGTTACAAAAGGAAAAAATGTTTGATAACAAATGTCCTTTAAAAGTAATATGAATTTTTGATCGCTGTTAACCAAGACATTTGGTCGTAGATGGAGCGGCCCAATTTCCCTCAAACAATTTTCCCTCCTGTATATATAGTCATAGTCATGAGAACTCAACAGCAATTTTTGTACCTTGTTCTTTATTTTATGAATGAATATGTTCTTATCAATGAAAAAAGAAAAGAAGAGAAAAATATGAGCATTTTGGTAACTAAATCTCAATTTCATTACAGTTAAGCATGATTTTGTAATGAATTATTCGTTTGTTGCTAAATTAATTATGTGAGTGTAATCCATTGTAGCGGTATATTCTTAATAGTATCATTGTTCAGGCCCGATGGTCTATATACATCGTCGAAGTCCCATTCTTTTTCTTCATCAAATGTGTTGGAGCTATCTAAGGATAATGCCAAGATCAAAGAAGTCCAAATAGTAGCAATTTTTCAATACCTCTTCCTCAAGGAATTAACTTCGCTACCCCCATATCATGAAGTGAATTTTCTATTGAGGTTCTTTCAAGAATGACTCTAACACCAAATATTCTATTTAGACAAGTTGATCATAGTAGAATTTCATGATGCATTTGATGAGTTGGGAGGTTATTCTCACATCTAATGGGCTCGTGGACCTAGAACATGTCAAATAGTATCAAAGTCGATCACTAAGTGGAATATTGGGAGTTAAGTATTGCGCCTATGGAGGTCACCTCTTGAACCATTGGGGTAAAGTGCTACATATGCAGAAGTTACCTCTTGAATCCATAAGAGCCATCTCTAGAATTGCAATGCTTAGTAATTGATCATGAACTTTGTCACTCTACAATAGGGTGTTGCATTTTGAAGGATGAATAATTGTGATGCACCACCTGACATTAATAAAATACTAAAGAGTGCATGTCTTATAAAATTTGAATAAATTTTGAACAGATTGATCATATATATCCTAATTTTGGAATGTACTCAGTAGATTTGGAAGTAATTTTACGCCCATCAAGCTTGTAGGCCTGGGGTGTGACTTTTCCCATAAATAAGGATAAATATATAATTTTTTTTATGTAAATCACAATATTTAAAAGTTAATTATGGTCATTATCCCTTTTCATTTGTAAAATAATATGAATTATTTAAACATTTGTGTATATTTTAATAATTCTATACATTGCTGACAAGATAATTATTCAATTAAGATATAAAGGTAATTCAATAATGTATTATCTTATTGAGAGTAAGGTGATTATACATAAAATTAAATATAAAAAATAATTAACAATGAAAAATAAGTTGATTGTTTCTATACTTAACTTAGTTATCGACTAATTTTTTTATATTAATTCTATAATTTTTTTGATAGAAATGTAAAAACTAAATTAGAAAAATAAAATATCCAACTCTTTAGGTTAAAAATTAGGGTTAATAATTTTTAAACTCACATTTATTAGATAGTATCAATGTATTTATTTCTTACATTCATTTTTTCATGTCAAGATACAAACAATTATTTTTTATAGTTAAAATTATTAAAACAAATTTGAGTTATTAAAATTTGAAATATATTAATTATATAAAAGTTTATATATAACAATGAATTCTAAGTTTCTAACTAACATACATGTAAATTTTTTATGCATAATTATATATGTTATTTATTTGTTTGTTGAGAAATAAAATTATATTTTATAAAAATTATAAATATAAGTAAAGATTTAGATTATAACACTAATAACTTTAATGAATTCATTCTGGAAAAGACATAACATTTCTTCATTCACTCGACAAGAAATTAAATTGAAATAATTTCAACTATTTAGAGAAATGTTGAAATATTTTGAATATTTCAAAACTCGTATTATTCGAGTTCCATTACCCTGGTGCAATGTATATACAAACATCCTCTTTTTTAATCTAGAGAAATTAAAAAGTTGTAATAAAAATAATAATAAAATTGATATTGAATAACCAAATAAAGTATTGACACTAACAAACAAAAATCTCTAAAAATAGAATTGAAAGTGAATTAATATATAAAATATGTTAATTGAAATAAACAAAAGTATTGCGTGCATATTTTATGTAATATAAAAGTCACAATCCTGAGTCGACTATCAAAAAACTTAAATTTTAAATAAATCTAAAAAGCTAAGTAATAATACAAATAAATTTTTTAAATAGATTACATGCATACTTATCTAAATCATAATGGATCGAAAATAAAATAAAAAGAATATGAAGATCTTCTCAGATTAATTTATCAAATGGTATTATTAATATAAATTCCACTAAACTTTAATTAGAAAAGAATGAAAAAACACCATCATGCTTATTATGCTTATTAGGATAAGAGGTTTTGCAATTAAATAGAAAAAAAAATAAAAAATATAGAATAACGGTAGCTTTAGTAATGTGAAAACAAACGAAGGCGAAATAATTGTAAAAGATAATATTTACGTATAAATTAAATACAAGACTGGTCTGTTAATTTTGTTATAAGTTGATCTTATAATATGCAGTTTTGTCACAGAAGTATCTAATTTGGTACTTATTAAACAGTTTTGAAATTTTAGACTTATTTGATAAGATAAAAATATATGATAAAGAGTATTTTAAAATTATTCAATGACAAGAAAAATTATATTGCAATTTTGGATAACTAAAATATATTATTTTAATTATAACAAATAAGTTAGTTTTTAAAACAAATTGAGAAAAATGAACTAATAACCACTAAAATTTTATTTTAATTAAAAAACTTAAATTTATAATAGTTAAGAATTTGATCAAAATATTGTACAATTATGATCAAACACGAACGTGTTGTGTATAATAACAAAATTGATACGCTTGAAAAAGATCCTATTGAGAAAGTGACAATCTTATTATTTAATTCAACAAAATTCAAAAAGAAAAATAATAATAATAAAAGAAATGTTGTGCACTGAAAATAATGAAAGTCATGTTTGTGCACAGCAAAGGAAGAGTAGTAGAAGAAGAAGAAGAAGAAGAAGAAGAAGAAGAAAAACAGAGGGGTCCTGGAGAATAGACATATACAAATGTATATATGTGACGTCGTGGACATTAGCGTGCGCGTATATATATTTGTGGTTTTGTGGTTAGGTCTCACGGGGAATCCACCCTACGCTCACCCCACCCCCTGATCACGAGAGACACACAGTAGCTCTAGCTCTAACACCCTGAAATCTGATAATTTACGGCGTCAACACATTTAGTTTTCACCACACACACACACACATATATATACTGCTATATATATAGCTACATCAGTCATCAAATGAAATACTCTCAGTTTTGTTTCAGCTGAATGAAATGCTGCAAGCTCTGTTGGGGGCTAATTTTGCCATCTCATGAATGTGTATGTTTTTAGCCGACGTCTGGTGGGGAGGTATGCATGTTATGCATTCTACCCACTTATTTATTAATTGAATGGTTAATTATGTAAGACATAACTAAACCCAAGATTCATATACCCATGGTATCAAAACACTATACAATTAATCTATTTTTAATATCTGCTTGAGTCATAAGATTGATGATCAACAATTCCTACAACTGCATGAATCAATGGCCAAGCCTTCCTCTTCTACTCACCCAAATAATTGATAGTTTTAATGGGTAGCAATATTAAAATATGGAGTTGAGAGGGAACTTAGTCACAATATATAAGATAAAACTCTAGAGAGTTATTTCATCACGGGCTTCTAAGATTGGGCCTACACCAGCTGTCTTACCAAATCTATTAACATAAAAGGCCTTAACAATATTGAGTCAAAATAATAGGCCCCATGGGTCATATCTCATTAATCGTATTAATTTAGATCTTTTTTTATTTTATTAAAAAACAAATCCAATTAATAAAATTCCACATATTGGATTAAAATTCCAACATTCTCCCATTTGGACAAATATTAATTGTAACTTTAAAATAAAATAAACAGTAAAGTAAGAGAAAACAACTATCGGGCTAAATACAAAAAATGTTGACTGTGGCCACAATTTAAAGAAAAGAAATGTGGTAATGAGATATGACTACCAACACAACCTGGTCCACTAAAATTACTTATATTGGATCATGGCGGTGATTGTATCTTTCATCAACACAAGACCTTCCATGGTCACATATACCAGCAACTTCATTGATATGGATTCATATATTGTGGTGTAGCAAGAAATAGCATTTAAGTATGACCCAAGCATGTATGCTATTTCATTGTTGGTCTTCCAATTTTTTTGTAAGATATGGATTTCTATAACTATATGAAATTACAAGAAAATTTGATTTTCTTATAAGATATGGGCCTCTTAAGCAATAGGAAATCCTAAGAAAATCCATGATTGTCTTGTAAGACAAGGATTTCTGAAACAATATGAAATCCCAAGAAAACTTGATTTCAAAAGAAGCCATGTATGCCTTGTTCAGTACTAAAAATACAATATGGTGTCATTTATGAGACATACCCAACTCTCAAGATCAACATCTAATTTCAATATGTACATCAAGCGAGATACAACATAAAAAAATGTGCACACAATTATAACAAATATATAAAAAGTTGAAAAAGAATCTTGCATTAATAAAAGCCTAATAAAATAATTGGTTCAGATGTGACAAGTTCAATAAAGAAATACATCTCACTTAACCCAATATATCAAAAGACTCAATTGCAACCATGAAAATAATAGGTCTCAATCCCTTGGTTAAAGGATATGCAAGCATGGAGTCAGTATCAACATACTCTATCATAGTAGTATCATTTTTAACCAAGTATCTGGCAGCAAGATATTTAATCTCTACATGCTTAGATGCACTGGAGGACTTATTATTCCTTGAAAAGAACACATTAGCTTCATTATCAGAATAAATCCTCAATGGCCTAGAAATTAAATCAACCAAAAGTCCTGAAATAAAGTTCTTTAGCCATACAACATGCATGGCTACTCCATAACAAGCAACAAACTCAGCTTGCATTGTTGATGAAGGGGGGTAGCATTTGCTTGACACTTTTCCATGAAATAACTCCACCTGCCATGGTAAAAATATAACCCGAAGTGGATCTCAAGTCACCAAGACAACCAACAAAATCCGAATTTGAGTATCCAATAACCTCAAGACAGTCAACTTTTCTATATACGAGCATGAAGTCTCACTACAACAATTTGCACTTCACGTAACAAAAAATTTGGTAACAAAGGTAAAATTCGTTACATATGTTAGATTTATTGTAACAAAATTGATTTTTTGTTACAAATAACATTTTCTTTAGTAACAAAGTACAAGTCTTGTTACCTTTAACTCAAATTTGTTACCTTAAATTTTTTTATGTTCGCAACTAAATAATTATTCGTTACAAAAAATGTTATTTTGTTACATATAACATTTTCCGTCATATAAGAAGATATATTTGTAACAAAATTTGGTACCTTTTGTAACAACAAAATATATTGTAACAATGTTTTTAGTTACTAAATTTTAATTAACTTCCCTCCAAATATCAATTGTATACATATACTAACAATGATTTTCGTTACTAATTATAAACGAATATTAAATTAAATTTTTACTAATACTTGTGGGTTGGGCTTTTGTTCAAGAAATGGACTTCAGAATACTGTAAAGAATTTGTTAATTGGGTTTAACCAATTTTTTAGTGAATTATTATTGAACTGAGTTTTATTTTAAAGATTGAGCTTGAAGAAATTTGAAGTGAATAATCCATTAGTTGGGCCAATTTCTTTAAAATATTGGGCTTTATAACTTTTTTGTGAATTATTCAATGAATTGGGAGTCTTCATTTAGAGGAAAAATGCAAAATTGGTTTCGTAACTATACCCTACTAGCAAATTTTGACTTTATGTTTTTGGTACACTAACTTTTGAATTTTGGCAATTTGAGGATAAATCTAGCCCGAATTCATTTGCAGCAGGCCCGATCCACAAGGCGCCAAGTCACATCCTCTCTCCTACGTGGCATGTGATGTGGAACCCCTTCTTGCCATGTATTTTACTAGACAAAAAAAAAAAAAGATATTTGCATAAAAAAATTAAAAATAGGTACATAAAAATTGAAAAAAGTAAAAAGATAAAAAAAAAGATAAATCTTGAAAAATATTTATATACTTATATATTTATATATATATATATTCACATATATAAACACACATACACATGTATCCCACTTGCGAAATTATCAAATTAAATGAATTGAGTCCTAAAAAAAATTTAAAACTTGCACATTAGAATTTAAAATATCAAATATCCTTCAAATTTATAAAATTTTATTTCCTACGAATTTACTATCTAAAATTTTTTAAAAATCTATTTTATCACTTTAGGCCATATAATTTTAATAATATTAAGTTAAAATATCTAAAAATTTAAATAAATTTTGTTGACTTTATTTATTAAGTTAAAAATGAAATAAAAATAACACTAAAAATTTAAGTCTATCCTATTATCTTTATAATTCAAAATTACATAATAACATTAAAATGATAAATACATCTAAAATAATTCTATTAAATATAAATATATTCTATTTATTAATTCAGATATAACAAAATAAAACTTAAACAATAAAATTTTGAGTCTACATCCTAACTATATAATTGTAGATTACATAATAAAATTAAAATAAAAAATATTCTAAAATTATTCATTTATTCAATTAATATAAATAAAGAATTCAAATAATAGAAGAAGAAGAAGAAGAAGAAGAAGAAGAAGAAGAAGAAGTAGAAGAAGAATTCCTACCCTTCCCCTCCAGCACATCATATATTTCTCATTTCTTTTCTTTTCTTTTTGTTCTCATTTCTCTCTTTTCCATTATTTCATATATTTCTCATTTTATACATATATGTATAAATTTATCATTGTTTCTCATTTCTCATTATTTCATATATTCTCATTTTATACATATATATATATATAAATTTATCTATAAAATTTTAAATAATTTTTATTTTTATCTTTTTTCTTTCTAATTATTCATATATGTATACTTATTTTTTCTATTTATACTTATTCACATATATATAATATACATATATATAAACTTATCAATAAAATTTAAATTACTTTTATTTTATCTATTTTTTTATTTATTCATTCCAAATTAAATAATATTTAATATTTATAAAAACATATATATAATATAATTTTTTATTCATACTTATATACATATGTAGTATATATATACATACATATATATATAAATTTCAATAAAATCTAAAGAAGATTCATCATATATTTCTCATTTTATACATATATAAATTTATCATTATTTCTTATTTCTCATTATTTCATATATTCTTATTTTATACATATGTATACATTTATTTAATGAATTTGGATGGCAATGCAATTTTGTTTCCCTCCAACTTTGTATTCCCTCCAAAATTTGGCCCATAAAAAATATTAACAATTGTTTTTATTATTAGTTTGACATAATAATTTAACTTGATTTCTTCCAAAAAATTGATTCCCTCTAACAATAATGATTTTTTTTTTCATTTTTTTTATTCCTCTAAATTTTAGCTCCTCCATTTTTTTTGTATAAATAATCTATAGCAAAATTAATTTCTTTTATCTTAGCTTTATATGATGAATTGACATATAATTTTTTAAATTATTAAATGATTTTCTATTATAGTTAAAATAGTTAAATAACATATAATTTGGACTTATAAATTTTGGTGCTTAACAATTTAATTTTTTATTATAATTTATTACAATATTTATTTGGAAAAATTCTAAAAACTCCTTAAAATAAATAGTTACAGGTTACATGCTTGAATAATAAAAGAAAACAAAGAAATCTAGTTTGCCATAATACTTAATGAAGTTAGGCCTGTTAATTTTACATTTCGTATTTTAATCATTGTATTGTTCAATTAAAGATTTTTATAACTTATAGATATCTATATGTTAATTGTGTGTATGTTTTATTATATAAATTGCTAAAATGAAGATAACTTTTGTGGTTTAATATAGTGTAAAAAAAGTATTAACTTAAAGTATATTACTAAATATAATGATTATTAACTTTCATAGACTTGAACAAATTGTTTTTAAGAATTAGTTGGTCTATATATTATATTTCCTTAAAAAAATAAGTTTCCCTCCAAAAATGAATTCCCTTATTATTTTTTTATTCCCTCCAAATTTTTGCTCCTCCCTCCATTTTGTGTATAAATAGTATGTACAAAAATTATTTATGTTATCTTATATTATAAGATGAATTATGATGTATTATTATGGAGGTTAAAAATTTAATTCTATTTTTTGTTATTATTTATTAGGACATTGTTTTTGAACAAAAAGATTTTAGAAAAATTGTTTATAAATTCTAAAAACTTTAGCCTTTACGTGTAATTAATTTCATTTTAAAAATTAAAATATTCTGTACTAATAATATATTGATATGGACAATTTGAACATGCATTTATTGAAAATTTTCTATACTTAATTAACGCAAATTATTTTAAAATTGATCAACTTGTATAACTTTAATATAGTTGAAAATTTTGAAATTATTTTGAAATACTCACGACATTATAATATAAACTTAGTAATATAGTTATAAGTTTAATAAAATTATTTTTTATCCCCATATATTTAGTTAAATATTTGAAGAACTGTTAGCATCCTTAATAAATTTGTAGATGTTGGTTGAAAATTTATATTAAAATTCAAAAATATCCTTCAAAAGCTGTTTTGATTATCTTTAAGAAAATATCCTTGGAATTATTTGTAACTTTAACATGGAGGTTTAACGTTAATATTATTTAAATTACTCAAAATAAATGTAAATAATTTTATTAATAATTCTTTTAAATATTAAATAATCTTTTAATTAAAGTTGGATTAAAAAAATGAAAATTAAAAATCATCAACATATGTAAAGTAATTTAATCAAATTTAATTAAACATATTTATTAATTATAAAATAAAAATAAAAATAAAATCTATCTCCTAATTAAATATGATTTTATTTTTAAATTACATCTCAATAACATTAAAAAATAATCATATCTAAAATAATTTATTTATATTAAGTTACATATAAAAAAATATTTATTAACGAAAATAAATAATTTAAAAATAAAAGTAAGATCTAAAAATATCATACTAACACTAGTAATTTTAAAATGTCTATTTCACCCTATCAACCCAATAAAAAAATTATTGATATAATATCTTGTTCCCTTCTAAAACACAAATAAATAAATAATTTTCTCTCAATTCATTTTTCACCTATCAGTCAAAATACAAACAAACAGCTATCACATTCTCCAACTCCACTTCCAAAAAATCATATTGCTAAATATTTTGACAAAATGCTCCAATTCATAAGCGAACAAGCCCTAATTTAAACTAATTTCATTAAATTTATTAATTAATAAAAATTAAATAAGTCAAAATGTGGGAGAAATAGAGTTGGAACCTTGTGAGACCTTGATGTGTGTGTGTGTATATATAAAAAAATTAAATTTATTTATTAATCAAAATAAATAATTTAAATAAAAATAAAATCTAAAATTTTATCCTAACAATATAATTTTAATAATTTTAGATAAATAAATATTTTTATTTATTTTGAACAAAATAATGTAATGATTTTAATTAAATAACATAAGTAGAAAAATTTAATTTAAGTTAATTTAATAATAATTTATTAATTAACAATAAATAAATAAGTAAATATATATATATTTTTCCCTTCCTTCTTCCACATCCCCCCCCCCCCGACCCTACTTCTTCCAACAAGCACCCCCCCCCCACCCCAGGCCTGGCCCTGGCTGGCTGCTAGCCATTTTTCCATGGCCAGCTGCCGGCCATGGACAGACCTAGCGGCCGGCCATGGCCGGCGGTGAAGGATTGGGGAAGAGGGGGGGTGGGTATTATATATATATATTTATATGATATTTATTTTATATATATTTATATTGATATTATAATACATATATATATATATATATTTATATGATATTTATATTGAGATATAAAAAAATTTTATGAGGATTTTGTTATATATTTTTAAATTTTTTTAATGAAGGTTGATTGGGCAATTCAAATTTTGTGAATTTTTTATAAATAAGTCAAAATTTTGAGTTGTTGGGTAATTAATTTTTTTTTTTTAATTTAACAGTTTTACATGAATACTAATGGAAGTTGAGGTGCTATTCCAAATGTATTAAAAAAATTAGAGTTTTAGTCCTATAAGTGTCAACTTAATTACCGAAAGTGCAAACCCGCCATCCAATGAGACCAAAAATATAATTTTTCCAATATAACCAAACAATACATTAGCAAAAAAAAAAAAAAGTAAGGGCTCTATTGAAATGGTAATAATTTTATTGGGCTAGTTGCAATTTACCCTAATGTAATTTGTGAAATAAGTTTCAAACCCTTATGTGTAAATATATATATATATATATATATATATATATACAAAACAACTTCTTTATGTTTTATAAAACCACGCACACCGCTTCCCCCTCCACATTTATTGCCCATTTAATGTAATTGTAATATAAAATGATCAATTTACCCTTAATCATTTCACATATATACAATTCAATTTAAATAACTTTTTATTATCATGTTTTATTTATTTTTTCTTTTTTTTCATTCTTTTCTTTTCTTTTTATTCTCATTTCTCTCTTCTATTATTTCATATATTTCTCATTTTATACACACACACACACACACACATATATATATATAAATTTATCATTGTTTCTCATTATTTCATATATTCTCATTTTACACACACACACACACACACACACACACACACACACACACACATATATATAAATTTATCTATAAAATTTTAAATAATTTTTATTTTTATCTTTTTTCTTTCTAATTATTCATACATGTATACTTATTTTTTCTATTTATACTTATTCACATAAATATAATATACATATTTATAAATTTATCAATAAAATTCAAATTACTTTTATTTTTATCTATTTTTCTATTTATTCATTCCGAATTAAATAATATTTAATATTTATAAATATGTATAATGTAATTTTTTATTCATACTTATTTACATATATAATGTGTATATATATATACGCCACAAAGAAAATAGATTAATCGCGCCATATACTTTGTGCTGGTTTTTCTAAACTACCGCAATTAATAATATTATTTCTTTTACTTATTAGATTGCTCTTTGTTTTTAACTTTAAAGGGTTTTGTCCACTATTTTTGAAAATATATATATATATATATGTGTGTAATGCCAATTATTTTTTAAAAACAATCTTATTTAATTTTAATTAAAAATCAATTAAGTTAAGACAAAATTATGATAGTAAAGATAAAAAAAGTAAAATAAATCAAAATAAATATATAAAATAATTATAAAGTTAAAATCAATATTAGTATATAAGTTAATAGAAACATTTTAATTTGACTCATAACTTAGTTATCGAATAATTAAGTGAAGAAAAGAGTTTGACATTAGTCATATAAAGTTAAAACTATAGTAAATTGACAAAATAATTATAAACTTAAAATTGATTTTGAAATATGAATTAGTGACAAAATATGAGGATGAAATTATAATGTAAAATAAAATATAGAAAAAACAAATTATTGTATTCATTCTCAAATTTTTTTAAAAATATAATTGGATATTCATATTATATTTTGCAAATAACAAAAAAAGTTGTTAACCTTTCAAATAATCAAAATCAAAATTTCTCATTATTTCATATATTCTTATTTTATACATATATATATATAAATTTATCTATAAAATTTTAAATAATTTTTATTTTTATCTTTTTTCTTTCGAATTATTCATACATGTATACTTATTTTTTCCATTTATGCTTATTCACATACATATAATATACATATATATAAATTTATCAATAAAATTTAAATTACTTTTATTTTTATCTATTTTTTCTATTTATTCATTTCGAATTAAATAATATTTAATATTTATAACTATGTATATAATATAATTTTTCATTCAAACTTATATACATATATAGTATACACACACACACACACACACTACAAGAAAATAGGTGAATCGCTGCATATATTTTGTGATGGTTTGTCTCAACCACCGCAAAATATTAATTTGACGGTGGTTGAGCAACGATTTATCCAAACCGCCGCTGAATTAGCCATTTAGTGGCGGGTTTTTGAAACTGCCGCAGAATTCATAATAAATGGCGGCGGTTAGTATAACATTCCCTGAATGAATAACTTCGTGCTGATTTTTCTAAACCGCCGGAATTAATAATATTGTTACTTTTGCTTGTTAGATTGCCCTTTGTTTTTTACTTTAAAGGGTTTTATTCACAATTTTTTAATATTTATATATATATATATATATGTAATGCCAATTATTTTTTATAAATATTTTTTTTATAAATTTCTAAAATAAAGTATTTTATATTATAAGCTCTTCTACAAAAATATTAAGCATTTACCTAACAATTTATATATACATATATGTAATAAAATTTCTTTGCTTCATGCAGCTATGTTATAAAATTATCTCACACTTTTTATTTATTTCTTTAAACCTGATGTCAAATGGCCCATCCATATGATGCAGCCCAAATAGGAGCCCATGCGCACACATTTAGTAGCAAAACTTTTAGTTATTTATTCCATTAGTAACGAAATACTTATTTTTGAATTAAAATTTTATTTAACTATTTGTAACCAAATATTTTGTTACATAAAAAATTAGTAACTATACTTAATTAAATAAATAATATCATTATATTATGCATTGGTAGCGAAAAAGTAAAATACAACAAAATTGCCAATGTTTTAGTAACTAAATATTTCGTTACGCTATAAAAATCTATTGTAACTACTACACTTTTTTGTTACTAATATCATATTTTGGTAATGATACATTTCGTCGCCATAAGTCCATCATTCGTAACAAATCATAAATTTCGTTACTAAAACCTTTTGCGACGGGCTTTAGGGCACTAAACTTAAGTAACGAAAAATTCGTTACCAATATTTTGGGTAACGAATTTCAGCTTTATGGTAACAAAATTATTCGTTACTAAAAGTGTAATTTGTTGTAGTGTCTCTAGTTTTTCTCAAATATCTCAAGACTTTCTTAACAGCCACCCAATGTTCTTGTCTTAGATTAGACAGATAGCACCCAAGAACACCAACAACGAAGGCTATATCATGCCTATTGCAGACTTGTGCATACATCAAACTACTAGAAGTTCTACAGCAAGGAATGTTTTTCATAAACTCTTGCTCAAGTTTGTTTTTAGGGCACTGTGCAACGCTAAGTTTATCACCTTTCATAATACGTACATCACTAGGTTTACAATTTTGCATGATAAACCTAGCTAGAACACGATCAATGTAACTCACTTGAGAAAGTCCTAACAAGCCTCAAGTTCTATCACGGTAGATCTCAATTCCAAGAACAAAATATGCTTCAGCAAGATCTTTCATATCAAAGTTCTAACATAACATTTGTTTCCTCTCGTGGAGCAATCTCAAATCACTACTAGCAAGCAAAATATCATCAACACCAAATATATGAATGTGCTCCCACTAGTCTTGAGATAAATGCTATGGTCCACCTTATTTTCCTCAAAGCCTAACGAAGTCACTACCTTATCAAACTTTAGGTACCATTGACGAGAAGCTTGTTTAAGGCCATAAATTGACTTATTCAACTTACACACTAGGTGTTCTTTCCCTTCTTGAATAAAACCCTCAGGTTGAGTCATATAAACTTCTTCATCAAGGTCGCCATTAAGGAAAGCTGTCCTAATATCCATTTGGTGGAGTTCCAAATCAAAATGAGCTACTAAACTCATAATAGTCCCTAAGGAATCTTTGGAGGAAACAGGAGAAAATGTGTCACCATAATCAATTCCAGCTCTCTGAGTAAAGCCTTTAGCCACAAGTCTAGCCTTAAATCTTTCAATCTTCCTTTTTGAGTCTTTCTTGGTTTTAAACACCCATTTACAACCAATAGTCTTTTAACCTTGGGGCAAATCAACTAACTCCCACACATTATTCCCTTTTATTGAGTGAAATTGATCTTCCATAGCACTAAACCACAAGTTCGATTGAGGACAAGACATGACATCAGAATAGATGATAGGATCAACTACAGGACTAACATTATAATCACTTTCTAACAGATACACATAATAGTCATCGGGAATTGCTAGACATCTTTCTCTAGTAGAACGTCTAGGGGGCATTTGATGGATATGATTTTAAGGTGGATCAATACTCAAATCGGCCTCCATATTAGCATTAGGTATAGCTACTTGTTCATGAGGATTCTCAATTTCATGTGCAACTGGTAAGGAAAGTGTAACAAATTCAATTAGATCATTAGTTTGAAGTTACATGTAGCCATATGATCCAATAATCAAAGTATTAAAAATGCAAATTAACTAGGCTACACATGATAACAAGGATCTAAACATGCTATTGATTCAGATTTGGTACAAAGATTACCTTATTTTGCTCAAAAACCTAGGAAGCCAGAAGAAACACTCCAACACTTGGAAGTTGTCTCCTAGTGGCACAACAGAGAAGCGATGGAATCTCCCCTACCAAACGATTTTTGTTTGAGCTAAAATTTTTACTGGAACTCCACAACAATTTTTTTGGATCTACAGTCCAAAATTCAGCTCAATCAAAACTTGAAAAGTCCACCTAGAACTGCCTCCAAGTTGCTACCAAAAATTAGATCTCCAAAGACGAGCAATTCAATCATCTTGCTTCTAATGTTAAGATCCACACACCAATGCAATAGCCTATTCTCCTCAATATTAGCTGGAGAATATAGAGAAGAAACACAATGATGAAGGCTTGATTTGGAGGTAGGAGAAGAAAAGAAAGTGAAGCTTCAATACTTGATGCAACACTTGAAAATTGGTGGGAGAAGTGGAGAGAATCTAATTCTTCACACTTAAATCTTGATTGTCACCCCACCTCTCCCTATATATCTATATATAGAGTGAGGATGTTGTGATGCCAAGGTGACATTACACCTTTCTCAAGGGGTGACCGTCAACTTGGCATTTGATTTGAATTTGAATTTTGTGTGAATTTGAATTTCATTTGGAATCTTCATTCCATCTTATGAAATGTCATCCAAACAAATTATAATTCACACCAAATGAACATTTCATTTGAATTTTTCGTCCAAAATTAATTTTCCATTTTAATTAAATTAAACTCCTTTAATTTAATTAATTACCTTGACTTAACTCTTTAAGTTAATTAGCTTAACACTTTAAGCTAGCAATTGTTAACTTAACCCCTTCAGTTAATTTGACCAATTGATAGTCATGTGGCACGAAATAATTAACTCCTTAATTATTGGTCTTAATTTAACTCCTTAAATTAATTAGATCAATTTAACAATTAAATTGATCAAACCAAAAATGACCACAACATTTGTGTCAATCGGTCATGTAGGAATTTTTCCAACTCTTAGAAAAAATTTCCTTCATCGCCTAGGATATGCAATTAGCTTTTGTGTGTGACCCTTTAGGTTCTACCATTCATTGGACATCGGCTCACAACTCTTTGGGACTTTGGAATATTAAATATTCACTTTAGTTTAAACTCCTTTAAACTAATCGACTCAATTCAATTAATCTCCATTAATTGAAAAGTACCCAATCTCCATGGTTGATGTCCAACCTCAAGCCCATGGGGCCCAACTAGTTGGCTGAAATGAATGCTTTTGGAGAACCATTCTAGCTCTACCTGTGCCATGCAAATACGGTCTTTCCGTCTACTATTTCCCAAAAAAGACTTAGGACAAAGTATTTGTCGGCTCCCTAATAACCTCGATACTATGTCTCCATTCTCAATGTTCAATTCCCTTTATGAACTCATCTTTGGAAAACCCTTTTTCAAATTGTCATACTACCTTGCGTAATAATTTCATGGAATCAATCATTATAGAATACATAGGAGATGTACTCGCCTTTCACAATGATAAGGAGTCAGATCCCATATTGGATCTCATAAACCTTCATGTCTAAGTAGCTTATACCCAATCTGCACTCGAACGACCCACTATGTGGCCAGGGAAAAGTCAGAGTATGAGGACCTAAACATAAGGTTATAATGGATCCTTAGGTCAAAGGATTAATTATATGCACTAGCGTAAGCTAGAGAACTTGCTACTACCGACTTGCCACTACGGATATCTAGTGGATTCTTCGATCGGGTCTTCAATGCCTTGTTCTCTTACAAGAACCTACTAACATGCACTCATATCTCATATGGCATTGCTCATGAAACGGAACAATATCCAACTCCTTAGATTAATGCATTGTTAGTGCAAGTCTATACAGATCTTATATGCCCATAGTCTCATAAGATCCTACAACTTGAAAGTATTTAAGATCATGACTGTGTAAGATTTGTTTCATGATCACCACTCACGCCAATCTAATTGGCTTGCAGGGCACTATTCCAACACAGCTACTATAGGATGAGAACATTCACTCATATTAGGTATATCATGCTTTAAGAACTTAGTTGTCTGAGTCTCAACCACTCGAGTTCCATGTGAAGGATAAAAGAATCTATAGCCTTTAGAATGATCAGGATATCTAATAAAGTAACCACGAGTAGATCTGAGGTCAGTCTTTTTCTGAAAAAGGGTTATAAATTCTAACCTCAGCAGGACATCCCCACACACAAAAATGGTTTAAACTAGGCTTCCTACCAACCCACAATTCAAAAGGTATTTTAGGAACTAATTTGGTAGTGACACGATTAAGAATATACATACCAGTTCTTATGGCTTCACCCCAAAGAAACTTAGGTCACTCAGGCTCCTCATCATCTCAACTAGGGTGTGATTACGCCTTTCGGCCACACCATTTTGCTCAGGACTCCCAGACATGGCATATTGAGCAGCAATTCCAGATTCTTGTAAATATTTGGCAAATGGTCCCATATGTTGCCCAGTCTCATCATGTTTGCCACAATATTCACCATATCAGCCAGACCTTACAATTTTAATGAAATTTCCCAATTTATTTTCAACTTCAGTCTTAAAATCTTGAATTTTTCTAGAGAATTAGATTTTTCTTTAATAAGATAAATATAACCATAATGGAAAAAATCATCAATAAAGGTGATAAAATACTTATTACCACACAAGGTAGGAATATATGGGCCAGAGATATCCATATGAATAATCTCCAAGAGATCAGAACTACAAGCAGAATCTTTTTTCTTGGACTGAGTTAATTTTCCCCTAATACGATCAAAATAAATTCCATGTCTCCAAAATTAAGACTAAGAATAATGTCTGCTTTTATTAGTCTTTCTATTCTATCTTTGGAAATATGGCCAAGACGTCTATGCCATAATATGGAAGAGTTGTCATTACTTAAGGGTCTTTTGGACACAATTATCCATTGTCAATATTGAAGGATGAATAAATTTGATTAAAAGCCAAGGTCAACATATACAAGCTATTAGATGAAATACCGCAACCAACAATTTTAGAATCTAAAATCAAATTAACCTTTCCTTTGCCAAATGAAGCATGATAACCCAAATTATCCAAAATGAATATAGATTAAATTTCAAGAAAATATGGTACATAAAAGATATTTTCCAAAACAAGCTTAAAACTAGATTCTATGTTCAAAATGATTGTTCCCACATATTCTACTACTGCTAGGGCTTCAATAGCTACTCCAATCTTAGACTCTTCTCTACTTGGCTTCCTTTTATTTATGAACCCATGCAATGAAATTGCAACATGGATATTTGCCCCACTGTCAAGCCACCAAGAATTAATGGGAACATTAACTAAATTTGATGCTAAACAAACTAGGGCTAATGAATTAACTTCTTACTTCTTCTAGTCTAACCAAGCTCGAAAATCAGGACACTCAAACCTCTTATGGCCTGACTTCTTACAAAAGTAACATTTCACTTCCTTTTTAGAGTCATCTTTCTTGATACCTAGGTTTTGGGTCTGAACATTACCATTCATGTTAGTATTCTAAGCCTTCTTATGAGAGCGCTAATGAGGTTTCTTGAGGTTTGAGGTATTTTGACTCTTTCTAGATTTAGGACTCAGAAGAGGACCAAGCAAGGCTATCTGCCCACTCTCCTTCTTAATTTTCTCTTCCTCAAAGAAACATTTGGAAATAAGGTCAAGAATACTCCATAACTCATTTTGGGTGTTATAGGCTATTTTGATTTGACTAAATTCTATAGGCAAGGAATTGAGAGCAGTGTGAACAATATAATTATAAGAGAGGATAATATCAAGATCCTTGAATTTGGATTGGATGTAAACTAATTTCAAGATGTATTCCCTAACCCCACCAGATTTATTGTACTTCATACCTGCCAAATCACTCATTAGATTCCTAGCGTCAAACTTATCAGACACTTGGTACTTTTGTCCCACCACATGGAAAAATTCCCTAGCATTATTGGTCTCAGGAAGTGCAATAATTAGATGCTCTTCAACAGACTTTTTCATAGCTAGAAGACTTAAGTGATTGGACCTCTCTATGGGGCATAAGCTCTTTTCACAGTATCAGAAGCATTATCAATAGGTTGGGGAGGCTAATCCACCTGGAGAGCCATATTAATATAAGCTAATCCCAAGGTAAACTCAATACCACGCTTCCATCTTTTATAATTTCCACCATTCAATACTTCAATAGTGGCACTACCATTATTCAAATTCACAATAACTGCCCAAAACAATAAGAATACAACAATCCACGTCAATAATAGGCAATTAACAAGAATAAGCTTAGAACAATAGAACTTAATTCCTCGTAGAATCCTTGTGAGTCATGACAAACTCCCCTTTAGGCAGAGAATACCACATATACAAGGCCTCTAATGCAAGAACGGTACAGAGATATACTACTTGTTGAAGAGGCCTCATTTAGGAAATAGATCTTTTAAATTAATATATCCCCATCAATATGTTCCACACCAACAAAATTAATTATCACACATATCTAACCCCCTTTGGGCAGGTAATAATGTATAATAATACCAACTCAAGATATGTATGCCACAAATTTTATAAGTCTCAATAAATAAAACACTTTAGTGTAACTATTTACTTGAACTCATAAACTAAGTGCATGACCAAGTCGAACAATTAATTGCCCAATTTGCACACGTGCAATATGTATGCAAGATGCCCATAAAATTAAGCATTAGAACAATGTGTACTTTGGGGAGTCGTGAAAAAAACTCAAAGCATTCAAATTGTTTCAAAAGTTAATTTGCATGATATAAGACATCGTACAAGAAAGCTACAAAATCTAAAAAAAAAAAAGTGATTTCCCAAGTGATATCAAAAACCCATAAAATACTCACCCTATCAGCATATATAGTAACGCACAAAAATCATACGTATATACTAAACTAATATGCTTTTCTTATATAATAAAAGAAATTCAAATATGTAAAAGAAAAGCTTGTCAGCATAGGTAGAAACTAATGTGCACGAAAATTCAAATACAATAAAAGAAAGGTAATGCATATATGTAAAACAGAAGGGTCCACGTTTGATGATTTAATTAATATATATCTATAACATGGCAATTCTTGTATGAAAGCAAATTTGTTTCCTAATTCATCATCTTTTATAACTCATCAAATTTGAGCAAAATCATAGCATGAAAAGAAATCGGCAGATTCCGTCATATAGATGTATAAATGATTTAAATTTCATCAATTCATATGTATCATAAAAGATTATTAATACATACACAAGCATAATAATGGAATAACATATCTACAAAAATGCAATCAATAAAATTAGGGTTTGATTCATATATATATAGCTCTGATACTAATTGTAAGAAATAAGTCAACCCAAGTTTCATATACCCATGGTATCAAAATGTGGAGTAGAGAGGGGACCTAGTCATAATATATAAGATAAAGCACTAGACAGCCCTCCCATCACGAGCTCTAAGATTGGGCTTACACCAGCTGTCTTACCAAGTCTGTTAACATAAAAGTCCTTAACAATATTAGGTCAAAATAATAGGCCCCATGGGCCATGTCTCATTAACCATATTACTTTAGCCCCTTTTTTAATTTACTAAAAAACATATCCAATTAATAAAAGTTCACATATTGGATTAAAATTCCAACAAATTACCTAAACCCCCCTGAGATTTGGTGTAATTATAACAAGGTCCATAGGTTTTAGGTAATTAAAAATATCCCCTAATGCTGATGGCTGGTCATTAAGTTGGATGATTTTTATGAATTCTCCATTTTACCCTTGTTCGAAAAGTTTAAAAAACGCAAAAAAAAATAATGGCCAAAGACTAAAATGACCCTTACTTGCCAAATTGCCCAAAATGCCCATGAAGTGGCGGTAAAGAAAAAATGAATACAATCATCTTCCTCATTCATTCATCTCCTTTTCATTAAAAAGAGGAAGAAAACTCCCAAAATTGTTCTGCCTACATTTCGAAAACCCCACACCTTCCCAAACCCATCATTCTCCAGTCCATTTTGGAAGGTGATAGGCAGCCATTGGAGTCTCACGCTTTGGAAAACTTTCAAAATTATTAGGGTTTCAAGTTTGCTAAAGGTATGTTTTTTACTTCTAAAATATATTGTTTTTGTTAGATCTTGCTATTAAGTTAGATATTTCTTTAGAATATATTGAAAAATACCATTTTTTTTAATTTTTATCCTAATGTATGTTTTTTTTATTTTTTGTGGGTTTTTTTCCATTAGAAATGAACTTGAATCGGTATTTTAAACATATTTTAGTCCGGGTATGTTGATAGATTTCAATTTTTTTCATGAGTGGTGCGTAAAACACCTGTTACTGGAATGATTTAGCCTATTTTAGAATGTTAGATTGTTTTGTCTATTATGAAAAACCAAATATCGTTACATTATAATGATAAAAAAACTAGAATGGGGGGAAATATAACATTTTATTGATTGTAATAATTTGTGTTTTTCTTTGAGTGCTTGAGGAATATGCTTGTGGGGTTTGATACTAACAAGCCCTGGACCTTCATGACTGATAGACATAAGGTATTCCAATATTCTGCTGTCTTTTTGCCACTTAAATAGTTTTTGGTTATCTATGTTTAACTTAAATACTTTTTTGGTTATGTTTGTAAAAGTTTAAGGGGTTAAATGTAATATTATATATAGATTTTTCTAAGTATGTTCTTTGTCTATAACTTAAATTATTTGTTTGTTAGGTTTGTAAAATATGAGGGAGTTAAAGGTAAGATTATTATTATTATTATTTTAAGGCTGCCCATTTTCTATTTTGTAAAGTTAATGGTTTTCCTTGATATGCATCTACAAGGCATCTTAGTCCACCTTTGAGAATAGGAAAAAGGCTTGAAATATCTGACTAATTATGATGAGGCATATTTGAATTTTAAAACTTGTTGATTAATTTTTCCATTCTTTTTGCTGAGAAGAAGTGATCAATCTGTCCAATTTGATGCTAACACTCATTTGGTTGAAATTCTAAGAGAAACGAAGAAGAGAAAGAAGGCTAAAACTAGCTCTGCATCTGCTAAGGAATTTATGCACTTGAGGGGTCAAGGACAATCTGGAGATGCTGCTTAAATCTGTTCTTATTGTTTCTTTTGTCAATGTGAATTTGTGAAAAACTTTATGTTTTGGTTGGATTTTTATTGGTTATGACTGGATTACATGACTGTTTTGGTTGCCTTAAATGGCTATTTTTGTTGTCTTGGTGGATAGCCTAACTATATTTTGTAAGTATTTTGGATGATGATTTTGTCAAACTCTGAATATTTGAATGATTGAAATGTAAAGTTATTGCAGCATTTTTTATTGGTACAACAATGTTATTCTTTCTTTCTAACATGTTCTGTAGTGTTATCTAAAGTTCAGTGGGTATTTGCAATCTTCCAAACCTTTTATTTATAAAAGAATTGTCATATTCAAGTTATGTAATCTTCTGATTTTTTTGGGTTGGGGGGAGGGGGGGAGTAATGTTGTATTTTGCAATTTACTAGATAAAAAATTATATTTAAAAATGTAAAATCAAACATTAAAAAAAATCAAAATTATTAGAAAGTTTCTCAAACTGCCAATTGCAATGACTTACAAAAAATTAACAAATAAAATCTTATAGTCATAAAAATATTACAAATAGATCCAAGGGTATTTTTGTCTCAAAAATAATCGTAACAGTAACCAAACGGCATTTTTGGATTTTCATGTAAATTTTTTGACGACGCCAGCATTTTTTGGAGAAGGCTAACGAAATTTTAAAAATGTAAGATGGAGCAAAACATTAGGGTGATATTGGTAATTTCGTTAAACCTTTGGATTTTTGGGTAAATAGGCCAAACCGGGGGGGGGGGGGGGGGGGTCAGGGCAATTAACCCTAATTTGAAAGCGAAACAAGTGAGGATAGGAAGTACATGTGATGTTTTATGTGATAATTTTATTCTCTAACTACGTATCCTTGATTAAATTTTGCCTACACTTGTTATGAAATTTGACGATACATCTTATTAAGGTTTGAGGTGAAGTACTTTTAGCTTTGAAGGCTAAAATGGAAAAAATATGCCCTAAGAACAATTTAATAAAATCACAATGCAAATATAATGCACTCTAAAATTAAATAATGGATTATCACATACCCCTTTGAATAGAGCTATCAGTCATTAAGAGTGATTATTTTTTGCACACTCACAAAAATAAATATTTTTGAAGCAACCACATTCGAGAATCAAAAACTCACAACTTCGAATATCTAATTGTGAATTCCCAAGGAAACCCTTAAAAGCTGATGTCGACAAGAATACTTTAATACTGTCCTTAGAAAATCCTAATGCTGAGAATGCACATAAGATCAAAAGCCCAAGACAACAAAGCCTCAATGGCCCTTCAAGAGGGAGAACGCTAAAGATAATGGAACTCGTCAACCCTTCTAGACCTCGAATAAGCCACCTATGGTCCCTTTGACAACCACTACAAAAAAATTTTGTCGTTTCCAGTAGAATTTTCCAACAAATATGTCAGAACAACAAATTTTTGATGAACAAGCCGCCTATGGTCCATTCGACAACCACTACTAAAAATTTGTCATTTCCAACGGATCCATTGGAATGACAAACTTTTGATGAGTCTCCAATGGAATTTTTCGTGTCAAGAAAATCTTCATTGCAAATAATTTTCTTTATTTTTCGACTAAAAACATCCATTGAAACAGTTTTCCAGTACATTTCATTGATTTGTACAGATATTTGATTATTTGAAATAGCACAATTTGCATCAATTTTTCAACGGGCTTCCATCAGTTTCCCAACAATGTTTTTGTTTTTTATTATTTTCCAATGAAATTTATATGAATTTCCATCGGATAGTTATTAAAAGTACTATTTATTTATTAACTTTTCCATTGGAAGTTTCTCAAATTTTCGTTGAAAATTTAATTTTTTTTAAAAATAATTTAGATAAATTTTATTTAATTACCCCTATAACTTGTTGACACATCTTGTATATAAAATAGCATACAATTATAAGACAATAAGATTAGAAATAAATGGAATAATAATTTCAAAGACAACATAATTTTATAAATGTATTAAAAGTTATAGTTCATAATTACAAACCATTAAAAAAAAATCCTATCTACTGGTGGTCAACAGCATCATCACTGAAGGCGAAATAGTCATCTTGTTCAGTGCCATGTTGTTGCTAGTCATGCTCACTCTGTTGCAATGGCACTATTAATATAACTAAAACGATCTCATGTCATATGTAACATACTTACTGCAGCTCTCCTCGCCTCTTGTCCACCTAACTCCTATCGACCCGCCTCTGCTGGGTATGCACAAAATTCTACTCTACATTAGGAGCCTCTGTAACTCTTGAGCCTACATATAGAATAAGAATGAGCATTAGCTTGCTATATATACATAATACAAAACTACTTTGAATATAAGAAAAAGATTTGGAAGTCTCCACTAAAATTGGTTTTCTTACCAAGGAAAATAAAATAAAATAAAAGCTCAACAACCAAATAAATGATAACATATTATCATTCGGAAAGGGTACCAACCCTTTCCCATCAACCAAATAAACGAATAACAAATAGGAAAGGCACCTATCCTTCCCTATCTACCATGCCACGCGAAGCTTATAAACATAAGACAAAATAACAAATATTCTAAAAGTAGACTAAGTTTACTAAAGACTAAATGTTAGAAAACTTACTAAATGCTTGGCATGTGTCACGATGGATATGCTCCTTTTGATATGGAAGGATTCACTGATCTCAGAAGCCTAATTTTTCTTGGACTATGCGAACTTTTTTTGAAAATGTAGGGATTACAAGTGCCACTGTAGGGCATCCCAAGTGTCCTTGTTAATCCACTCTGGCCTCTTTCTAGTCTTTTGGGTGTGGTCATACATGTTACTCAGTTGGTGACCTACTTTAGTGTCGAGGGCCCTTTGAAAATGGCCCATGTATTGGGGGTCTCAATGGACATATCTCTATAAAAGAAAATAAAATAAGTTAGTATACTTGCAACACAGTCATAGTCAATTTTTTAAACATAAATATATGAATAACATTCATATACCTTCCACTCCCTAAACATTAAATCTCATGATGACCTAATGGATATCCGACCAGGTCCTATAGGGCTTTTGGACCTTGCTCTTGATCATCCTTATCAAGAACTTAATAGCATCCAGCAAGGGCGTATATCTGCATAAAATTCTTAACATTAATATATAATTATTAAAATAATAACAAAATAACATTTATATAATAATTCAAGCTCACCCGACCCTCGGGACACAAGTATACCCTGCCAGAAGTGTATGGGATGGGGCCTTTGATCCACCCCACCCAATGTTTGCCCAGTGAAAGAATCAGCTCTTGGTGATGCTGCTACTGGTATGGAATGGTCGAGAGAAGCAGCAGGAAATGGCTGAATGCCAAGTGGAGTGGTGGATGGTGATGGACTGCCTTTGGGCAAAGTTGATGGTGGCTGGGATAGGTAATGTTGCTATGAAGGTGGGTATGAGGAGTAGTACGTGGATGACCTCGCAGCATCAAAGGAGGTCACAAGTGATGATGAAAAAAAAGACGAGGGAGAAAGAGTATTGTGGAGATGTATGGGAAGAAGGTGTGGGTTAGGCATAAAAGGATGTCCAACCAATGTCGTAGTAGGAAACTGGTCAGTTGGAAAGTGTGCCCGATGGGTGGAGGAAGTCTCCCTATCTCAGCTAGAATCCTAACCACGGCTATAGTGGGGGACGAAAACCTAACTGGTATACTATCTACAAAAAATATAATTAATATTATTACAACAAATTGATACTTATGTACGTGAAATAAATAAAAACAGTTAACAACTAAAGTCAATGAAACATATTGGTTTTGATAGAAGCTTAGATCATTCATTGATTTGGAATATTCTTCAATCTTTTGATCACATGGATCCGTTGATATAATAAGAGAACAATAATAATAGCCCATTGACATTCCAATCCTTAATAGATTTTCCTTTATATCAATGAATTCAGGTAGACAAAAAGTCAAAAGAAAATTTGTAATGAATGAATGAGTATTTGAATAGAAATTTTTATTGAGCATGTTCGTCTATTAATCGATTGTAGGAGTTGGAGACTCCTATAATACTCATTTTTTACACAAAAGAGATGGTTTGGTTCAGTTATCTTTAAAGATGCTCCTAAAATTTTGGGCCTTCTATAAGTCTCTTTAACTCGACATGATTTCGATCATCTATATTATTGGATATTCAAGTTTAGATCCAAATAAGGCTAATTCAATCATGCAACTAGCTATATCAATTTAGTTATAGGTATATAATCATTTGTATCTCGTGTATTACTCTCCCAATATTTGACCTATCAATTATTTTATTAATAAAGATCTTTTTTACTGCGATTTTAATTCTATTAATTTTTTATCTTCCAACTTTGAAATACTAATTTGCGTATCATAGGTTTTAGTTGGATAAATTCAGTTATCCTATTTTTATTTATATTTTTAGAACTTCTGAGAGTGAATAGATTAGACCTCTAATAATCAACTTATCTAGATCCATTCCTTTAACTAGAAGGAGAAACTTCTCTAACTTATATTAATAATTTATACAACGATATTTAAATTCTATTTAAATCTAGAAAACTTGAGTCCCATCGAATTAAATCAAGAAGAGCTGAATTTGATTTATGGATATAAAACTATTTATAGTCAAAATTAAAATTTAATTTTAAATCCTTATTCAAGCATAAGATCACAACCTAATAAAAAATAGAATCAAATTCGATTTCAAATTAAACTTCCACCCGTTAACCCTAACTTGCAAACATGTTCTCAATTATACTATGCTATTTATTTGCAAGCTTCCCAAACAATACATATACTAAAAATACAAAACTAAAGATCACAACCTAAGAAAGAATGGGACAAAATTCAATTTCAAATTAAGCTCCCAGCCATTAAACCTAACTTGCAAACATATAGAAAATTATATACAATACCACCTATTTGCAGGCCTCCCAAACAATACATATACTAACAATACAAAATTAAAGATCACAACCTAATAAAAAATGGGACCAAATTCGATTTCAAATTAAACTCCCATCCATTAACCCTAGCTTGCAAACATATAGACAATTAAATACTATACTATTTATTTGCAAGCCTCCCAAACAAAACATATATTAACAATACAAAATTAAAGATCACAACCTAATAAAAAATGGGACCAAATTCAATGGCAAATTAAACACCCACCCATTAAGCCTAACTTGCAAACATATAGACAATTATACTATACCATTTATTTGCAAGCCTCCCAAACAAAACATAAACTAACAAATTAACTAAACATATAGTAACAAACTTAACTAAACATATACCAATTAATTGCAAGCCTTCTAGAAAAAGAGACCAAATTCGATTTCAAATCAAACTCTCACCAATTAACCCTAACTAAACATACCAACAATTATATTATACAATTTCTTTGCAAGCCTCCTAGACAAACAAAGATATAAAAATTAAAAAAAATAAAAAGCAAAATAAGAATTCACAGACGCAAAGAGGGAGGGTGACAACAGTGGTGAGCTCATGGGCGGCTACGGCATGGTGACAGCTAGGGTAGCAATGGCGTAATGATGCGACAGTAGCAGCGACAGTGCAAGGATATTTGGGGAATGCAGAAATGAGGAGAAAACGATGCAATGATTTCGACCGTGGAATGGCACAACAATGTAGATGGTTGTGATAGCTGAAATTGGCTATAGCGGCGAAATGGGATTTGAAATTTGGGGAAAGGATGGAGGAAAAGAGCATAAAACAAATGGGAAAAAAGAGGGCTCTCGTTTATTAAACTTTTGACGGAATTTTTTGAAGGAAAATTTTCAAAAAAATTATGTTGAAAACTCACTTTTTTTGAAAAAAAAAGTAATTTATTTGACTGATAGAATTTCTTCAAAAAATTCAATAAAAAATTTTTTTCTGTCGGCTTTCTGACGGAAAATCTATTACATATGTTCATGCCATGCTCCGACCAAATTTCTTCCAAATTTTTTGGTGCTTTTTTGTCGAACTTTCGATGAACACGTTATTCCTCAAAAATCGTTTAGGAATCCTTCAAAAATTTATGAGGGAAATAATCTGCTGGAAATTTTCGTCCGAAAAATAGTACTTTTTTGTAGTAAACCAAGAACCCATCTGCACCCAATGAACTTGTCTCCTAGAGGATCGATGTTTTAAATGCCCGAGAAGCCCTATTAACATTAATGGATGACGAGTTTGCTAGAGCTACAACAAAAGCCGTTGCATAATATGCAGCATAACATCCCCATACAAAACCCCCTCAGTCCTTACAATAATATCAAGAGCTTCCTCAAACCCAAAAGAAGTTGAGCAGAGGCTCGAAGACAAGTATGAGGCGACTTCTTCTTTGCCTTAACCATTTGCCAGCCAAGTTTCTCTATTAGCTATTAACTCTTGACAACAACCACACACTGTTGAATAGGCTCCTGACATAACTACACTTAAGGGTATCTTATGAGGCGATGGTAAATACCTTTTTGTAGTAATAGCATCACCACAGCTTGGCATATTTTTCCCCCCTAATGCTCACATAAGCACTTTTTCATGGTGTAAACGTGTTAAATATAATGGAGTTTGATGAAACTTTAGACCTCCAGGAGCATCTTTACAATTTTTTATCTCGTATAAATTTGTATGATCTCAATTAAGCTGCCTATTGCAAGATCTGTCACACAACTCTGACTAAAAGTGTTCTCAAGTGGTTTAACCAGCTTCTAAGCTTCATACCTAGGTAATCACCAGTTTTGAGCAAATGAAGGAACAATTGCTTCAAAATTTTGCTATTAACAAAAAGTTTTGAGCAAATGAAGAAAATAGTAAGATTGTAAAAATATGTAAATTGCTTCATCCGGATCATCTATGAAACTCCTCAACTAAACTAAGAGCTCATTCGCATCATGCATGTAGAAAAATCTGACGCATTGAAAAGATTATTAGAAAAGGTCTTTAGCTACTTTTGATTAACTGTTGATTCATGCTGAGAAATACATCCGGGTAGAAAAAAAAATAGAGCCTTAGATAGAGAACTACAAAAAAAAAAAGAATATAGAGAAAGCCAAATGTTGAAAGAGAAAAAGATGAACGAAGGCACATGCCCCCTATAGGTGTTTCAAAATATACTCCTCTAAATGCAACTAAAGCCAAGATACTAGTGGTAGCTAAGCACAACAAAGTTTAGTGGAAAGACTCAGAAAGATGATGGACAATCTAAAGCATCAGAAGTCTAGAAATATAGTTGTTTCCACTATTTGAAGAATGAGATTGAAAAGCTAATAAGGTAAGGACATTTGAAGAAATTTGTTGTCGAAGGACATGACAGATCACAATACTCTTATTGTCCAAGATCGCCAAATCATTGATGCAGAAAGAATATAGCCTCATTATCCATGCTCACAAATGACACGACGAATCACAAACTCTCATTGCCATACCACTGATGTAGATCCTTAAGGATGGACTAGAAACTAAGGGCAATGCTTCAATAGTAGAGAACATACAACTTTCCCATATCTCAGTAATTTCTTGTGGATCCATAGCAGGTGATCAGTGAATGCTTGGTGGCAGTTGCCCACCAAATTCAAATCCATCCTTAAGGCCATGCACTAAAAGTTAATGAGGTGCATACTCGACCTGATGACATTTCATCTAGAGATTAAGGTTTGCAAATAAAAAAAAAAGGAGATAACAATGATCATTCATGATTTTTGCCTCATTAGCTAACTTTTGGATCGAGAAGATCTTGGTAAACTGTTGAAGTTCTGCAAGTATAATTTTTTACAATGCCTTTATGTAGTTGGAAATAGACAATGCCCAACTTCAGAAAGTCAACAACCTCTAGTAGGATTCAATAGAGAGCCATTTGAGGTACTAGGGTAAATTTCTCTGCCCCTATTGTTGGGATCTTACTCTTATTGTATGGCCAAGATGGTGAAATCTTTTGTAGTAAAAGCGATTTTTTCATACATCATTATTGGACACCCAGCCCTAAACCTCTTCGCTACACTTGTATCCACATAGTGAAGATTGAGAAGCTATGGGAGATCAAAAGATAGATAGATAATATTATGTCAGTACTCTAAAAAAAGGTCGTGTTGTCCCAACGGAGCCAACGTGAGGGAGAGTGCACCTCAAACAAAGGAAATTAGCTCGCATTGGATTCCAGTGTAGTAGAAAAATTAGACTCGCTGGGGTACTCTAGGAAAGAAATGCTAAAAGTGCCAAAGTGGAATCAATATATAGGCTTAAACAAGTTGAAGTTGTCCTCTAATTATGAAGCGTGATAGACCTATGATGCATTTCTCCTGAAGTTGTACCTCGTCATTTGCACATAGATTCTAGCATAAAGCTAGTGAAGTAAAAAAGCATAAATTTTAGACTGGAGAAAAACAAAATTACTAAGAAAAAAGTAGATAAGATCTTAAGAAAGGTATATCCACCCAATCCAATGCCTTGAATAGCTGACCAATGTCTTTTTAGTTCCAAAATGTAATGGAAAATAGAGTATGTGCTTTGCCTTTATAGACGTTAATAGAGCTAGCCGAATGAGCCTTTTTCACTCACTCGGATTGATGCTTTAGTGGATTCTATGGCAGAATCCAAGTTACTAGGATTCCTCAATATCTATTACGAGTATAACCAAATTAGGTTGGTCCCCTATCAAGAGAGGACGAGCTTTATAATCGGCCACGAGATATGTTGTTACAGTATTATTCCATTTGTCATAAAGAATGCTAGAGCCATGTATCAATGGTTAATCTAGCATATGTTTAAAGGCATGATATGTAAAAATATGGATATTTATATAGATGACATATTAAGAAAAAGCTACAAACAAAAAAACCACCTTAGAAACTTGGGAGAGTGCTTCAATATATCGAAGAGATACAACTTGACGCTAGACCTTGCAAAATGTATTTCAAGGTAGAGATAGAATTTTCCTCAGATGTTTGGTTCCCTAATGAGAAATCATAGTCAACCTCAAAAAGATAAAAGTAGTGTTGAGACGCCCCCGGCCTCTATTTTCAATCAAAGAAGTCTAGAAATTGATAGGGAGTTTGACCACTTTTCAAAAAGCCGTGTATAGGAGAATAATTATTCATCTATTTGGAAATGACCATAATATTAGTGATTAGTGTCGTCCTACCCAGGCAACAAGAAAAAGAGCACTAACTCGTATATTATTAGTCGAATATCACAAAGCTTGAAAGTGAGTTGTTTCCTATTAAGAAAATTATCCTATCTATGCTAATTTTCAGATGTATCACATCACGGTGCTTACCAAACAATCATTAAAGATGATGCTTACTAGTTGTGAAGCAGTAGGATGAATAATGAAGTAGACGTTAGAGCTAAGTCAATATGGTTTAAAATATCGCCTATAACCGGTGATTATAGCTCACATTTTAGATTATTTCATAACTGAAAATCAAATAATTGTGTTGGAAGTTCCACCCTTATATGGACACTTGGATTGCTCTTCCATGAATGCTGGAAGCACAACAAGTATCTTGCTAGAAACTCCACAAATAGATAAACTTAAATACATAGAGAGGTTTGAATTCCCAGCATCAAACAATGAAGTCAAATACAAAATATTGATTGTGCAGGCACGAAATTGGCCCTAATAGTTGGAGCTAGATCAAAAATTGTAGGCTTACAGCAATTCTCACTTGAGGTCAATGGCTCTTGTGAAGCCAAGAAACCAACCATAGAGAAATATCTCTAGAAAGTGGGAGAACTCATTCAAAAGTTTGAGGATTTTACCTTAGTGTTGATCTTTAGGAAAAAAATATGGATGCAAACGAGTTAGCTAAACTGGCAAGTGCATTATTGCCAATAAAAAGTAGGAAGATCACCATTCTAATATTCAACACACTCGAAAAATGTGATTAGGAGTCATAAACACCATCTCTTATGGAAGTGCTAGCTGTAATAAAGAACTCCTAGACATAGATGGACTCCATCATAAGATATCTCTGTAAAGATATCCTACCCGACTATCCTAAGGCTAGAAAGTTGAAGATTACAATGTTGTGATATGTTCATTGATATAGACTTATACAAAAGAGGTTTATCATTCCTTTACCTAAAATGTATGAGTCCAAGGAAGGTAGATTATGTGATGAGGGAGATCCGTGAAGGCATTTGGGAGAAACATCGCGGATGAAGGACCTTAGCTGAAAAGACTCTCATATAAGGATTTTTCTGGCGATTATGCTCAAATATGCACCACACTTGGTCCGATGATGCCGTGTGTGCCAATAACACGCCAACCCCACTTACTTAGTGGCAGCCCTCTCAAGACTCTCAGCAGTTTTTGTCCCTTTGCATAGTTAAGGTTAGACATTATAGGACATCTCATATCAGTTTCTTGATAGAGCAAGTTCTTGATTGTTATGATAGAGTACTTCACTAAGTGGGTAGAAGTAGAGCCATTGGCTTGCATATTGGAGAAGAAAGTGATGAAGTTCATGTGGAGAAACATAATTTGTAGATTTGGTGTCCATCAATTCTTGATAACAAATAACGTGATGCGATTCTTTGGAACTAAACTCAATGAAAAGAGCTAGAAGTCAAATAGTTCTTCATGTTCGTGGGTAACCCCCAAGTTAATAGCTAAATGAAAGTCATAAATCGCACTATCCTTTAGTACCTTAAGACAAAGTTAGGTAATGCCAAAGGAGCTTGGGTAGATGAACTCACCTCTATTTTATGGGCATATAGTACCACACCTAAGATCCCTAGTGGAGAGTCTCCTTTTAATATAGTATATGGAGCTGAATTAGTTGCACCTACAAAAATATAAGAACTATGGAGGCGAGTGAAAAACCACCAAAAGCCCCAGAACTTTGAAGGCTTGCTTGCAAAATTTGATGTAACTGAGAAAGTAAGAGAATAGGTAGAAAAGCATGAACACATGTACAAGATCGGAGTAGGCAAAACCTACAATCCAAAAGTGAGGCCTCGAAGCTTTCAAGTAGGAGACTCAGTGATGGGAAGACCTAAGGCCTTAAGACCAATTAAAAAGTTAGACATAAAGTAGGAATAACATAAAGTAGTAAAAATAGTGAACCTTGGTGCCTACAACTATAATATCGAGATGGAAAAGTCCACATAAAACATGGAATGGTTCCAATTTGAAGAAGTACTACACTTATCATTCCTATAGCGTGAGAATTGCATCAACATAGATAAGTTGTTTTTATAAGTTTTTTTTTCCTTTTTGATACTTAGAAGTTAGGTGAGCCCGTCCTTCTGACAGCTAAATAATTAATGACGCTTCTGGGTACTATCAATGAAGTTAATGAGTTTTTGCTTCATTAATGTCTAATAGATTTCTCTTAACAATGACCATTTTTCCATACAATGGTACATGATATGCTGCAAGAAATGTTGAATCAATATTAGCCTTTGAGGCTGGCTTACGCCAAACCACAGCTAACCAACTGAGACTTTGTTTGCAACTGCCAAGCCCATAGACCCCAAAGTAAAATACTTAACAGGCCTATAAGGGTCATTGCTAGCACCCAGACCTCAAACTGCAAATGCTATTAGAGATCCCACGGGGCCCTTAAAACATTATTTGCAGCGCTCGCACAACCTTTGACAACTAATTTATTCCACTCAAAAAAACCTTTGCTCGAGGCACTATATTGTGCTAGAAACCATTATATAAAAAAAAATGCGTGCAACGAGTTTAAACTCTACTATATGAAAGAAATATTGATGCACTATATAGATCTCCACAGTAAAAATCAACAAGCAAGGCTGTGACTGTTAAAACATAGTTCCTATGACACAACTTACATATACATACATATATATATATATCTCAAGGATGTCCAACCTAGAAAATGTTCATAAGATTGTCTTGAAATTAATCATGATGTTGGAAAAAAAATAATGACGTTGAAGAATCATATAAATTAATTATTATACAATGATATTAAAGAATCCAAATAGCGCAAAGTACATAGATTTGAAATTGCTATATCATATTCATCTCTTTTTCTTCTTTTGCTTTTGATTAACAAAACTAACAAATGCGAATATAATATTACCAAGATTGAAGAGATGACAGGACAATAAGCTCAAAAATAATTCGAACTTCTATTTTGTTCTTGGCAAAGTTGTCTTCCACTTTTACATTTTCAAAGTCCTAATAATCCAATATTTTTAATCATTCAAATACTCGTAAAAATTTGAAAGACTTTTTTAAGAACTTAAATAAATTAAAATAATATTTATTCAGTTAATTGGCTTAAAATTCCCAAACCAAACTTTTCTTTTGTGTTCAGTCCCTATTTAAAAAAATTTAGTCTTAACTCTTCAATCCCTTTTTTCATTTTGAAATCACTCCCCACTACCTATATAATTACCTAAATGACCTCCACTGAGACTTAAAATCGCCAAAAAATCTGCCTATCTTTCTATTACTGAAATGGATGAAATTGCATGCACGCTTTTTCCACATGTCCCCCATTTTTTTAAAAAAACTCTGCATCGATCCCTTCTCTCACCACATTTTCCTCCAATTTCTTTCTTCGACTGAAGCTTATATTCACTACGGACCTCCATTTGAAGCATTCCCATTGAATGTTTGAGTTTTGAAAGCTGTCTTTTCATCTTTTTATCTTGTTCCATTGGTTCTTTTCATTTTGCTCAATCCATCATATTATAGAAGATATTTTTCTGTTCAACTACTAGGTTTGTAAATATTTTTGTGAAATGCCTGTGAGATATACCTAAAACCTCTGTTTATGTACACAGTTTAAATGAATATGTACTTGAATTCATATTTTTTGTACGTAAAGTTAGTATTTTGTATACTAAAATGATAATATTCAAAAACCCTATTCTTTTGTTGTTCAAACCTGATTTAAGGTATTTTGTACTTAAATTTTCTATTTTAATTCTTATGAAACTTGTTTTGAGTTAAATAATATCTTAATTTTGTAATGATTGAGTTGGTTTACAATATGATTAATGTTGGGTATGTTGACAACTCAATTTTAAGGGTTTATATTCAAAGTACAGTATGTTTGAAAAGTCTACATGTTTAGTCCTTTCCTATTACTCATGAAGAAAAACATAGCATTAATTTATTTAGTATTGTATGCATGTATGTCTAGTACAAACGTACTTTATTTGAGTATTTTTGTTTACTTTTTCAATATGAAGCCTTAAATGTAAGTATATATGGAGATGTTTCTAGTACTTATTTAAATTCTTTCTATATTTGCAACAATGAGATTACAGATGTACCAATTTTGGGTTTCAACACCAACAAACCCCAAAGAAAACCCCATTCTATATCTATTACAATATGCCACAGTTGAATTATAGTTTCAATAGAGTTCAAGTAATCATAAGGCAATTCAATGGAAGAACTACTTCATTTGTCTTTGATAAAGACATCGAAATTCCATTTAGGTTCCAGAGTTGTCTTTAGTATTGTGGTTGTCTCATGTGGGGCAACCTATAGATGTCAAGCTGAAGATGAAGGTAGATATAGTTGATCGTTTGTTTTCCAAAAGAATTTTGAATGTTAACCGTGTACAAATATTTAAAAAGTTACAAGAATTTGTGGATTGCCACACTAATCAAGATATAGAAGATTTTTTTAGATTGTATATACTTTTTATTTTTAATTGTATTCTATTTCCAATAAGCAACTATTGCACACCTCGTTTTGTCATCCCCTATGTTAATTATCTATCTTCTATTGGGTTGTATTCATGGGGAGAGGCTGCATACAACTATATAGTTCAAGAACTGATGAATCATTTAGGAAGTGATACAGAGTAAGTTCAGAGAAAGAAATACAATGACGGTTGTACTGTTGGTCTTTCAGTGAGTGACTTTTAATTTTTAAACTATAAAATTGTTGTCATTTGCTGTAAATAATTATAAGTTTTGGCTTTATCAATGACAAGGATGGGTGCATAAGCACATTCCTTATTCTGGAAAATTGAAATCCGTGCATGCATGATCGTGGCTCTTTCGATAGGCTGATAGCAAGAACCCCAAGAATGTGGCTGATGCTAAGAATGCTTTTAAGCAAATTAAAAGAGAAAAGGTAAAAGTTTATTGTTTATGATTAGAATGATTCCCTATGAGTTTGACATTTGGAAAAAAATGTGCAAATTCCTATTGTAACATATTTTGCCTATCTATCTATTTCCCATTGAGGAAAAACTTGTCGCTTCAATGTAAGTAATTATTTAGATGCACATAATTACTGCTCGAAGTTTACTTTGTTAGTATACTAATAATTTTATGCTCTTTGTGCAGGTTCCCTCAATGTTAAACTATGATGTTGTAAGATTTAAAGCTCAATTGAAGCAGTAAAATAAAGAAGTGGAATTGTTGAAACACAAAATTGCAATTTTGGAGAGCAAAAGAAATGAAGCTGATGAGGATAAGATGAGTGAAGAGGAGAAGGAGAATGAAGATGAGAAGGATAAAGATGAAAATGGTGAAAATGCTGATGATGACATTAAAAAAGAAGAGGACAATGATGATGCCACTACTGGTGCTGAAGATAATTATGAGAAACCAAATCTGGAGGCAGTTGTTGATGAGTTTAAGACTCCAGATGGTGGTAATGATGGTCATAATGACCATGATGGTGATGGTGATGGTGATGGTGATGTTGGCGGGCAAAAAGAAGAGGAAGATAACATTTCCCATGAAGAAAAAAGTAAAAAGGAGCATGATCATACGTCTTCTATTGTCAGAGGTGTGAGAACAAGAGATGATAGGAGGAAAACAAGAAAAGGTGAAGACTTTATCATACCACCTCCATCCATACTATCGAAGAAAATCAAAGTTTGCACCAGTAGAGCCCGTGGCAAAGGTAGAAAAGCCTTAAAGAGAAAGGTTGTAGAGGTGCGCCAAAGCACAACTAAAGAGATTGATGATGCTGAAGAAGTGGCTCAAGATACTAAAAAGGATAAGCTTGACACTACAAGAAAAAATGGTTTTAGCAACCAAATTCTTAGTGACTATAATAAAATGGTAGCCAAAATATAATTTTAGCAGCCAAAAGTAATTTGGTTGCTAAAATCAAGTTACATAAATATTTTAACGACCAACCAATATTTGGTAGTTGTAAATGGTCACTATAATTTGACCAACCTTAGCCAATGATATAGCGACCAAAGTTGGAATTTCTAGCAAAAATTTTCATGGTTGCTATATGTGAATATTAATTGCGACCAATTTAACAACAAAATATTGGATGGTTACTATTAGTTCTTTAAATTGATGATTAACAACCAATTATTTTGGTTGCAAAGAATATATATCTTTCTTTAGCTCTTTAAACTTATAGCAACCAACATTTTATGGTCAATAAGAAAAATCTTTACAATAAGCAATGGTTGCTAAAATAGTAGTCATTGCCATCTAGTGGACTGTATTTCTAAGCAGTTGTGTAAAAAAAAAATTTAGTTTATACTCGAAATAGGTTTAGGATATATTAACAACCAAATAAAAAATTACAAGATCAAAGTATTAGAGCATGAACTTAAACAAGAAAGAACTTACTTCCTTACAATTTACCAAAATAAAAAATAAAATTAAGTATAAACGAACTTCTAAAAATGCAAGAGACAAAAGAAATTAAAATAAAGGCAGAAGTCCTATTGTAACAAAGTGGATTTTGTCCAGCAGTAGCATAATCAACGGGGCCCACGTGAAGCCCAATTTAGACCGCTTCAAATCTGTTTCAATTTTGAAGTCAATCCAGCAAAATTGTGGCAGATTTGGTGGCATATAAGTAAAGGAACGACTCTTCCAAACGGCACAATTCCAGCTAAATTTAGATGTTTCAAAATGCTACAATTTCGAGTCCCAATAGAAGCAATTAATTACAGGTTAGCAAAAATTGACCCTCCAAGCAGTTAATTGCAGCCTCCAACACTATGCGGGTTCGAGTCTTCACTCCATCAAAATAATTAATTATAGCAGCCAAGAGAGTTCTAGTTCCTACTTCACATCTAAAGTAACTACTGAACAAATTCTCCATCCCATGCAACACTCAAATTGGCAAACCAATAGATTGCACCATAACAGGGCACTTGTGCCAAACTAAAAGGCAAACATAGATTAGCAAAAATAGGGAACACAAAACAGAAAAAGATAATCATAGTTAAAGCATTCATTTATACTTCAATTTTAAGAATTAAACTAAATCCCAGAAACTAAATCATTAAGCAATAACATAACCAAAAGACATAGAACAAAAATCAAATTAAAATAGAAAAACAGAGAGTAATTCTACAATTCTTACTATGAGAGATTGGGGGTTAAATTCTTACTCTTTGGGAAAATCTTCTGGAGGAGAAGAGAACTTGGATCAGATATGGCTAAAAGCTTATGTATCGTGCATATGCACAATTTTCTTCCCATAGCCATAATTATGGCGAAAAATCTTTCCATATCAATTTTGGCAAAATTTCTTCCCATATCAATTGCTCCAAGTTTTGGTGGAAGATTTCTTTTGGTATCAATTTTGGCAGAAAAGAAAAAAATTAGCCCCATTGAGACGGGAATGGATATGGGTTTCTCTTAATGGATCTCACTCTTTTTACTTTTTATTTTTATTGGATAGAAGTGAAGAAAAATAATTTCTTAAAGTGAATATTAATATATAAAAATTCACTTAACTAACAATTTGAAGTCAATTTTCTTCTAAAAAATAGCATAAAATTAATAGTAGATTTATTTATTTTTAATGAAAAGTTAATAGAATAGATTTTTTGATCGAAAATAGTTTGATGATTTTTTTATTGATATAAAAATTTATTTTAATAGATGCTTAGTAGTTTTTTCTTATGGTGAATTACGCCAACTACCTTTAAAGTTTGGCGAAATTACCAGGAAACAAAATCACCACTTTTTTTTTATCAAAAATTACAATAACTCTCCTAAAAAGACAAATTTAGTTGTAACATAAACGGAATTTGAGAAGAATCCAAAATGTCCTAAAAGATTAAAAGACTATATTAATTAAGAATAAATACATATATAAACAAAATATATATTTTAACTAAATTATTTATTAATTAAAAAATTATATATATTTTTTTAAATTGTATATGTCATACTCTAATAGATTTTCTTTTAGTGGACATTATTATTTAGACCAATGAGAGCATAGTACGTATAAAATTGCAAAGATTCACTTATGATCTGAAAGGTAGAATAAATCTATATTTAATATGTACAAACATTACAATATGTATAAACTCAAATGTTTAGTAGAGTACTTGATGAATTTCAACAAGGAAATGTACAAAAAAAAATGTTATCAATATTTATCCCTTGTTTCTTATTTTTATAGTTTGTTAAGTACTTGTCTTCAATTAAATATACATGAAAAATGAATTATTACAAAGCTTTTTGTGGGTAGGATTTTACATAAGAGTAAGGAGAGGTACAATACACTTATTTTAATAGGACTTTTACCTATTAGGGAAAAGTACAATGCACTTACATTAAGGTTATGACTTCAAATTAATATAGTTTAATGTTGATCGAGATAAATTTTGCTAAAGCCTAAGCCTATTATAAATATTTACTATAAAAACTCTTACCTTCAATGTGAATCTATGTTATAAATTTAATTTGAAACTTTGAACTAATGCACATTGAATACAATGTAAAATTGTTGATTGACTAGTTTGTTTTTGTTGGTTTGAAGCCATTCTATTAATATTTAATTCATTTGATTTTAAGAACATTAAAAATAAAATATATTAAATTGTTCCATCTAAAATTAATGTAAAATTAGCAATTGATTGGCTAGTTTGAATATCTTTTGGACATATCAGATTATTTAATTAAGATTTAGGAGAAATATTGTAATAATAATAAATAAAATTTTCAATTGAAAAAAAAAAAAAAGTAGTCCTTCTTAAAATAAATATTTTGATAATAAAAATAAACTTTTTAACTTAAAGAAAAAGTAGCATTCCATGGTTTCAAAAATCAATTAAACTATCTTAAGTAAAACTAACAATTCTCAAATCAATATTGTCGAATGGGCACTCCTAAGTAGGAATGTAGGAATTATTGATTATTTCAAAATAAAGATTAATAGTAAAAATATTGACATATTATAAATACTAATTTATGTCAAAAACCTAAAAAGTTAGTGTTACTTTTTATTGAAGGCATTACAAAAAAAATGAAATTTCTAAAGTTTCCTCTCTAAACTTAGTTCAATTAAGAAGAGAGACATGATAGTTCCCCCTTCTAATTCATGAAATGTCTTTTGTTATTGAATTTATTTGAAAATTAAACTTATAACACTACAAAAAATAAATATATTAGTAGGGGTTATTTAGCGGGGTTATTATGAACCCTCGCTAAATTTCTTATTCTATAGGAGTTTTTAAATCCCTACTAAGTACTAATAAACAATACGGGTTTTTAGTATTTTGTGGAAGTTTAACTATGGGGGTTTAACAACCCCCACTAACTAATAATTAATAGATAATAAGGGTTTTCTAGTATTTAGTGGGAGTTTAACCTCCTCTAATATATGCTTATACACTAGATATTTTGTTTATTTTTGGAGAATTGAATTATAGTTGTGGGATTTTAAACTCCAATTAGACTTTTTAAAAGTAAACCATTTTACTTAGCTAGATACTAAAGACCAATTTTGATTTAATTTTTCCCTTCACATATCTTATTTTATAAATTTACAAAATTATAAACTCAAATACGAAATTGAGATAAAGATAATATTTTTATTTAAAATAATAAGTATATTAATAGTGCTATTTAGGGTGATTATGTAAGCTCCCGCTAATTATTTTATTTTTTGGGGTTAACAAACTTACAAATTAATATTAAATAATATGTTTTCATGTATTTAGTGATTAATTTATATTTTAAAAACTTCTAATAATTTTTTTAAAATTATAATTATGGGATCTTAAATCCCCATTAAGTATATATAAATAAGATAAAATAAAATAAATCCAGACGCTATCTTCTTATACTTTATCGAACCCTAAATCCAACCTTAATTCTCAAATTCTTCACCACACTGCAACGCCTCTGAGTCTGCGGTCTACTTGCCACCATCATTTCAATCACCTCCTCTATTTTTTGGTAAGCCTGTACTATTTTACCCCTAAATTGCTAGGGTTTTTACTTTTATTCTCCTTAATTTTGCAGAAAGTTATTGCTCTTAATTGTCTTGCACCCCAGCAATATGCCTGATGCTGTGAAAAATCTACAATGTACTCTTCTTCCATGGTTAGTACAAATTATTAATGGCGTATTTAAGATAACTGATGGTTTGAGGTATTCTTCTATCAGTGGAATACAAATATTTGCGACCACCACCGACAACATATTAATTATGTTTACCTATTCTAATGTTAGTTGATGTTTTCTCTTCTAAATTTCTCTTGCCTGATTATAAGCATGCCAAGTGTTAAATGCCTTAGGATGCAGGTAATTAATTCTAGTGGAATAGAAAGGGGACAAGAAGATATATGGTTGCTCAGGGAATTGCCTATAATGTATATATACATATTGTCTCTTGATCATTTGACCGAGCAATTTTGAGTTGACAAACTTCCATCAAATTAATGTTGGAATGAGTGAAGGCAATCAAATTTCAATGTCAGTTGTATTATGGTGGGCAGTCTTGCCTTTACTTTTCTTTTCTTGTAATTCTTGTTATTATACCACAAAAAAAGTGATGAACCCTCATTGTTTTCAGGCTTAATCTAGTGATTGAATACCTTAATTTTTGCCCACAATTTCAAGAATTTTGATAATATGGCCTGGCTAGCTAGGACCATTTTGCCTCCCAAAAAATATATTATTTCTTTAATTTCTAGAAAAACAAATGTTACCCCCCACTGATGGGTGATGTAATTTAATGAATATATATTTAATTCCTTTGTTTGTGTGTATGGAATATTTTATGTGGATATTTGCATCTGTTAACTTTTCAAGCTTTGCTGTATGTGGGACTTTCTTGGTCTCTCTGCATTTTTGCATCACACATTTGACTATATGATTGTGTGGTTGATGATGATGATGATATGGTTCCATTTTAAAGGGGAAATGTCGTGATATTTTCCAAAATTTTAAAACCTAATGTGGCTATGAGTTTTGTGAGGAAATATTAGAACCTCTCAATGTTTATGTCATTTGAAATTTTTTTCCTTGAGGAAGATCTTCTTGCTTCAAATGTTGCTTTCAATCTGGTTGACAAATAGATGGATCTTAAATATGTTATATTTTGTCATTTATTTCTTAATAGTCCTACTCCTTACATAAGTATTTTTATTCACTAATATTGTACAGAAGCTAAAAATATCTTGGAATATAACTTGGTATCATCCATGTGCTAGTTGGCATTTTGCGACATCCTTAAATTGTGTCATATCAATGTACTTACTACTTAGATAATTAGTAAATTGTTTAGTTCTTAAATCATTTGTTAGGCCAAATGTTTGGAGAACTCAGAGTCTTATTAGTTGTATGGAACCTGCACCATCTATTCTTGACAGCAGGAAATAAATAATGGGGCTAGATTGACCTTGTCCATATAAACAAACTAAAAACAGTTTCTTAAAACAATTTATATGCAAGATTGTTCTTTGTCTGTTATGCATATAATAATGTGTTTAAAAATTTACTATAGTAATTTAGAGGTTTGTTTAGGCATGGTATCAAAATTGTGTTTTACTATTTGTCAAATCATTTTCGAAAACCAATAAAGATGTAAGAACATTTTACGCCGTACTTAACACTATGAAGTTAAAAGGTCTTACTATCAATCTTGAATTTCTTGATGTTAAACATTGCCGGTTATATGTTGTGTTTATACGTTCATCTTCTTATTAGTTGTCTAGTACAAGTGGTCAAACTTTAAAAAGACAAAAACATCTAAAGCCAAGGCAAATTATTCAAACGCATAGCTGTTTTTCTTACTTAACAACGCTTTTTTATAATCATTCTGCTAGAACTTTATCCTCTCCTTTTTTTGTTTGATATGGTTTTTGAGTTTGAAGTGTGTCATTGTAATTAGTGGCAGCGGTTTTTGTTTATATTTAGTGGATTGACGTACAACTATTTCTGTTTATATTTTTATGTGGCCTTTGATCAATGATGCTGACATAAATCTTATTGTCTGTATTGTTCTCGAAGTTGGTTTGTTTCTATATTCATTTTGGTGCTAGAATGGTTATCCATTATGGGGTTAGATTGAAGGTTGTTAGATATTTTAATCTCATAAATTTTCCTCAATTCTATTATTCTGTATATATACACATATACAACATGTTATGGGTTTTATAATTTTGTTTATCAGTAAGTAGTTCTTGCATACTGTTGAGTTTATCAGTGTTGTTTTGGTGGTTTTTGTAGCTTATTGATGTCTTTGTGGTAGATTGGATCAATGGTTCTTTGCCAATCATATTTCTGGTTCCACCGTAACTGTTTGGATGTTCATTTTTCATTTTTCATGCCGCTAGTTGGTGTTTGCTGTGTAATTCTTTGTTTAGTACTTTGGCGAAGGAGTTACTGCTTCTATTCACAAAATGGGGATATTTTCTATGGATCTAATTTTGGTTTGTCATTTGATTTTGCTAAGTTGAGTTTTGGTTTAGTAATATCAGGTTTTGTTCCTTTTGAGTTGTGCTATGGCCTGGACTTAATATGGCAGAGAACTGGATTTAGAACAGTTTCTATTTCATTCAGATTGCCCTTTAGTTGATAAGCTTTGGTGGAATTGTTGTGAATGCTTGGATTTTTTGTTCAGATCTTAGGTTTGGCCAGGATTTAATGCTCCTGGTTCAGATTCTATGATAGATACTCACTATAGCACCATACTCGGGATATAACCTAAAAGCCGGAATACCACTCAATTCAATCCTATAGCATGCAATATCATATCCGATAGGCCCATAAAATTTTTCCAAAGTTCTCCAATAAACCACAATGATCACAACTCATAGCATACTTTAAACTTAATACAATAACATCAGAGTGCGGAAGTCACACTAATAACCCATCATCATTCAAAACGAATACCGACATAAGAAAGATCATTCATACATGCCAAAAGTTTCATATTCGTCCTGACATATCACAATATTTCTAATACCCATATATATATATATACAGGGTAATTACACATGTGAATATACATTCCCTCAACTCTATTACATATATCCAGATAACATCTATCATCAGCTTGAGCCTTCTATATCAACATGTCGGTAAGGAAGTAATGACACGAGGGTGAGTCATCGACACTCAGTGAGGAATAAAGCACGGTAAATGTTGGCTATCAGAATCAATAATAACAATAAGGCTCGATAACACATAACTAAAAAAGCTCAACAACAAGTCAGAATAAAGAAAACACATTTTCAAGTAAATAATATTTGCTAGGTCGGGATGCTGTAATCGTCAGCTCAAAAGGCCCGAGATCATCTCAACCGATGTTGTTTGGGAGGTTTAGAGCATCTCAACCGATCACAATTTGGGAGGAAATACAGACGACTCAGTTGGCTTGGCTTCAGCCCGATCCAGACTGGGAACTCACTCTAGCCTTATTGCTCTACGAGCTAAATATAATTAAAAGTACAATCCCAACAAAATATGTATTTCGATAAAAGAGCAAAACATGCATATTAGAATAGCCTTATGCCTCCATAATAGTACAATCAATCAATCAATAACAATTTAGTGGCACGAGCATGACAACTCGGCAATAATAGTAGCACAAGCATGATAGCTTGGCGAAATAATGGCACAAGCACGATGGCTTGGCAATAACAGTGGCACAAGCAGACAACTTGGCAAGGCCCTTGGCCCAAAAATTCTCTTGCATCATTCTCGGTTAATATTTTTAACGATCAATTGTCAACAGGGCAGAATAACTGAACAGTTATGCCATCAAAGCAATCTACAATACATGGAACAATCAATAAAACCAATATGATATTTGACAATAACAATTTTCAATTCAACGAGAACAATCCGATAAAATTGAGAAAATTCAGGGTGCCAGAATGATATATCAGTTTGTGATTAGAACAGTTTTAAAACCACAAGCTACTCACAAGCCATTCAGGCGTACAATTCAATTTCAGATAGAACAATTCTAGGGAACTTCACAAAGTTCGATTCAAATGGTCATTTTTAAGAAATGCAGATAAATACCAATCATTTTCAAATAAAGAGAACCGCACAAGGTTTGTTAATCAATAACAGTAATCAAGATAGATATCAAATCAGCAGAACCTAACGAGTTCAACGATGACTATAGATTAAGCTCAAACAAATCAAGAACCAACTGATAGATCCCTCACAGGGGTAACAATCAACAATCATTCATAGAATACGGTAAGCAAATCAATATCAACCCTCACAGGGATTTATCAAGGAATTGATAGGTGCAAGAGTTTCCAGATTAGCGGATCCTCACCTTATAAACCTCGACAGTGAAGTCAATATCTACTGATCCTCGGGGCAAACTCCTTCGTCACCTATTCAAAAGAATAATTTACCAATTAAAACCCTCGTTCAATCTTGATATCTCTATCAATCATATTCATATTAATAATAGTCCAATTCAATAGTCCTCGACTAACATAAGGGTTAAGGTCTTGCTTTAGCATCACAGTCGTAGGATATACTATACGTACTAGTTGTATGGAATATTTATGGATTGCAACCTATACCGACAAAATAATACAATTGAGTCTTTAAGTTACCAATTTAACCTTGTAACAAAATAGTAGGTCGATAATAATAACCCAATATTTATAAAATCCCAAATTTTATCACTTAAGTCACAATAACATAAAATTAGGGTTTTCTATACTTAATAAGCCATCTAACCTATAGTTCAGATAAAATAATACCATTCTAGATTCAATAATCTTAATTATCATGCATGAACGTTTCATTCTTATGCATGGCTGTTTTGATCAATTATTTCCTTCATTATCTTTCGAAACACAAGGTTTGAATGAAGAAAACATGTATACAAATACATACAACAAGCTTAATCCTAATTTCGGACATTTAACCAAATTTTGAATTATCGGCAAGGAGAATCGACGATCAGCCCGCATACATGTCACCATCTCGACAAGATAAACAAATTGCCCTTTCACCGCCGTTGCACCGCAACAGTCGAAAAATTCCAAAACCACCACCAACAGATGCTACTCAGCTCCAAGAATCCAATGCTCCAATCAATTTCTTATTCCGACGCCAGAAAGGTCCTCAAATTGCCAAAAAACTAAAATCCCACCACCAATAGCGGCGTGCGATTTTTGTGAATTTCTCCTTCCACAGTAGGTCCATTCAAAAATCTGAAAACACTGGAGTAATCCTTGAGCTAAGCCTGTCAAAATGGTACCCAAGCTCGCTATCAATAGTTGCTGAAAAGAAAACCCACCAAAAGATTCACCATAGCAGAAACTTTCAGGCCTTTTTTTGGCCGTTCCACTGGTAGCTTATACAAGAAATTGGTACCGTTTTGTTCTACTTGAAGTGAGGAGCAATTTGGTATATAACTTGAGGTGTTTTCCGTCACTGGAGTGGGTTGCCAGAAAAGAGAGGAAAATGGGAAGAAGAAAGAAGAAAAATGGAGAAGAAAATGGGGAAGAAATGGAAGAAAAGAGTTGATTGCATTTTTAAAATGAATTTTTGGAAATTGTAGTTTCACCCCCAAACTTTTTCCTCATCCTTCAATTCAGCCCCCAAGAAATAGTTGGTGCATGATTTTAGGCCCTTTGACCCAAAATAAATACCATGCAACCCCAAAATTTCTCAAGCTAGTCTAATCAAGTCTTTCAGAATTGCAAATTGACCCCAAAATTTTCAAAATTTTTGCAATCAAGTCCATTTCACTTATTTATATCCCTGAAATCCGACCAATCAAAATTCCTGACTTTCCCAATTCTTATTTTTCAAAATCCCAAATTTTAGGGGTGTTACAATCCTCCTCCCTAAAAAGAATCTGGTCCCAAATTCTCATCTTCGTTTAGATGAACCTCGATTAACACTGGTACCTATAACATTTTGGTTTCTCGTTGCCTTAATCACCTGTCATTTCAATACTTAAAATATCCTCCATTTCAGTTCTGATAGAGTGCATGCTCTTATTTAAGATACCATGAAATCATTAAAGTAACAAGCAATCAGCAACATTATAAGTTCATACTTACATAACATGCATAAAGAGTAGTCAATTCAAACTTAACATACCAGGTTCAAAATTTATCATACATTCACAAACAACTAAACACAAATTCACAAAAACTTAAACATGCTAGATACAAACATAACCCATATGCCTACTACCATCAGACTCCGTCTGGGGTAAGAAGCCAAAATATGCAGTCTCGGATTCTTTTCTGTTAATCAAGAACTTAGTTAAAACCTTTTGGAATATTGAACATCATGTACTTTGTGTGTTGGGAGCTATTATGTGATTCGAAGATTTAAGATGAATTTGAGAATTGCAAGAATGTTCATGGGATCTTATTAAGATTATTATAGAATGATTAAGATTTGCGTATTTTTGAGTTCGATTTAGTTTTGTAATAATTATTCTCTTTCCTTTAGCTTTGGAAGCTTGGCAGAATCAGTAGAGTTGATGGAATCTCAAAGAAATTCTGGTGCACTTGTTCCACCTAGAGCTGGACAACGGGATAGACCTCCTGGGCAAATGAGCGTTAACCGACGAGTTTAGGATAAATGGATTTTGGATTCTTAATGGAAGGAAGTTTTTCTTTTGCTATAGAGTTTTGAATTGCTGGAATGGTACAATTTATTTGGAATAGAAATACACTCTGGTGTTTTTCTACTGATTTTGCTTCAGAGCAATAATTGCTTATCTGTTTCCAATTTTCTTTTAAAATTCAGTTGGTCCTTATACTTCACTTCGATACCATAGCTAGTCTTCATGCATTATTTTTGAGGTTTTGATCTAATGCTCGCCTTGAATCTAATGCTCTTGGCTTAGATTTTGTGATGGATTAGAAACTTGGCTGTGATTCAAAAACCAGGTTGATTTTTTGGACCAAAAACTTGCTTTTGCTCTTTTGAAATTTTAGAATCTTGCATGCCCTAGCTGTTGATCTTGCTAAATATTGTTGCTTCTAAATTTTGCTATTGAGATGCAATTGATAATTCTGGGTAGTTGGCAGAGTGCCCTTTTCATCTTAATTGTCTCCTTTAAATTGGTTAATCTGCACTGGAAAACCGAATTGAACCTGGATCACTTTCTAGAATTGATGTGGATTTTTATGGTTTCAAACTTGGGGTCTTGTGACTGAATTTTTTAATTTCAACTAGGTGAAGGAGTCGATCCTTGGAGTTGGAATGGTTCCTATCCTTAAATCTCTTCTTTGCCAAATTGAGAGTTTGGGTTGGCAGATTGGTTTGAATTTTTGGTTTTAAATAATGCAATTGAACGTTGCACTCTCTACAATATTTTGAAATGCTTTATGGGCTTGAATCTAAATTTGGGCCCTCTCATAAATTTAATTATTGGATTTTATTTTTCAAATCCACTCCAAGACCTCGGCATTGTTTTTGGCATTGAATTGGACCCTATTCTAGTTGCAAGTTACCACTGAAATAATTTGGAAGATTGGGCCTCATTATTAAACTAATTTGGAAGGCCTTTGCACTCTCCTTGCTTTTCCTTAATATGTAATTAGAGGGCATTAGTTACAAGTTGAATTTAATTTCCTTTTGTTTTGTAAGGGAAGTAAGTACTTTCTCATTTACTTTGATGTTGTAATTTCTCTTTCTTGAACTTATTCTATGTAATTCTTGCATACTCCTTAATATAGTCCTTTTTCTGCATTAATTCCATTTATATTTCTTGGACTTGAGGTACACTGTGAATGCGTACATACCTTTAATATGTATTCATTGATTTTCTTTTTTCTGGACTTATCGGCTAGTGCTATACTAGTAGGAAAGCAAATTGGATCAACGATTTTACTTACAACTATAAAATTGCTGCCTTTGAAGTTTTAAAGGTTGGTAAAAGTAGTAATTTGTGTTTGAGTTTTTGATAATTGGTTTATTCAGAGCTCACAATGCTGAATGAAGCCATCTCAAATTCATAGCACTATCTTCAATGTTATAGACTTCAAGTTCTTAGCAAACCCAGCTAATATTTTGTTTGGATTTTTTTTCTTATCTAATTACATTGTTAAGGCCAAAAACACTTGGTATATTTGTGTTATTATCATTTTGAAGTCTCCCCCACCCCCACCCCTATTTCTCCCATTTCTCTTTAACCCCCACAATGGTTCTACTGAATTCAGAGTATTTAATTGGACTTTTTCATACTAATTTACAAGTTACTGATAACAAACCAAGCACCATACCAAATAGCATACTCTGCTGATTGTGAGGGAAATGGCGGTAAGAGGATCATTACTTATCTAATGAGTATTCTCTTGTTCTCCCAAGTGTTTGTTTAACTTTATTTTCTGTCACAAATTCTGCATCTTTCCTAGAGTATGTCTTGTTTGTATTTTGTTCAGTATATCTTCTAATATCTCTAGTAGTTGCATTTGAAGACATTGAACTTTATCAAATTGCAAAAAATATGGGCATGTAGTGCTATTTTGGCGTGGTGATTTTATGGGAATTTTTGCAAGAAGTTTGGGTACTTGAGTAAATCTGTTTCTACTCAGTTATTTAATAATTGGTCTATCACTTGATCTCTTTTACTGCTTGTATGTTTACAATTTGTTCACCTCTTTTAGATTTTCAACTTTGATATTATCTCTGGATTCCATAAGATGTTTGATGCCTTCTAGTTTTAAGAAAATGTATTTGCATAGGAAGCAATAAAGAAAAGTATTAACCTATAGATTTTAGTTATATGAATAGTAGGAGAAAGGTAACAAGAGGAGATTATTCATTAGAGTAATGGGTCAACGAACTAGGAGTGAATGTTTTATAATCTCCTCTTCTTTCATTCTCCTTCTTCTCTACTTATTTTTAGTCCTTTCCATATCTTACTGGGTAGATTTTCTTATGAACTCTGTGTTTAATTACTGTCTTTTCTTGGGAAAAACTTTCTTGTTATCATTTCTATTTCCCTCTTTTTCTAGCTACATCTTTAAAGTCACGGGACTTTGATTTTGTTTGCTTTACACAATGCTTGCTTTGTAGTGCATGTTCGCAAGAATGGATATTTGTTCTTGATCTCTAGGTCGTCTCTTGCAAGTGGAGAAGGGTTGCAATATGATGTAATTTAACATCTCTCTCTTCTTCTTTTTTTTGTCTTTTTTCTTATTTTCCTCTAGGGGGATTAGTTAGCAATTTTTCTTTTTCCAAAAATATTGTTAGGGAAGTAAGTACTTCCTTATTTCTATTTAGCACAAGTACTCTTCACTTGTAATCCAATTTTGGTTTATAATATATCTTGAATTTATTCCAACTCAAATTGTTTGGCAATTATTTATTGGCTTAAAAGTACATACTAGCAATCATTTCAAGCTACTTTTGCAGCCACTATTTGGTTGCCAAAATATACACATTAGCAACCAATTGAAATTATTTCTCCCATTGGCATTTGGTTTCTAATAAGTAATATATTAGCGATTACTAGATACACTTTTGGTCACTAAATCATAAAAAATGCAATAAGTCTTGTGACAATATTAAAATTATTGCAATCAATTATTTTGTCGCTAAAACATATTCTTTAGCAATTATGTGATATCGTCGCAATGTGATTGCTAAAACATGTTAAATAACACAACTATTGTAACTATCTAAAAGTCATTGTAACAAATGATTTGGTTGCTAAAGTATCAATTTTTACCAACCAAAAGATGTGGTCATTGTATGCATTCCTACAACAACTATGTCAATATTATAGTGACCACAAACTTTTATATTAGTGAGTAAAAAATATGTCGCTGATATTTCCATCTTTACTAACCATTATTGGATGGTCACTAAACATGTATTTTCAGAGTCCAAGTTAATAACTTGTCACTTAGTACTTTTAACAGCTACTCTGTTGTGACCACCTGCGACCATTGTTATTTTGGTCACTATAAGTTTTAGCAACCATTTTTTTACTTTTAGCGACTAATGACAATGATCGTTGAAACCATTTTTTCTTGTAGTGTGATACTGCAAGAGTGAGTTTAAATATGGTGGGGTCTAATGTGTAGTACTTCATCTCTTTGTAAAAATACCAAAATTATGAACAAGAAATACTATAAAAGGCATTTTGAATACTGAAATTATTGAGAAAAAATACTGCATGTTGTTGTGTTTAATACAAATTATATATATCTCGTAGGGTGTCATTGTTGTCTATGGAGATACTGGTTTGAAGGTTCTAGAATTCGCCCAAGTGAATTTTGATCAAGAAAAAACTATAGAGGGCGCGATGACTTACCTGACAGACAACAAAGCATTATTGATTTATATTTACCTCAAGTGAATTTGGAGTAATAATAATTTTCTACATGTTTTTCCTATTATTAAAAAATTTATAGTTATCTTAACTGATAATCTTGACTTGTTCTATAGTGTCATTTTTTGAGACGGACCTGAACACTTCATCAGAGGAGATGTTCCATGTGATCTATGATTTGGAAATAAGCTGAAAGATTATATGAATGATTGTTATTTGAATATGTTGTGCAGTATCTTTTTCAATGCATCTTCTGGACATGGAATATGGTGTATGTCTACTAATGTTCAAGTAAATAATTTGTAGAATATTCCGTACTCTACATGGTAAAATGAGTACTAATACCAGTACAATTCGTAGACTGCAATACTGAACCACAACAATATCCATTGTTTCTTGAGGAAATAAAGGTAAGTCCACAAAAGATGCCTGAGCAACTAAATTTGGATATGCTGACCAGGTAACGATTTGTTATTTTTCCAATTGTTTATAAGTTCCATTAGTTCCTCTTGGTTTTTGATGCATCTACAAAGAAGTTTACACTGATGAACTCTGCTTGGTCCTCTATGTCAAAAGCTTCAACAAGAGTTTAGGTAAATACATTATCTTTTAAAAGTATTTATGTAAACAAGTTCTCTAGAAAATAATAAATGATATTATTATTACGCTTTGTAGGGTAAGATTATAGTAAGATACCTCAGGTATTTATTGAGGTATGATGTTTGAAAAGGTGACATCCAATATGGCTACTATTGCTAATAAGTATTCAACGTCAACTGTACAGCTTATTACTGTCTTTGGGTTGAATAATATTCAAGGAACCAAAAAGATTTTTGGGAAGTTTGATTCATGGATATTGGGTACATATAGCCGCTACAATTCTCAGCTATGAGCATGGGTTGTTGTATTTTAATACAATATGATGGTAGCTTGCCATATTCTGATACAATATGCGGGATGCTTCTAGCTTGTAAAGTGAAGGTCATCAAGAATAAAAAGGGAAAATATAGTTTAGCTACTGAGGGAAGGTAATTATGATCATAAATAGCTAGGCTATGGTGGCCAAACTAGATTTAGTACTTAAAGACAAAGTTTCTGTACTAGTCTCTAGTAATGCAGTATCTTTCTTTATATTCTCAGTACACTTGACCAAGTATGAAGTATTATTTGTCTGAGTGTTGGTATCAGTTGTAGTATGGATTAGAACAACAATGTCGTTGGATGTGGGATTTTGGATGGTTATTATTATGACGAAGTTAGTCTTTGTATATGGATATTTTGTTGAATTTGGTCTTTCATTATATAGACAATGTTACATTCTACATGTTACATGTATGTGTTACGTGTTGGTCCATTTCCAGTATATTTATCTTAAGTAGACCGCGACGAATGGGAATAAGTCTCCCATCAAGTTTAGCAGCCGAACAAATGCTCAGAGGAAATTTTGAGGTGAAACACTGAAATAAATCTCCATCTTGATAATACTCCTCGACTTCGCCGGGAAACAGAATCACCATTCATCTAGAAGATATTCGAGGAGTGCATAGCAATCAACATAAATATCTGACTAGTCTACCCAGATATGATGGATCTACCGTCCTAAATGAATATCTTCTATAGTTTGAACACATGATGTAGCTCCACAGTCATAATGAGCACATCCATTTTAAGATGTTAGTCACCATACTCTAGGGGATAGCTCTAGAATAGCTCATTAAATTGGAACCAGTCTCAATATTTTCCTATGGTCAGTTGTGTGATAAATTCTTACACCAATTCGCTAGTCGACAAAAAGCTAAGCTCCCACATACTCACCTCTATACAGTCAAACAGAATGAAGGAGAGTCCCTTGGAGATTTCTTTTCAAGATTTAACACCAAAGTGTTAAAAATCAACAATCCCAAAATTGAATTTCTGATCAATATACTATTCCTCAGACTCAGGCACAAAGAGTGTGCTAATGCCCTAGGTAGAGAAAGGCCAAGAATGATGGAGGTGTTACTCGACCTCACAGAGAGGTATATATGACCTAAGAAGACATGAATAAAATGAAATATGAGAATGTTGACAATGAGAAGAAAAAAAGAATGGAGAAAGATGACATACAATAGAAAAACAGTCATAGATCCCCTAGCAAGAGATTCCATCATTACACCTCATTGAGCGTGCCCAAAAAGGAGGTCTCGTTTGCCATCCAGAATGATAATATACTGAAAAGGCCCAAAAAAATCAATGAGACAGCCATAATGAAAAACCTAAAGGGGTACTATCATTTTCACAACAAAAGGGCCCTAACATGGAACACTGCTTTAATCTTCATGATGAAATTAAGCGACTCATCCAACAAGGCCACCTGAAAAAGTACATTGGTTAGAAGGCCCAACATGATATGGGTTTGATTGACTAGGCTTCCCGTAGAGAAAGGTTAATCAGCCCAATGAGAGATGACAAAGGGAAAAAGAAGACCGAGGACGAGCACCTCCCCTTGCGAGTTGTAATTAATACTATCGCATATGGGCCAACTGGGGAAGACTCCAAAACAACAAGAAAATAGGCCCAACATCGATTGGAATTAGCTAAATCTTCACCAACTGACATAGTCTTTCAGGTCTCTACAAGTTCAAAACCTATCTATTTCTCAGATTCCAACCTCTCACACCTAATACAATAAGGAACTAACAATAGGTTGGATTGCCCGTTAGTTGTTGCCATTGAAATTGCAAAGTTTGAAGTTAGAAAGTTCTTAGTCGATAGTAGTAGCTCAACTAACATAATCTTTTTGTTGACCTTAAAAGACTGAATATGAGCAAGCTGAAGCTTGAACCAGTTAGTACCCTGTTCGCCGGATTTGTGGGATTGAAAGTCATCCCAATAGGATCTATTAGTTTGTCTACCTCATTTGGCGAAGCGCTCAACAGGCGAACTCTGATGATCAATTACCTTGTGGTTGATGCACCATTTGCCTATAACGCCATAATCAGGAGGCCCGCTTTGAATGACTTCAGAGCAGTTGTTTCAACCTACCACATGAAGTTCAAATTCCAGACAACAACAAGGACCAACAAACTACTTTGAAACGTGAGAAAAGCTTGACAATGCTACACCATATCAGTGGAAGTAAATGAGTAGAAACCTCGACCAAAACTGAAACTCTCAGGGACATCCCAATAATGAAACACAATAAGGGATAAGCAAGCAATAAGAGAAGAACAGAGAAAACCACGGTCGATCCAGTCGAAGAATTTAAAGCCATAGAGTTGGAGCCCAGAAATCCAGATAGGACCATAAAGATAAGCACTCACCTGGATAGCAATATGGAATCTATGCTAGTCAATTTCCTCAAGAGTAACATTGATGTTTTTGTTTGCAAGGCAGTCACCATACAAGGAATCGATCCTCAGATCATTGTCCATCATCTCAATATGGAACCCTCATATAAACTAGTAAAGTAGAAAACCATGCAAAACCTTCAATGCGGAAATATGTTAGATTACTGAAGATGAGGTCAACAAGCTTGTAGAAGCAGGATACATTATAGAAATTCAATACCCTATGTGGTTATGTAATGTAGTTGTTGTCCCTAAATATGAGGAAAAATGGAGAATTTGTAATAATTTTACTGATTTGAATAAAGTATGCCCTAAGGACCATTACCTACTGCTTTGAATAGATTTATTAGTAGACTCAACTGCAAGTTGCGGCTTTCTAAATATGATGGATGCTTTTCAAAGCTACTGTCAAATTTTTATGGCTCCCAAGGACAGGGATAAAACATTTTTTGTGGTCCCAAGTGGTTTATATTATTTTCTAGTTATGCTGTTCTGCCTCAAGAACGTCAGAGCTACTTACCAAAGATTGGTAAATTTTATGTTCAAGAATAAGATCGGCCGAACAATAGAGGTCTACATCAACGATATTATTAGCAAACTAGAGAAAGAAGCCAACCACTTGGCCAACCTCAATCATACATTCTAATATTAAGAGGTTTCAGAATGAAACTTAACCTTAACAAGTGCACGTTCGAAGTCAGATGAGGTAAATTCCTTGGATACATGGTCTGCTAAAGGAGCATCAAGGCAAACCCTCACAAGATTCAAGCTATTTAGGGTATTTCACCATCAAAGACAGTTAGAGGGTGCAAAGAATTGTCGGAAGAATTTTAGCATTATGGTGGTTCATTACCCAACTTATGGACTAAAGCTTACCTTTCTTCAAAATTCTCAGGAATATAAGAAAGTTCCAATGGACAGAAGAATGTGACTAGGCCCAGGTCGAATTAAAGCATTACTTGTCTACTTCTCCACTGCTAACCAAACCATCTGTTGGGAAAATTTTGTATTGTACTTGATCGTCTAGACAACAGTGGCCAGTTTGGTCCTCATATCATATAGCCAAAGCACACACCAACTTGTATATTATATCAGCAAACATTACAAGGTATTGAACACAACTACTTGGAGATCGAGAAATTTGCACTTGCTCTAATTACTACGGCAAGGAAATTAAGGCCTTATTTCTAATCTCATTCCATAGTGGTCCTGACAAATCAGTCCCTAAAACAAATGTTATTGAAGCCGGATACATATGGAAGATTGACCAAATGGGCTATTAAGTTGGACAAATTTAACGTCAAGTTTTAACCCGAAATAGCCATCAAGGCCCAGGTATTGGCAGACTTTGTGGCATAATGCATCAGCCTCCCTGCAATGGTCAAGCAATAACCATCTGTTTGGTCCTTTCATGTGGACAGATCATATGGGCTATCTATGTTTGCCAGCTCGACAAGAGGGATCAGAGAAATAGCCGTCACATTTTTGTCACAAACAAGCCTATAATAAAAGGACCTGATCAAAACCAAGTCTTGGACATAGAGAGGTCGCTGCCAAGTTGGTAAGACAACATCAAAGCATATTTAAGCGAAGGGAGTTTACCAGAGGATAAAATAGAAGTAAGGAGATTGAGAAGAAGTGTAGCGAAGTTCACCCTCAATGACTTTAGATAGCTGTATAAGAGGCCCTTTTTAGCCATCCATTAAGATGCCTGAAACAAGAAGAAGCTGAAGAGGTGCTAAAAGAGATCCACTCAAGCATTTGATGCAACCACTCTGGTGGCCGAGCATTAGCCCACAAAGTCATCAAGCAAGGATATTTTTGGCCAACATTACTGAAAGATGCAGTCGACTTCACCAGAAAATACCCATCTTACCATGTGCATGCCAACATTAGTCATCAACCAACCTCGACCTTAGTCCTAATAAATATCACATAGCCTTTCGGCTAGTGGGGAATAGATATTGTAGGGCCGTTCCCCAAAGCCATGGGGCAAAGGAAATACATGATAGTCGCAGTGTAATGCCCCAAAGAAAATAGTAAAAATAATAATATTATTAAAATATAACTAATACAATATAGTGTTAAATATAGAAATTAGTAGATTTTAATTATTATTTATGATCATTGTTTTGCAAATTAAAAGATAGAATATGGAGTGGTGTCATCTATTTCAAGAATGTGAAGAGGTTCATATTTATTTAAGAGTATGTAATGATGGCATTTTAATTGAAGAATATGAAGTGATAGTATTTTAGTATAAGAATATATAGAGGTCATTTTATTTAAGAATATAATGTAGTGGTGTTTTAATTATTTGTTAGTGGGACTTAATTTGTGATTTACAAAAATTGGCTATATATATTGGAAATATGTGAGAACATAAATACCTTTTGGGATGAGAAAATATTAGAAAAAGCAAAGGAGAAAGCATGAGAGGAAGAAAAGGATTGGAGGGATTTTAAAGTGGTGTTTCTACTTAACTTTATAAGAATTATGGGTGATTTAAGGTTTAAAATATTCTTTATTATAAGGGATGACATTTTAGTCCTTAAGATGTTTAAATATGTGATTTTGCATAACCATGTTGACTATAACATTTTGCTATATGATATGGATCTTTGTGTATGCTGGCTTGAAACTAGTTTCGAATATTTTGTGAGTTTTGTTATGGTGGTGGATTGTCCACCAGTTTTAGAGTTATAGTCACATAAAAATGTTGATTATAAATCATTATAAGTTACTTTGGACTATTGAATATTTTGCATCTTAAATATATTTAAAATGCTTATTGGGCTTTCAAGCTCACTCTTTTTGTGGACATTTTCAGATATGGAGGAGAATTAATAAGGTCAAGAGATAAAGAGCAACTTTCTAGTTTTAGTCTTTTCATCGATTTGATTTATGTATAAAAATTTTATTTTATTTTATTGAGTTCGGCCGGGACAAAATGGTATTAGAGCCAATCAACAGTCGGAATACAATGACCTAAGTGCCATGCAGGACAAAGTGCTATGCGTATGGGAGTCATCTCTTAAACTCATAGGAGCCACCTCTAAAATCCCGATGCCTAGTGATTGATTTAAATTGTGTCAACCATGATGAGGACATTGTGTTTTAAAGGAGGGGTGATTGTAATGCCCCAAAGAAAATAATAAAAATAATAATAATATTAAAATATAACTAATGCAATAGAGCGTTAAATGTAGAAATTAGTGAATTTTAATTATTATTTATGATCATTACTCTACAAATTACAAGGTAGAACATGAAGTGGTGTCATCTATTTCAAGAATGTGGAGAGGCTCATATTTATTTAAGAGTATGTAATGATGGCGTTTTAATTGAAGAATATGAAGTGAGTATTTTAATTTAACAATATGTAGAGGTCATTTTATTTAAGAATATAATGTAGTGGTGTTTTAATTATATGTTAGTGGGACTTAATTTGTGAGTTACAAAAATTGGCTATATATATTGGAAATATGTGAGAACATGCTTACCTTATGGGATGATAAAATATTAGAAAAAGACGAGGAGAAAGCATGAGAGGAAGAAGAGGAATGGAGGGATCCTGAAGTAGTGTTTCTACTTCACTTTATAAGAATTTTGGGTGAGTGTTTTACGTATGTTTAAGGTTTAAAATATTCCTTAGTATGAGAGATGACATTTTAGTCCTTAAGATGTTTAAATATGTTCTTTTGCATAACCATGTTGATTATAATATTTTGTTATATGATATGGAATCTATGCGATGTGAATCTTTATATATGCCGGCTCGAAACTAGTTTCAAATATTTTGTGAGTTTTGTTATGGTGGTGGATTGTCCACCAATTTTGGTGTTATAGTCACATGGAAATATTGATTATAAGTCATTATAAGTTCCTAGGACTATTGAATATTTTGCATCTTAAATATATTTAAAATGCTTGCTGGGATTTTGAGCTCATTCTTTTTGTGGACATTTTTAGATATAGAGGAGAATTAACAAAGTCAAGGGATAAGAGCAACTTTTCAATTTTAGTCTTTTTATTGATTTGATTTATGTATAAAAAATTTATTTTATTTTATTGAGTTGGGGCGTGACATGCAGTTGAATGTTTCAACAAATAGGTCAAGGTAGAAGCTATCTCAAAAATAACGGATGTTGCAATAAGAAGCTTCTTATGGAAAAATATCATTTGTTGTTTTGTCTTGTCGAACGTGTTGATATCTAACAACGGCACACAATTCCAAAGCAAGAAGACTAGGGATTGGTGCGAAAGTTTAGGCATATGGTAGCACTTCACATCTGTAGGCAATCTGTAAGCAAATGGGCAAATAGAGATCACAAACAGGATCATCCTAGACCACATCAAAACTAGACTAAAGGGGTCCAAAGGAAATCAGACAGATGAGCTCCTAGGTGTATTATAGGCTTACGGAACAAACCTAAGAATAGCCAAAGGACATAGCCCAAGTAATACACTATAATCCAATCAGAAATGAATAAGAGATGCTACTCCATTTGGAAACAATTGATGAGCTACGACAACAAGCGTACATTAAGATGTAGAGGTATAGGTCGATCATGGCCAGGAGTTACGATAAAGCCGCTCAACCAAGAAGCTTCTAAGTTGGTGATTTTGCCCATGAAAAGTGGAAGTCTTAAAAAATGTCGGAAAGCTCGACCCAAAACGGGAGAGCCTCTGATTAGTGGTCAAGGTGGCCAAAAACAACTCCTACCAAATAGCCAACATGAATGGGATCGAGTTACCTCGACCCTGAATGTGACAAATTTTAGAAAATTATATGTGCAACAGAGATTATGTGATCTTAACCATGCTCTTTCTTTAATTTGTGTGAGATCCAGTCTTCTTGAGGTGCACAAATTATCAAATTTCTCTTTTATAAGGAGATCCTGACTTCTCATCAAATTGTCCAGTAACAATAAATTAAAAATAATTTGCATGAGATCCAGTCTTCTCGAAAACGCATAAATGATTATGACTACAAACAACATGGTTTCGACCAGTTAATGCAAAGAGGCTATTAATCTCTCACTTAAAATAAGCAAAGAAATTAAGCAATGTAAAGAGATACAAACATCGTAAACTAAACTGCATTCAACAGCAAACACCGTTCGCAAAACATAAATTGTTTAACAATTCATCAAAATAAAAGATAAGCAAAAAGAAAATTGTTTAAATGCCCATCAAGGCATAATATTGTCAGGTAATTTAAAATTACATCAATCAGGAATAGAAAAACATCTAGCTCGACCCAGCCCCCTCATCCCTACCACTTCGAGCAACAGCTTCTGTTGTGACCTCATCCATGGCTTTGTCGAGCTCATCCTTACTAGCAATGTCGACTGCCATAACTTGCTGCAAACCCTTGAGCTCTTGCTCAGCAACTGGTTGAGAAGGCCCAAGCTCGTCACCCAAGAACTAGCATTCGGTGGCAGGAAAATAATTGGCCATGTCCATCTCTTTGTTCTTGATCTCAAAAGTGAACTCGTTGGCAAACACGAACTCTTAGAATCTTGGGATGGGTATAAGCTTCCATAGCTTTAGCGGGGGCATCTTCAACATAGTCTTCCAACTGCTTATTTTTTAACAAACTATTTTTTCCTCTCTAAACTAATAGCTTAGGAATTCCAACTCCTTTATTGCTTTCTCGAACCCCTTCTTGGCGTCATCCATGCCAAACACTATGCTCGCATTAACAAAGGCAGAGCTCAACATAAACTACTGCACCGCCTCTTTGTGGATGTCGAGCAGCAACTTGAAGAATTTAGCCCTCGCATAACAAAGGAAGCTCTCATAACCCTGAGCCTGACCAAAAAAATAGGCATCCTATACTCCAGCTCTCGCCTTCTTCAATAAGTCCTCAAGTCGATTGTTCTCTTCCACAATAGCCAATAGCTCCAAGTCCTTCTCCTCAAGCTGCTTCATCAACTCCTAGACCCTCAACTCAAGAGACTCAAGCTTAGTCTTTGAAAGTTCAAATTGTTCTTTCTCGAGTTCTTCGCATATTTGCTCCTATTTAGCGTCGTAAGCCCGGGCCAACTTGAGTCGCTGGTGCAGATTGTAGCCCACTGCTTGACCTACAAGAAATAATAAAGACATCAAAATGTATAAATCTCAGTATTGCAACAGACTGAACATGAACTTACTATGTTCGCGTGGTATGCTAATTCCTTCAGCACCTCAGCCTGGTGAAGCTCAAGCATTTTCTTTTGATCCTTAAGAAATAGATTAGCTGTAAGAACTTTTAAAGAGGTCATTCTTGTCGACCCCAAACCCATCATTGTAGCAGTATTTGACACCCCATTCTCGAGCCCGAACCACGGTTCATGAAGTTCTAAGAGCTTGAACAGTTCCTCATTGGGCAACAATCGATAAGTGTCTTTATCAGGGTCGATTGTTTTCCCCTTGCTTTTCTCCACCACAATCTTCTTTGCAGGGGCAACTTGACTCTGCCCCCTCAACTACAACGGCCTTTCTCTTTGGTCAAGCCATAAGGTTACCCACTTCAGCCACACTCTAGATAGTAGTCAGTTGAATATATGGCAGTACACGCTCGAATTGAGCAGCAACTGCAGAAACCTCCCACCACTCTCGTGCCTTCTGCTGCCTAACCATAGCTAATTGCCATGCCTTGTCCATGATCAATGGTCCTATAGAACAAAACACAAAACATAATATCGATAAGAAACATAACCAAGGGAATAATAACAACATAATGGAATCGACTCTACTGAGACGTGCATTTGGTGGCAACCTCAATGGGGTGGTCAACAAACCTGCCAACACCAGACTTATCCCCTAGTGAACTCAGTCGCCTTCATCTCTCCAAAATCAATCAAGTCCAGGATAAAGATATTGTGCCAGGTTGGATTCCTATTTGCCAGGTATCTCGACCTACTCCCTCAACCATACCCTAAGAATGTTAAAATTGCCCCCATTGAGAGTGCGAAAAAAGAAATACCTCTTTTTCCAAGCTTGACCATGAGAAGAGGGGGAGGTTACAAATATTTTTCAACGAGGGCGAGCTTTCAACAAGGGCAGGCCATGATATAGTAAAAACCCAACTCTTCAATGCTCCCTAACTTTCGAAACATGGGTAAATGAAATAAATTGCTAAAGTTTGCAAACAAAGGGGGCTAGTTATTAATCATCGTCAAGACTACAAAACTATGCATAACGGAAAAACAGTTTGGCAGTAGCTAGGTTATATAAACTCAGAGACCGCAAAATAAATCAACTCTAGGTTGTGTAATCAGAAATCTAAAACTATACTTCAATGAATCCTCAAACACAGTTATGCACCCTTTTGGAGGCACATTCATCCTATCCCTTGCCTTAGGCCTTATTAACCCAAAATCTTCAGGGATATAATATTTCTGCCTAATCAACCTTAGATTATCTGAGGAGATCTCCGACGATATTTCACTATAATGGAAAGTTGTGAATAACATTCTTTTCTACACCAGCCGAGGAAAAGTACTCAACCTATCACTAGAGGAATCTAAGGAAGATCCACTACTCTCATTGGTGGAACCCCTGACAATTGAGTCGTCTCTAAATCGGTCGACTTGCCTCTACCTTCCTCATAAACCTTAGCCATTCTATGGATGTAGGTATTGATGTAAAAACTGGCAGAAACACACGAACAAAGTCATAAAGGACTTACGAAAAGATAAAGAACAATAGATACCCAACGAGAACGACCCAAAAATAGTAAGTAGAGGCTTTCACAAGTGATAGCATTCGAATGGAAATTTATAGAACTCAACCTATCACAAACGCAGTAAAAATGGTAAATGGACAGTCAAATGGATTATTTATAGGACCTTACAAGCCATGTCAACTGGTTAAAATAACCATCTATTGGCTATTCATTGTGTAACCGCCGGTCATCACATGTAACTACCCGAGGTAAATGCTTAAAATCGCTCAATAATTGTTGCCATTAAAACCTAGGTAGATATTTTAATTCTTAGGCCAAAATCAGCTGCTCCTCACTCCCACATTCCACAAGGTCGATTAAATTGAGAAGTGGGGGGAGGGACTCATGATATGGGAAGCTTAATATAGTGGGCCTGATATTTAGCCCAATATGCAACATCACGTTAAGCCCAAAGTCAAGATATAGACATAGGTGTAAAGGTACTAAGGGCGACGTCAAGGGAGAGTTAACAAGAACCTCGCAGATGAGTCCAATAGCATTCTTCCTGGCCATTATCTAGTCAACCAAGCTACATCCGCACTTAATGCAATTGAACTAATGTTCTGTCCGAATTAATGACTCTTTCAGCTGGTCACCTCCGAATTAATGACAATAAGGGCACACCTTATTTTTTGCTGATTAAAAGTATATCAGCCAATCAATCTAAAAGATATATAACACCCATTTGAGGAAATAAGAGGTATTGCAAAAGGGTAGGAAGAATATCGTCTTTTCAATCTCTTCCTCCCAGATACAAACACTATAAATAGCCTCATTCTCAAAGTCAGCGGTATTCTTTTCTACTCACTCTAAGTCGTTACTCTGCCAAATTGTCAAAGAACTATTGACTTAAGCATCATAGGGTCATAGCCGAGGAACCTCTCGGCAAGTCTAACTTGTGTTCCTTGGTTGCAGTATTGTACCTTTAGTTACTCTTTGAACCCATCTTTCTAGTCGATTGACCCATGTGGTCAATAGGAGAAGCCCAACTCACAGAAAAATACTTCATCACTGAGTACTTTTTCAAGGATCTCTAGTATCATTCTTGACATAAAATGGTATTTTTTTTTTATTTAAGGTATCTGAGAAATCTTGATATATTACAGTACATGCAATACCAACCATTCCAACATATACTATCACTCTTTTGTTGTTTGACGCATCGAATTGATGTTAAACTCGGCCTTTGGAAAAGCAATCACAAAATCCCTCAGTATAAGTACATAACTAGGGCAAATTCAGTATATAAATGCAGTTCTGAAGTACATAGATACCTAAACTTAGTATTTTTTTTTTTTGGATTTCTAGTATCATTCTTGACAAAAAAATGGTATTTTTTTTGCATTTAAGGTATCCGAGAAATCTTGATATAATATTTAAAAAATCTTGATATATTACACTAGATACAATACCAACCATTCCAACATGTATTATAACTCAAGGGTTATTCCACACATCAAATTGATGTTAAACTCAGCCTTTGAAAAAGCAAGTACAGAACCCCTCACTATAAGTACATAACTAGCGCGAATTCAATACATAAATACCTAAATTGGGTACTTTTTTTAGGATCTCTTCATAGAAATGAATTTTTTTTTCTGCATTTAAGGTATCCAAAAAATCTTAATATAATATCTAAAAATCTTGATATAATAGACTAGATGCAATACCAAGCAATCTAACAAAAATTCAACAAATATTATTATACAACAATCCAAATAGTCTTAGTCTAACATGTCCTTCAAAAAGCAAAGATTAGCAACTGTCATTGGTCTCTGAGCACTGTGCAATTCTTCTTTCATTGATTGTATCACCTCTATACAGCATCTTCCTGTGGATTAATGGTAAATAAAAAATATATTAGTTACATATTAATTACAAGAAGGTATAGCAAGCATACATATACAACATAATGGTAAGCAAATAAGTCATCAAGGTTAAATAATCTAATTAGTCGTAGCTTCTTTGCATGTACGATGGTTATGCCCAGTTCTACTCTACACCTAATAGCCTAAATATCAATTTGACATGGAATTTGTGTCCTTCTACGACCTGGCTAAGGTCTCACATCAGGTGCATAAATGGGTTGTTCTTCCTTTGCTTGGAATGTGTTCAGGTAAAAAATAAATATAGGGTTAAGTACAAGTTTGTAGGCTAGCTTGTTGATACATCTCAACCCGGTAGTATTGGTCAGTAAAGTCATATATAGAAAGTGACTTAGACTTAATATAGGCACAAGTATGCTTGCATAACATTCTATCAACCTGCCATGTTAGACATGAGCAACTCCAACTCTACAAATCCACAATATAGGATTTTTCATAACCACTGACCGCAAAGTTTCAACCACTAGATTTCTCCACTTTTAGTGTACAAAAGGCCATATAATTTACTACTATCTTCTTCTCCTGTTTCGGCCATAATACTCCAGTGAGTTTATTAGATTCTTCGTGTTGATAATACATCATAATCATCATTTGTTTAGGGTATATGATCAATCATAGTTGAAACAGGCATAAATCGTTCTGGTTTAACCCAATTATTCCAACATTTCATCTGATTATTGCTTATTACTTCACATCTATCACCAGCAAATAAAGAATCTGCCCAACATTAGGCTCTGAATGCATGATGAAGTCTCTAGCAAGAGGAATTGACTCCACTATGATGTTTATATACCGAGCATATTCTTTCCCTGTTGGAACATATGCAGCTTTCATTAAAACAAATGCCCAATGTTTCTTGTTGTGGATGGGGTACTTTCTCATTACTTGAAATTAAAATTATATGATCATTAGATTTCTTGAACTATTAATTGAATATTAAATTAGATCATATCATAGTTTTCAATAAAATACAAAAAAATATTGCTTTTTGAAGTTGTCCACCTGTGTCTCAAACAGTATGCATGATGCCTACCAGAAAATACCATGGGGATGGTTCTAAGAAGCACAGTATGTCGGTTAGAGAAAAAAGTGAACCTTCTAAGCCATGTGCTATGGCGAGATTCTAGGATGCTCCTCAACTTCAAGCAGAATCACTCCCAATTAGTATCATTTTCAGCATCAAGAACTGTATATGCTAATGCAAATAGATCATTATTGGGGTCCTTGTTGACAGCACTAAGCAAGAATCCTTTATACTTATTCTTAAAATGAGTGACATCCAAGAAAATTAGTGGTCTGCATCCACTGAGAAAGTCGACCAGACAAAATGTGAAATAGATAAATAGTTGCTGAAATTTTAGGATCACCATGTCAATTTCATAATCTGCAATACTTTCAAGATTTGTTTCCTTCACAACTCTACAATATCATCTCAATTTATCAAAGAATCCATTGTTCGTCCCATGAATATCATGCATCGCTATGTCCTTACCTAACCATGCTCTATGGTATGGAATTTCTATGCTAAATTCTCTATGAATATCTTTCATCAAGTTGATAGGTCAGTAACAAGGCTCTCCTCACAATTTTTCTTTCACTACATTAACAACCCAAGCAAAATCAGCTCTAGGATGTCCCTCATTCGAAGACTACCCTCATTACATGTATGTTCCATGTTGCATTTTCAAATACCAAAGAGTTTGTCAGCTTCATGCCTTAAGGCATATATTCTTCATTTGCAATTATTATCATTATAAATTGTTATAATCTTTTTGGAATTATTTTTCTTATATATGCAGCACCTTTAAGTAGCAACGGCATAGTTTTCAAGTTTAATTCTAAACTCGTCAGCATTCTAGAACGTTTGCCCCTCCCATAGATGCAATGACTCCAAGCATCAATTGAGTTCCTTTCTAATGCTAAATCATATTGTGAGTCACTTGTGGAAGGAATGTTCTCCTCTATTTCATTCCTAAATAGGTATCCATTGCAAAGAAACAACATAGTCAAATATATAATAATTGATAATAAAGTGCTACAAGATCAGTATGTAAGTACTAAAATGAATAGTTTTAATATGCAACAACAAATAACTAGGTACTTAAGTAAACAATTCCATTATATAACATAAAAGAACTAAGTACTTAAATAAACAATTTGAGTACTTAACATGGAGCAGATAAGTACTGAAATGACTAAATCCAGTATTTAACGTAGAAAGTACTAAGGACTGAAAAAAATCAATAAATTTAGTATTTGACATAGAAGAACTAACTATTAAAATGAATAGATCAAGTATTTGCATAGAAGAGATTAGTATTGAAATAACCTAATCTAGTATTTTTCACAAAATAATAAGCACTCGATAATCCTAAAATTCAATATTCAGTATAGATTAGCTAAGTATTGAAATGAACAAATTTAACATTTAACATAGAAGACCTAAGTACTAAAATACACATATTCAGTATTCAACGTAGAAGAGCACAAGTATTGAAATGAACAAATCCAATATTTAACATAAAAGAGCTAAGTACTAAAACACATAAGACAAACTACATATAACTAATAATGCAAAGAGGTACCAATTGTAACAATGGAAGTATACTAAACAATAAATGCAGTACGAAATTGAAGATATAAAGTATTTACCTGCTTATATACCTACTTTGCCTCACCGTCCATTGCGTTCACCTTTTCGGACAACCATCATGTCAATTAAGGCCCTTTGAGTACAAACGTAGGCGAATTCTAGTGGACACATTCTCGTCAGTATTCAAAGTCACACATTTTTTTATGGGAAGTAGGGTATTGGACTATGTGAAATTGAGAGTAAATTTGACACCACTTTTTCTCAAGTTGGAAATACAATACCATTAAAGTCATGCTCTTAAACATGATATAGAGTTTTTCATTGTACATACAACCCCCTAATAGTTGAATTTAAGGTCATTCCCCCTACCCGACATTTTCAGGCTAAAAAAGAATTATTGTTGCTCCTAAAAGATTGCAATGCCACTTTACCATGCAACAATAGAGACAAAGTAAGCTTGCTTCCTGCAAATATGTTGTAGTCAATTGCAGAAAATGAAACAAAGAAAAAAGGAGAGAAAAACACTGCGGTCCAACACGAGAGTGAAAAAGAAAACAGACGAGAAAGAGAGACAGAGACAGCAAATGCTTAGAATATCAGGATTTAGGGGGAAAAAAACACTAAAATAAAGTCATTTTCGTCATTTTAGGTGGTTGGGAAGTGAAGTTAAAACACAAATTTCACATGGAGAGTTTAAAATAAGAAATGGTTAAATGAGGATTAAATTCCAAAGTGAATATTAGATTGGGTATTTTTAAATAAGATCACTATATATTTTTGTTATAGGTTTTTTGTATTATTTTAATAAGGATATGTCAAAAAAAATTGGGTTGTTGCATCGTATTTCTAATTCTACCATAATTGATTCAGTAGGAATAAGTAGAGGGAGAGTGAAAGGGGACGTTACATAAGACGAAGAGACAAAACTGGTAGTGCCTGCAGGCTGACCAACCCCGCAGTGGTTGTCGCCTCTAAGCTATCTGCTTCTGCTGTTGCTGGTGCCTGACTGCTCGACTGCCCGCCTGCTGGCTGCTACTTCTACTTACAAATTGCAATTCCATCCATTATTGATTTCACTTCCATAAGCATATAAATATATATATATATATACTGGTATCCTAGTATACGTACTACTATGTTCTATCACATCACATCCACCCCTTTTTCTTGAATGATCATCAATATATATATATATACATCATGCCAGCTGACACAATTCTTAAATCCCACTCATGCAAACTTAATCGACTCCCTCGGAACAAATATTAATGTGTCACCCTCTATTGATGCATCTCCGCAGCTAATTAGCTGGATAGCTTAACCCTCTACTATTATTCAACTATTCAAGGTATGCATCTACTAGTGGCTTATGGTCCAATAATGTGAGTCTCTAATATAATACGTGAAATTAAGAGTTCGAACTTTAATAAATTCATCGAATTCTTTGTGTGTATTTAAATAAATAAATAAATAAATAAATAAAAAAGACATGCATGCTTCCTCTTTTAAATCTCATAAAATAAAAACAGACATGCATATTTCCTCTTTTAAATCTCTACCTCCTTAATTTCATAAATATGTATTCAAATTCTAGAAGTGAAATATGTATTGAAATATGTAATGTCAAAGAGATAAATGCAAATTTAAATATACATATAAAATCGTTAGATTTATTTATATATATGAACTATATGTAAAAATATTGAAGAGAGAAAAGAGGTCATCAAAATGTCACCTAATTTGATTATTTGGTCAATATCTATAAATAAATAAAATGTCCTAAGCCCAAATCATATAATATTTATCTTTTCGTTATGGTCATAATGACCACCATTACAGAAAATTAGAGCATCAATTACGATCAATTTGTAGATAATATTAAAAATTTATAGATTTGGTTATGAAATTGTCGTAGCCAAGTTCGAAGTTGATGCTCTTATAATTATCCCTCATTACAACTAATTTGTAGCTAATGATCATTTTTTGACATATATATTTAATTTTCATATGGATAATATATAACCAATCTATTACACTTCAAAAGTACAATGCTAGGGATTAATAATTAATAGTTTTTATTTATTATAATTAAAAATTATATTTGATACAAAAATCTTAAGCTATATTTTGTAGCTATAACTATGAAATTAAATTTGTAACAATTTTCGCATAGCAGAAATTTAAGTTTGTGGTAGTGCACTTCTTTTGGTGAATAATAATAGAGCAAATCATTAAATCAAAAATAAAATTAAGAAATTAAAGAATCCTACAATTGGTGTAGATTTTATATAAAAGCCAACAATTCTTCTTCTACATCTACTAGTTACTCTTTCTTAATATATAATTAAAAAGGGAGTATGTCATGATTTTCTTGTAATGTGATTGTAGGAATAGTCTGTCACTACATGCTGTGAATGTCATATTTAAGATGTAATTAAGAGTCTGATTAAAATATGATGTCCTGATTCAACTATATATATCTATAAGCCTGATTCAAATATCATGTCAATGAAACCAAAATTTTTCACTATTAAATATTAATTATATAATGTGACTGATTTCACCAATTACAAGTGTCATTGCCGTGAAAGATACAAGTGAGCCTGTCAATGTACGTAGACCAACCCTCAATTTTAATTAAACATCGATATGCTTTCTTCAGAATGACACGGACAAGTACAACATTCAAATATATATATATATATATTCACGCTGAGAATTTACCCAAAAAGTTAAAGAAAAAAGGATAAAAAAATGTGTGTAAGATTTAAGAGAGAAAGAGAGAGGCAGGCACATTTCTAATCAAGAGATTTTCATGGTACTCTTACTATGCCGATGCATCAACCAGAAAGTTTTTTTATCTTTTTTTCTTTTTTTTCCTCTTACTCTTTTCTAAGAGTTTGCATCAACCAGAAAGTTTTTGTTCAGTTGTTTTAATTTCTTTGTTGGCCTGAATGAGAGCAGCATATGGCTCTCATTTGTCCTTCTTTAATTTTCCCTTTTGCCCTTAATTCTTTTTCATTTAGACATTTATTAAAATACATTTATCTTTCAGGTACATGTGGACTCTCGGTTCTGCCTCATCCCATTACATCATCTGCTTCACTTTGTCACCTACAAAACTCCCCACCCCACCCTTCCTTCTCATCACTTTGAACTTGGCGCATATATATATATATATATATATATACCTGTCATCTTTCTAGTGAGATCTGCTCTCTCTCTCTCTCTCTCTCTCTCTCTAGTATTTTATTTATTCTAACATCTAAACAATGCCTGTATTGTTTTTCTTCTTGACGAAGATCACAAGAGTCCATTAACATCCTCTCATTATGCATCAAGCCCATGCATGAAACCAATGAATATTTCATATTAGTATCTTTGCCTCTCCAAAAACGTACCGATATCCAACAATCCAACACAGCACCCACAACCAATTTTCTTTCTTCCTCCGCCTCCAGATCTGTCTTAATTCTAGCAATTGCCTGCTTCTATCTGACATAGGCTTTAGCTCTCTAGCTGACATCATGTCACCTGATAAAGGCATCCGGGGGCCGAAGCCCGCTGGAAAAGATGAAAGCCAGAGCTCCAGTACCAGCCGGAAAACCGCATCTGCGAGGCCCCCAGAACCAGCCCTCAAGTGCCCTAGATGTGATTCACCAAACACCAAGTTTTGCTACTACAACAATTACAACCTCACACAGCCAAGGCATTTCTGCAAGACATGTCGAAGATACTGGACCAAAGGAGGCGCCCTGCGTAACGTGCCGATAGGCGGCAGCTGCCGGAAAACCAAGAGAATTAAGTCTTCTCCGAGGTTTTCCGGGGATTCAAAGGGCTCATCTGATATTGGTGGGTTGAAGTTCTTTCAGGGTCTCTCACCAGCCATGGATTTTCAGCTTGGTGGGATCAACAATATACCAAGGATACACTCACCAAATACTGGTCTTTTCAACCAGTTTTCATCTATTGGGGATTTATCATCCACTTCAGGTTCAGGTGGGATTAATTCTTCAAGCCCTTGTTTCAGTCTTGATCCTTCAGCAGGAATTTCCCCTCCTCTAATGGGCTTCAGTTTTCCTTCATCTTCGGCACTCAAACAAGCTGGAAATGGAACCCCGTCGGGATTTCAAGAAATGGGATCTATGAATGGTCACAGCAATCTTGCATCTTCCATTGAATCCTTCAGTTGTATAAACCAAGACCTGCACTGGAAGTTACAGCAACAAAGATTAGCAATGCTGTTTGTAGGAGATAATCAGAAAGAAAACAGCAGCAGTATCTCATCTGCAACTATTGAACAGCTTATACAGAAGCCACAGCCCATTCATTTTCAGAACCTGGATAATTCAAAGCCAGAATATTCTTGTCTAATTGGAACCTCAAGAAAAGATGGTGAAAATGGAAACTCGTCGACTGAGTGGTTTTTTGATAATTCTTACAATGCAACTGTGGCTCCAACCCCAGCAACAAGTAGCAGCAATAATATAAATGACAACACCAGCAACTGGATTGGAATTCAAGCATGGACAGAGTTGACTCAGATTACTTCGCTGCCTTAAATGTGTTGACTAGAAAATACTGTAGGGTTCCTGAATTAGTAGTACATATATGTCGTAGCTATCCGCTGAATCAAGATGTAGCCTTTACTGTGAGTTTGTTTTTTCGTTTTATGTGGTGCAGATCAGATCAAGAAGAAAAGAGAGTCCCAAAAGTGAGAAATATTTATGGTAGTTTCTGAAGTTAGTTTCATATATACTTATTGAGCTTCATTTCATCACTTGGAAAATTAAGCTGATTAACAATCTACAATAATTAGCAAAAGCTGTTTATACTTAATCATGATGACCCTCTTTTTACATTTTATTTTGCATTTATTGCTTATTTCTTAAAATGATGTTATTAGACTAGCAATTAGCTAGCTTATTTAAATTCTCTCTTTTTTTATTCATGGCATGCATTATGTACAGTAAGCTTAGATAAGTCTGTAATTATCTTTTTTTGTCCTTTTTCTTCTCATTGTGTGATTCCATATTAATGCTTCTGCTGTCATCTCCCTTCCTTGCTTTAATCCCATCGGGATTGATGATGGATTTGGACCGTTATGAAATTAATGGCATAATATATCTTTGATTTTGTTTGATGTGAGTCAGTGTACGTACAAATTAAATCTCTTCTTCACTCTCTCTCTCTCTCTCTCTCTCTCTCTCTCTCTCAGAGGTAACCAAGTCTCAGACTTTGATCAGCCACTGACTATAGTCCATAACCAGTGTGTACACACACACACACACACACACACACACACACAGCAGTTTATGCAACAGAAAAGTAGCTGATGAAGGGGGAGGCCTTCTGTTCAATGCCTATGCTGGCTGAACTATAAATTAAGCTTATATTAATATGGGCCGGCCTGATTCTTGCACTCTCTTTCAGCACAGTGCCGCCAAGTGTTTTTCGTGTAATAATTAGTTACCTTGCAGAGCGGTGTGATTTTGGTCCCGTGTCTGAACTCTGAAAAAGTAGTGGCCTGAAATTGTATATTGAAGGACTGTCAACCTTTTGAATAAATAAGAGAGGTAGCAACAATGAGGCACGCAATATTGCATAGGCTGAGTCTTTTGGCAATGGCAAATTATCATGTTTTTAGATTTTGTGGGTCTTGGACAGTGAGCGCCCTCTCCCCTATGTTGATTGCCGTTCGAACATTGCACACAATTTATAAAGGGTTTTTTTCGTTTTGAATCATCTATTTTAATTATATATTTTATTTTATATTTTACATTATAAATATATATTAAAAAGACAGCAAACTAATTAATCAACAAAGAAAATTAACGCTATCAAAAAATTAAATATTCTTTATGTAAAAATTACTGAGAAATTGATTTCATAGTTATAGTTATAAATTATAGCTACAAAATTTTGAAGTAAATAAAGTTTTTTTATATAATAAGCAATATAAAACATTAGCTACTAATCTATAGCATTACTCATTAGAAACACAACATACTAGCTATATATTATCCATACATACATATATATATATATATAAAGAATAATCATCAACTGTTGAATGGTTGTAGCAAAAGTTAGTTATGTGAGCATCCATTCGGATTTGGCTAAATCAATTTTATAGTTAAAAAGTTATGAACTTTTAATATCAATTATGGATTAATCATAGTAGATATCCTAACATTTTATTATAGAGAATATAACTTAAAGTTTTGATTCATGTGGTGTGAATACACAATAAAATATTGAATTTAATGAAGCATCCATGAAATTTTTACTAATTCATATTGCAATAATTGTACATTAATAATATGGTTAACTATTTTAATTTAGGGTGCATTCTACAACATTTATCAATTAGGAAAGGCAATGGGTTCGATTCAGGGCAAAGCGGGTTTCAGATCCAATCAAATTTTGGTGGGGGGTTTCGGGTTTTGGCAGATCCATCCATGGCCATCCCTATACAGAATATTAATGATCAAAATTAATTATTGCTCCACATTAAAGTTAATTAAATGAACTTGTCACGATAAAGTAGAAATAAATTGGTATTAATGGAGCAATAAGTATTGCATATAATTTGTTGATTTTGATCATGCATAAATGTGGGTCGGAGTAGAATTTCTTAATCTCGTCTAGCTAAGTTGTTCCTACTTCCTAGAGTCGCATGTTATTAGAATTGGGAAGACATGAGAGAGAATGGTAGCAAGCACAGAAATCTGAATGTGAAATTGTGTGTGTTGCATTCAATTAATGAGGCACTACATATATACACGTGAGTCAGCAGACCAGGGTGATTACAAACTAATTAATAACTGATTACTTAACCCTAACAACCAATTCAGAATATAACTAACTTGGAAACAGAAAAATTAAAGAGATAATCCTATCTAGCTATTTACAGAAAGAATTCCTACTCTAATACCCCCTCCCCTCAAGGTGGACGATGGGGATTATTTACCACGGCCATCTTGGACATAAGTGATGAGAGCAGATTCGGGGGAAGAGACTTCGTCAGGAGATCGGCGAGCTGGCTGGATGACTTGACTGAAAGAAGTTTGACGGAGCCAGCAAGCACTTTGTCACGGACAAAATGGCAATCGAGTTCTATATGTTTAGTTCTCTCATGGAACACGGGATTGGAAGCAATATGAAGGACGGCTTGATTGTCACAGAAAATTGTTGCTGGAGTTTGGGAACTGATCTGAAGGTCATGGAGTAATTGTTGCAACCAGATTATCTCACTCGTAGTGGCAGCAAGTGCCCTGTATTCGGCTTCAGCAGAGGACCGAGAAACAGTAGTCTGCTTTTTAGACTTCTATGAAATAAGAGACGCACCCAAAAATATGCAAAAACCAGTGGTGGAGCGCCTTGTTTCCATGCATGATGCCCAGTTGGCATCTGAAAAGGCGCGAATGTGAAGTTGTGAGTTGGCTGGAAAGACAATGCCCTGGCCTGGGGTAGCTTTGATGTAGCGGAGTAAGTGGTGAGCTGCTTGCATGTGAGGGGTGCGTGGTTGAGCCAAGTATTGGCTGAGTTTGTGCACAATAAAGGTGATTTCAGGTCTGGTTAATGTTAGATACAATAATCTACCGATTAGTCGTCGATACTGAGATTGATTCGGGAGAGGTTCACCATCAGTGGCATTAAGGCGTACTTTGGGGTCAAGAGGGCAGTGTGTGGGCTTGGCTGCAAGAAGGCCAGATTCTTCTAACAATTGCAAGGCATATTGATGTTGAGATAAGAAGATACTAGAGGGGGAACGTGCCACTTCAAGGCCAAGGAAATATTTGAGTTTGCCCAAGTCTCTCAATTTGAACCGCTGCTGTAAAAGGGATTTAAAGTGACTGAGTTGAGTAGGAGAGGGCCCTGCAAGAATAATGTCATCCATATATACAAGTAAAGCAACAAAGGTTGTTCCAGAACCATAAACAAAGAGACTGTAATCAGATTTTGCTTGTTTGAAACCAAGTTGGAGAAGAGCACTAGATAATTTGGAATACCACTGGCGGGATGCCTGTTTGAGACCATACAATGCCTTATGTAACCTGCAAACGAGTTTAGATGAGTAATTCTGCTGTGAAGATTGAGGGACATAACCCAGGGCAATTCCATATAAACTTCTTCATATAGGTCTCCATTTAAAAATGCATTGTGAACATCAACTTGTTCCAAATGCCAATGATTTGCTGCAGCTAAGGAAAGAAGAACACGAACAGTGGTAAGTTTAGCAACTGGCGAGAAGGTGTATAAGAAGTCAACACCCTCTTGCTGGGTGAAGCCCTTGGCTACAAGTCGGGCCTTATGTCTGTCTATTGATCCGTCTGGCTTGAGCTTTAGCTTATATACCCATCGACAACCGATGGCATGTTTACCTGGCGGGAGAGGTACTACTGACCAAGTTTTCTTGGACTCAAGTGCGTGAATTTTAGATTGCATAGCTTGCCTCCATTCAGGGAAAGTGATAGCTTGCTGGAAATTTTATGGTTCAAAGTTGGTAGATATGTTAAGAAGGAAGTTTCTGTGAAATGGAGAGAAGGAATTATAAGGTAGATAATTAGAGATTGGATAAGTGGAGTGACTGGTGAGAGACTTAGATTGGAGGAGATTACAATGATAATCTCGGAGATAAGATGGAGTTTTGACGGGCCAAGATGACCTCCTGATAGGGGCAGATTGTTGAGGAGGGATAGTGGGATGATTTTGATCTTGTAGTGTGACTGTCAAAGGAGGAATGTTGGATGTTTGCTCAGTGGCAGGAATAGGAAGGACAAGCTCAAGGAAAGGGTCGATATGAGGAACACTGAGGGGGATAGATTCAAATGGGAAGATGGACTCATGAAAGATTACATTCCTAGATACTATGATTTGTTTAGTGGTGATGTTATAGAGTTTATATCCTTTTGTAGTTAGGGGGTACCCGAGGAAGACACAACGATTGGCTCTCGACTGAAATTTAGTGCAATGGGATTGAAGGGTAGACGTATATGCAAGGCAACCGAAGACTCTAAGTTGGGAGTAATCTGGTTCAGATTTGTGCAAGACCTCAAATGGGGACTTGTTATTGAGGACCGTGGATGGAATACGATTGATGAGATATGTGGCTGTTAGGACACACTCGTTCCAGAAGATGAGAGGGATATGGGACTGAAAATATTAGGATCTAGCAACATTAAGCAGGTGTTGGTGTTTGCGTTCAACTACGGAGTTTTGTTGAGGTGTTTCGGTGCAAGATAATTGATGTATGACACCATGAGTCGAGTAGAAATCAGTGAGTTGGAACTATTTGGCATTGTCACTACGCAACCTTTTAACTGGAACATGGAATTGAGTAGACACAAAAGCAAAGAATTTAGGAATGAGACTAGTAACTTCAGATTTATTCTTCATCAAAAACGTCCAGGTAAATCTGGTACAATCATCAACAATTGTAAGAAAGAAGCGATGTCCAGTGTGAGAAGAGGCATGGAATGGGCCCTAAACATCAACGTCAACTAAATCAAAGGGAAATGAAGACAGATTATTGTGTGATATGTAAGGTAAGTGACGCTGCTTGGCAAGGGGGCAGACTGGACAGTGGATTTCTTTATTGGGTTCATGGCATTGGAGCAAAGGCTTCAATGTGTTGAGCTTGCTGAATGATGGATGCCCAAGCCTGTGATGCCAAACATGAGCAGAAACTTTATTCAGCTTTTCTGTAGTAGGGAGAGTGATGAGGCTCGGATCCAGAACATAGAGATCTCCGGCTCTTTCACCCTTGCCAATCACTCTCGAGTTCCTGAGTTCCTGGATAAGAAATTGATCATGGAAGAATGTTATTCTGAGGGAAGAGTCTTGTAAGAGAGCACTAACAGAAAGAAGATTTAAGTGGAATTGAGGTATGTATAGGATGTTGTGGAGAGTGATATGTGGTGTGAGAGTGATGTCTCCCATGAAATGAACTGGAATAGTGATGTGGTTGGGCAAGGAAACTGTGGAGTTTTGTATAGGAACCAATTTGTTGAATAAAGTAGCATTTGAGCAGATGTGCTTCGAGGCGCCGGAGTCGATGATCCATGAAGATGGTGAGGTAGTGACCATTGATATAAGAGACTGACAAATACCTGCAGAGTAATTAACCGATGATTGTGGATCTCTATCATTGGAAGGATAGGAGTGATTGACGTGAGCTGAAAGAAGTTGCACCAGGTGATTGTACTGAGAAGCATTTAAGGATTGAAAGAATGAACCAAGACCATCATGTTGTTGCTGAGGATGATCTGAGACATGATTAACAATATTTGATACTTCTTGGGGTCGATATGGAGGAGCAGATGAATTGTTGAACTGATTTTTCGGCTTGAACTTAAAACCTGGCGGATAACCATGCAATTTGTAACAGGTGTCTATCGTGTGTCCATAAGCTGAGCAATGAGTGCAAAACGGGCGCTCCTTGTTGAATCCTTTATGATTCACGGAATAGCGGTGACCAAGAGGATTAGGCTTACTGTTAGTTCGGTGTCTATCCACATTGGCAGCAAATACAGTAGTATTGTTGGCATCCGGAGTAGGAAGAATGCCGGCATTTCTTTGTTGTTCTTCCTGAGAGACCAAAGCAAAAATCTTAGTGATAGGTGGAAGGGGGTCCAGTAGAAGGATTTGGCTCCTGATCTGAGCAAAAGATTCATGTAATCCCATCAAAAAGGCCATAACATATTCCCTGTGATAGTGTTCCATAAGATCCTTCATACCACCACATGTACACTGTCCACAAGTGCATTGCGGCTGAAAGTGACTTAATTCCTCCCACAAGGCTTTCAATTTTGTGAAATAAACACTTACAGAATTAGTGCCTTGCATCAAGTTTATCAGATCACGACGTAGCTGGAAAATTTTAGGACCGTTGGACTGTTGAAAACACTCCTTCAAATCCAACCACATCTCATGAGCAGATTCTGAAAAAATTATACTAGCAGATATTTCTTTTGAGACCGAATTGAGGATCTAGGAGATGACAATGTTGTTGTTCCTTATCCAGGAATGAAGCAAAGATAGATCATCAGCCGGCGGTTTAGCAATAGAGCCATCCACAAACCCTAATTTGTTCTTTACAGAGAGAGCGATAAGCATAGCTCTGCTCCAAGATGCGTAATTATCCCCAGTAAGGGGCTGTGACACAAGCACAAGGCCTGGATTGTCGGAGTGATGAATGAAAAAAGGAATGGAAGAAGACAGAGAGGAGAGCGGAAGAATGATTATCGGAAATGAAGACCGGAGAAGAGAATTTATAGGTGTAGGGAGGCGGAGATTGCGTGCGAAAAGCCTTTCGATACCATAATAGAATTGGGAAGACAGGAGAGAGAATGGAAGCAAGCACAGAAATCTGAATGTGAAATTGTGTGTGTTGCATTCAATTAATGAGGCACTACATATATACACGTGAGTCAGCAGACCAGGGTGATTATAAACTAATTAATAACTGATTACTTAACCCTAACAACCAATTCAGAATATAACTAACTTGGAAACAGAACAATTAAAGAGATAATCCTATCTGGCTATTTACAGAAAGAATTCCTACTCTAATACATGTAAAAAGGTTCATCTGTGATGATCAGTCCGTCATTTGTGAGCGGAAAAAATGTTTTCCTTTTCCAAATTAATTACTTGTATAGAAGTACTGTTCTATTTTTCCAGATTGCTTCCACAAGTTATGTTCATTAATCTAACTTTAACCCTTTAATTTAACTAAAGGAACTAGAAAGCCACAGTATCTCCAAATATTACTATAATTATGAAACATCCTTCTATTCTTTGATCTAAAAAGTTAGTTATTTATTATTGACTAATCCTTTATTCTTTCAGTACTTATCATGATCTGAAAAATATTAGCTTACTATATCCATCTAAGCTAATTAACTACAGTAATTCTTTGTAAAAATTAGGAGAGGTGGAAATAAAAATGTGAAAATTAACTGATAACATATTGCGTTGCTCCTTTTTCTTAATTTATGGTATATAAACCAGTTGTTTGGCATGCATGAAATAATATATATTTTAGCAATGTAAGATTTGAGTTTTGTAAGGAGACAGGTTGACCATTAACTTGACATTAGCCTAAATATTGAGCTTTTTTTTTTTTTTTTTCGTATTACTTAAGTACTTTAAAAAAGCTCATTTAATAATCAATATTGAAATTATTATGTCACAGATTTTGGAAGCGAGTTTAACTCATAACATCATAAAACTGCTTACATATACAATTTTTATGATATCCAACCCCCTCATCGAAATTATTTTTAACAGGTTTTGAAACTTTAGATTTTAAAACAATTACAACCATATGGGAATAATATGACTAAAATATATGGAGTCCATCATATATATATATATATATATATATATATTATTAATAATATAACAACACCCCATCCCTGCCCCCAAACATAAACATCAACCTAAAAGCTCAACAATCATGTACCAACCCGGTTTACATCTTCTATTCTATTTTCTATTTCATCTTCTATTCCATTTTACAAATATATGACATTTGTGTTAAATATTTTTTTATAAAAATAGTTAATTGATAGTTAGATACAATTGGTATAAATATAGTAAATTGAAATAGGAGATGGAATAAGGAATAGAATAGAGAATTTAAAGTGGTGCCCAAACTATCCTTAATTTATCCCCCTTTTTAATTCCATTGTTTTTCTCCTTTCTGTTGGTGTGAACTTTTTCGTTTCTCAAATAGTTACAAAAATTGAGGGAATGTTTGGTTATGTTTTTTGTATGATTTTATTATATATTTATTATGTATTTGGGGAGAATGAATTATTGGAGAATATGAAAGTTGTGTTTTGATATGTTTGTTTATGTTTCGGGGGAGACATTTTTTACTGTAACAGTCAACTCAATACTTTTTTGTTGGATTTTTGAGGTAAAAATGAAATTGAATGATTTTTTTATTGTGAGAATAATAATAAAATATATATAATATATATACATATAATATATATATATGTGTGTGTGTGTATATTGGAAAATAAAAATTTTGGAGGAATAACGAGGATATGTTTGATTATGTTTCCCCATAATAATTTTGTTTTGGAGAAACATAACCTAACATTCCCTGAGGATTCTAAGGCATACCTTTTATGTTATTTATCAATAAAAAAATTTAATAAGAGAGAAAAAAATTAATAAAAAATTGGTGGCTGAGGAGAAGAGGAAGAAGACAGAGAAGCATAACGTGATTAACGTGACAGACTAACTCGAAGAGAGATTTCTTTGTGAATTGTCAATTTGCGAGCTGCAAGAATTTCATGAGCCACCACAACTATATTTGAGGAAAAGCTCTTTATTGTTTCTTCAACTCCAGCCCACCCCAGCCCACCCACTCTATTCTAGTTTCTAGATCCAACTTCTCGACTTGGCTCATTAGTAAGTTCCCGATCGGGGGTTTTAATCTAATTGAGCTTCCTGGTTTTAGTTGGGAAAAAGAGGCAATGACTACTGATTTTGAAAAGACGTCACGTATGCGAAGATTGTAGAAGCGTAGTTCATTTGGAAGTATATCATATGCTTTCTCTTCTGTACATTAAAAATTATGAATGACAACTAAAAATGCCGGGCAAACATATTTAACATTTTTAATCGTCAATATAATTTTTATATATTATTTATTAATTAAATGTCACTACATATTGTATTATAGTGTTATTCTTTTATAACTATTACTGTAACACCCCGAAAATTTTATGACTTGTAGGATTTAATTTTCCATTATTTAATTTTCATGAATATTATTTTATGCTTGCTATTCTATTATTTTATTGAAATTTGGGGGCCAATTTGTTAATAAAAAAACCTCAATTTCAAGATCTTAAAAGTTTTGGGGTCAATTCGAAAATAAATCAGACTTGATTTGACCATATTTGAAAAACTTTAGGGGTTTGCATGGTAGTTTATAAGTCAACTTGGGCCTGGCTTCAACTTTTAAAGGTTGAGTGCAAGGCAGCAATAAGTTTAGGGGCCAGATGTAAATTTTGAAAAGTCACCCCCTACAAATTCCAAATTTTCTTACCCCCCCCCCCCCAACTTCTTCTTCTTCTTCTTCTTCCTCACCATGACCACCATCCTTCCCCTCTGGCAATTTTTTCCGACAAGCCCCATTTCCCAAAACCAAACTGGTTATCTTCTTCCCCTCACCTCCAGCAACCTCCTGATACCACATGCACAGCTTTTCGGGCGGAGGGCCACAGAAAAATGGGAGCTGAAAACTCATCGCGGAGGAAGCGACGAGCGACGACAGAGCAATGGGAATAAAGCACTTCTAGGCAACTTTTCTGAAATCCCTTAGCTTAAGGACGACGGTGGTGCCATTGCATGGGAGTTTTATGTGGCAACGAAGGCAGAATCAGGCGTAATCTTCATGGCGGCGAACGGTGGCTTTGAGGGTTTTGAGGCTACAATTAGAGGCTTTTCTAATGGAGAGGGTGTTGGACAGCTCTCATCGAGAGGCGTCTTCGAGTGGTGGCGTTGATCTTTCTGATGACGGCGGATGGTGGCAAGGAGATAGTTTCACCCCCTCAATGCAATGATTGCACTTGTGTGCTTGGTTTGTGATTCCAAAAACCCCATAATCGAATCTTATGTTGAAAAGTTGGAATGAGATTTGGAATATATACATGTATATTGTACCATTATCTATAAACTTTGTATTATATCAAGAATAGAGAAATGACATATGATTGGTACACATATATATATCCCATGCATGGACTATTATATATAGTTAGTGGGCCCGGATGTACCATATTGTATACTAACTTGGATTAATTAAGTCTAGTAAAGAATGTAAACGCTAACTTGAGATTTTTTTAAATATTTGGGACCTAAGTATTGACATTGAGGTTAATCACGTTGAATGGGCTGTTGTTGTTAAATTGGGATTGATGCTTGAAGATAAACATATAATTAAGGACTAGATTACATTCTATTATTGGAACCGAAACAACCCCATAACTATTTCTGTAGTAATCACCTTAATTAGCACATTTCGTACCGTTAGAATTGACCGAACCCTAATTACCGTATTAGTTGATTAATTAGTGATTTTAGGACTGTTAATAGTATGATTATACGTATTAAGAATCAAAGGAGGATTTTAATGGTAAAAATACTCTTTGGTTTAAGTGACGAAGAAGTGGGTCTTAGTGATCAATAGATTGCTGGCTGTGATTTTTTTACTGAGACTATGGAGGTGAGGGTCTGCCAATCTGGCACCTTCTTATACTTATCTGTTCTGGTGATAAACCCCTGTGAGGGTTTCAGTTTCTATACCATACTCTATTTAGATTGAAATCTTGTAGCATCCCCACTCGGGGTGAACCCTATGTGGAGGTGCCACAAATTCAAGCTTGAAAAATAAATCAAATGATAACTAGGAAATCTGAAATTTTGTCAATTTCAAGGAAGAATAACTCGCACTAACCTAAAAGGTCACTTCATTGAGCGAAATATGTACAACCAAGTGTCTTAGGTTCAATATAACCATTCACATAATATCTCTTAGATAGCTGTCTCGATCAGGTGTAGACTATATGTACAATCATGCATAACACCTAATCTATTCCAAAATAAACTTTCAACCAAAGCATGAGTCCCTACTTCTCACATCGACCTATCTGAGAAGGAAATAAAAGAATAATAACAAGGTAAGTCCGAAAGACTTAGTGAGGGAAAAGAAACGACAAGATTCAAGGGAAACTATTAAGATACAACAATCATTAAACAAATTTCAGTAACATATAAGATTTTTCAGATCGAATCAACAATGTGATATAGTACTCATGATAACAATTTTAAAAGACTATTGGTCATTTCGACCTTATTAATCCCATATCAACATGTAACCGCTAATATCGGCATGATATAGCATAAATATGATTTCCTTATTGCTCCATTACTCGAGCACTCAGCTCGGCATTTAACAACTTACTATATGGCAAGGTCAACTGCATGCCGGACCTGCCACTCATAGTTCGCTACCTCCAGCTCTCTATTAAGTCAGGATTGTAAGTGGGTACTAGCTGGGAGATCTGTCACCATCAATCCATTTCGCCTGGCCGTCTTTTCAAACCTAGCCCCAGGCCCAACTTCCCATGGCATCCCTCCAGGTTGAATTTCCCAACGGCGTCCCCATGGGTTGAATTGATATAATGCCAATAGGTAAGAATTTAACTTTTAATCAATCAACATGAATATAACAAGGTACGTGTCTGGAACAACAATGTATAGAGTACACTGGCTAGCAAGGACATTCTGTAATAATAATCCAAGCATTCCGCTGGGATTGGCACTCGGCCGAAATAATCAATAATCAATTATGTTGTCAACGCCAAACAACTGATATACAAGATAGATTCAAGAATGCCTACATGGCTAATTCGGGGTTACAAAGTAAGTCAACAAGGAAAAATACGATAGAACACTATACCGACAAGATTTCTTTAACAACCAACACGTTATAATGAGCTAACAAGAAATACAAGGTCAACCAACAAAGCTATAGGGTACAGAGGACGGATAATGAATAACATAATAAAATTTTTGGATGCCAAAACGAACAGAATTCAAAATCAATAACAAGCGATAACTTTCACAAGGTGTACATTTCAGATAACAAATAACAATCTAATTTCAAGCAATATATGGATTTCAATAAACATGATATAGTTAGTACAAAAACAAGAACCCTCACAGCATTTTGTCACAACAATAGATAGTTATAATCAAGGCCAGAGTGGCAAACCCTCACCTCAAAAGCCTCAGAAAAGGCAACCATAATCTGCAGTCCACTGGTCCGTGGACCCACTTCTTCATAACCTAACCAAAAGAATATATTTATAGTCAAAATCCACATTTAACCCTAATATTTACCATTATCCTATCAACAGTTCAAAATCACTAATCATTCACTTAATACAATAGTTATAGGGTTCGATCAGTATTATCATTATGGTACGGCTAATTAAGCTATTAATATGGGCATATTTACGGGATTAATATCAGCACTAGCAAAAGGGCACAACCAGGTCCTCATTAGTATAATTAAGCTCATATCATCATCCCTAATCAAAATAACAACCCAATTATCTTGTTTAACCCAGTTATTGTTACTTAGGTCTTAGATCTATAAAATTAGGGTTTTCAGCACCTAATTTATTTATTTAACCAAGATCATCACATAATATACTAACTCTTAGTCCCCTAAACAATTAAAATTATACATGAGTGGTTATGAGTCCAATTCTCATATCAATTCTTTGACATAATATAAAATTTAAGGTTTTCTCTTTTGATTAACTCAATTAAGCCAAACTTATCATAGAATAATATAGACCAGGCCCACTAGCCATACTATAATCCATGCATGGGGAAAATATTTACAATTCAAATACCAATATCTTCATTTCTTAACATAATACAGGATTCGAAAAGGAATAACAGTATAATATATATATATATATTTTTTTTAATTCCAACTTCGGTCATTACCCAAGATCCAACTATAAAAGCACCAAAATCGCAAATCGAGAATGCTGTCACGATCGTTGCGTTGAGGAGAAGTTTCTGCCTTAGAACCGCCACTGTGGACCGTCGTCTGCTACCATGCACAGTCGCCAAAAATGACCAAAACCACCACCAACAATTGCATTTGAGCTCCATAGACCAAACACCTATACTAATTTTGTCAATTGCCACCGGGAAAGCCTCCAATCAAAACCTTGAAAGTCCAGCGCCGCCGCTCTCCATCGCCTCGGTTTAGCTCAATTCCTCATTTTTCGCCGTGCCAAATTGCAATCCAAGGCTACCATGCAAACCCTTAAGCTGAGTTCTTTCAAAAACGTTGCCTAGAAACCCATCTCCGCCACAGCTCTGCCATTTCTCTGAGTTCTAAATCCTTCTTTTTCCAAGATGCCAAATTTTAGAGGTGTTACAAATCTAGAAATTATTTGAATTTTGATTGTTATTTGTTGTCTAATATGAACACCTCTGTGAGAGTTATCATTGTTATTGATTTTGATTTATGTCTGTTCTGGTGCCCAGAACATTTGCTTATTATCTGTATCTCTGTTGTCTGACTGTTATGTATCAGTACTATTCTGTATCGTCATCTGTTGCCTTACCGGCTACTTGTTTATCTATTCAGTGTTAATTAGCCATGTTGGCTTATCTGAATCTGTTTACTACTATCGTGTTACCTTGACGGCATTTCTTCTCTGTTCTATACTATCTTGTCTTGGAATCGGCGGTGCACTAGGGACTTTTCCCTAGGCATCTGCACAAACGGTTATTGATTTTGTTATAAGTACGGAGAATTATTAGGCCTATCTGGGCGAAATGTTTGGTTATATGAGGCACGCTATGGACTTTACCCTGGGTGTTGGCGGTACGTTAGGGACTTTTCCCTACGTATGAGCGGTGTGCTAGGGATTTTCCCCTAGGTATCTGCGGTGCGCCATACAATCTGCATAGGCATCTGCCATATACCAAGTTGTTATGCTTAGGCAAACTGATTGTCTAACCGGTTCAAGGTGAATCCGCCATGCATGTCTTGTAGTCTTTTCTTGGAATGCATATACTTTGGGTTTGTTTTGCCTGACTGAATTCTGTCTGTCTAAAATCTGTTTCTGGAGCAATAAGGCAAGAGAGTTACCTATTTTGCTAATTGTTACTGCCTGTTTCTGGATATGTCGTATTCTATCTCTTAAATTATAATCTATTGGGTTGAATCTCTCTTGATAGATCCCCACTATTGTTCTTAATGTATCCCTCACTAAGTCTTTGGACTTACCCCCCGTATTTCAATAATTTTCTCAAACAGGGATGGGTGATGATGCAAACTTCAGGCTTGGATTGAAATACATATGAAGGCTTGTAGTATGTTTGAACGATGATTGATGGGATCCACCATGGCATGTAAATATTATGTTAGATATCCCTAAAACTCTTATGAAATGTATTTGTTATTTATGTTTAGTCTTGCTTAAGTTGAACTTGGTGTTACTTTTGAGAAGTTTGAGAAAAAAAGAAAAAAAAAGAAAAGAAAAGAAATTTTATGGGCCTATTTTCAGAATGTGGATCTTGAAATTAAGACTGAATCAGTGTGGTGCCTCAGCTTAAGTGTTATCCCAAGAGGGAGCGCTACAATTACTATATTACTCTTACGTGTTATTGCACTACAAAATATCACTAATGCCATTAAATATTTTGTGGCACTTTTTCTAAGTGAGACCAAGAATAAATAGGAGTGGTATTTTTAAGAAAAACTAGTGGCATTAGTTAAATGCTTCAAATTACATTTTTAGTGGCATTTGATCAAGTGTCGCTATTTTATATATCACTAATAATCAGATGTCACAAATATTTATAACAGTGACATTTTTTTTTTTTACTACTATTATATTACTTTTGTGTATGATTACACAACAAATGTTACTAGCTAAGTTAGTGTCACTAAATACTTTATTACATTTTTCTTCAAATGACACCATAACTTGTATTAGTGGTACTTTTCTAAACAAAATTAGTGACACTATTTAAATGTCTTTAAAATACTTTTATTTCGGCATTTTAATCAAATTTCATTATGTTGTTTGTCATTTAATAATTACATGCCATCAAATATTAAATCATAGCAGCATTCTTTTACGACTATTACCTTATTACTTTTTGTGATTATATTATAAAATATCACTAAATTAATGCTACTAAATGCTAATTTTCTTACATTAAAAGTTTAAGACTTCTCTAAAGCTTATAATGTGAATATAATATATAATATGTTATTTGTTATTCTTGATATATCATTAGCTTCACAAAACAAATAATGATTGCGGAAGAGGAAAAATTAATTGTTCAATAATATCAGCAAATTAAGTCAGCATCTATATCTATTGAATAAGAAAATTTTGACTTTAAAGGATATTTGTTTGTAAATCATATTTATTGCATGACTATAATAATGATACTGTAGTAGTAATAAATTACTCAATTAAAAGAAGAAAAATGCTAACACGTTATCCAAAGACACACACACACACACACACACACACACACATATATATATATATATATATTGGTATTGTTGTTTGCACTCTAAAACTTGTTATTTGCACTCCAATTAATTTTTAGTCTATAGAAATTGATCATTATATCCCTTTATTTTCAAGATATCATTTAATTTAAACTACTGAACAATTATGCCCTTGGTGCACTATTCTTTGTCCTATTAAATATAATCTTGATTATTTCTAGCCATGCTTCATTCCATGTCAAACTGGATAGAGCACATAAAAGTGAACAGATTATCCCATTTCTAAATTCAATCATCTCACTAAAGATATGGTTATCAACTTAATAGAAAAATGATAACATTACTATAAAATAGTATATTTTCACACCCCAAATGTAGGTTTTGTTTTACTTCATAAAGACTATTGTATAAAGTTATTTCAATCAAAAATAAAGGAAGAAAAGAGTATTTTACCTTGTTATTTAGACAGGCAAACAATCATCCATACCATGGGTACAAAAAAATTTCAGATAATAGGTCTTATTTTCTCCATCCAATAAAATGTGGATAATTTTACCCATCATATAATTACCTGCCACTTTTTGACCCAACCTATGGATTGCCCATGAACAACTATATATATATATATATATATTATATTTTTTTCTAATTCTCACAATAATTTGGAGGATATAATACATTTTTCTATGATAACAATAATATTTAAGTGGTATTTGAATTTTTAGTTAAAAAAACTTTTCACATATTGTTGTAACCTAGAATATTTGTCTCAGATAATCTCCATGCCCAATATCCTCTTTACACAACCCAAATCCTTCATCTCAAATTCATCACTCAACTAAGCCTTTAAAATGTTAATCTCATACAGTTTTCTAGAGATAATCAACATATCATCAGGATAAAACAATAAAAATACGAGAAGGCCATCACTACATTTCTTATGATATACACAATAATTATAAATCCTTCTAGTATATCCAATTTTGGTAATAAAAGCATCAAACCCCTTATACTACTGCCTGGGAGACTATTTCAAGCCATATAAAGACCTCTACAAAAGGCATGCCTAATTTTCATTTTCGGAAACAACGAATCCCTCTGGTTGAATCATGTAAATTTGTTCCTCCAACTCACCATGCAAAAATGCTTTTTCACATTCATCGGCTCAAGCTCCATATCAAACAAAGCTACCATGGCAAATAACACACGAATGGAAGTATGTTTTACAACTAGGGGGAACACTTCATGAAAAGTCAACTCCCTTTCTCTGAACCCTTAGCAACCAGTCGCGCCTCATATCTAGCATCCTCAATTCCAGGAATCCCTTCTTTTCTCCTGTAGATCCATTTGTAACCTACAATTTTCTGTCTTTTATGTACATCAACCAGCACCCATGTGCTATTCTTGTGTAGAAACTCTATTTCTTCACTCATAGCAGCTACCCATTTATTAGAACTTGGACGAGAAACTGCCTCTTTGTATGTGACTGGATCATCATCCAAAAACTCCTCGACCGAACTCAAATCATAAGCAACAAGATCTGAATATTCAAACCGCTGTGGTGGTTTGATCTGCCTCCTCTCTCTATCGCGAGCTAAATAATAGTTCTGTAGTGAATCATTTTCTTGCTACTAATTAGGTGAGAATGAGCTCTCACCAGCTTCATCTACTACCTTCTGTTTTCCCTTTGAAACTTGTGGAATATCGATATCAAACTCCATATTCTCTTTCACGCTCTGTTGACTACTTTCACCGTACTCCACTTTTTTCATCATACCAGACTCATCGAATGTCACATCCCTGCTGATAATCACCTTGAAGCCCTTGTCATCAGTACACCACAAACAATAACCTTTGACTCCATCTGCATAACCTAGGAATATGCACTTCCTAGCCCTTGGCTCAAGCTTCCCATTGTGGACATGAGCATAGGATGGATACCTAAATACTCTCAAATTTGATAATCAGTGGAGACTCAGACCAAGCTCCCAGTGGTGTCTTGTAGTTCAAAGCAATCAGTGGTGACCTATTCACCAAATAATAGCAAGTAGTATTAATTGTTTCTACCTAAAAATCCTTGGACAATTCAACGTTAAAGAGCATGCATCTAGCTCTCTCCAAAATAGTCTTGTTCATCCGTTCTGCAACTCTGTTCTGATGTAATGTATGTACAACTATGCGATGCCTAACAATCCCCTCCTTATCGCAGAATTTCTGAAATTCCTTATTACAGAATTCCAATCCATTGTTAGTCCTCAAGCGTTTGATCCTCATTCCTCTCTACTTCTCGATCAAATTCTTTCATTACTTGAAGTTGACAAATACCTAATCCTTATGCTTCAACATGTACACACATACTCTCTACAGAAGTCATCAATAAATGTCAACACATACCTAGCACCACCATTTGAGGGAACCTGAGAAGGCCACAAAGATCTGACTGAATATAATCTAAGTGCCCTTAGTCCTGTGAACTGCGGTACTAAACTTTAGCCTGTGCTATTTGCCAAGAACACAATGTTTACAAAAATCCAGCTCCCCGGTCTTCTCTCCATAAAGCAAACCCTATTTGCTCAATTCTGACATTTCCTTCTCACTTATATGCCCAAGCCGCATATGCCACAACCTCATAGTATCATTGAGTGATGAAGAAACTACTACAGTACGAGAAGCCGTACTACCCTGCATATATGCAGACCATTCCTTTTATCTCCCTTTCATGATTAGTAGAGGACCCGTACAAATCCCCAGAACTCCATCTCAAGCTCTGTACTCACAACCATTCTTATCCAAAGTACCTAGCGAAATTAAATTTTTCTTTAGATCAGGAGTATAACGTACATCTATCAGCATTCTCACTATTCTGTCGTGCATTCTGATACTCACTATGCCAATCCCTACAACTCTACAAGATACATCATTTCCCATTAGCACTTTACCACTATCGTATTTTTGATAAGTGGTAAACCAATCCTCTCATGGGCACATATAGCAGGAACAACCACTATCTAAAATCCACTCGGAACTTAGAAACCTTTAGTAATATTAAGAACAAGTGCTTCATCATACTCATCTTTAATGATTCCTACAACATCATCCCTTTTCTGATCAGAAGATTCAGCCGAATCCTTTACCTTTTCACGTTCTGGACAATTTCATTTCTAATGCCCCTTTTCTCCACACCTAAAACATTTATCATTTATTTTAGGCTTGCTTAGGGACTTAGATTGGCCTCTACTCCTTCCCCTTTCTTTTGATCTCCCTATCGCAACCAATCCTTTTCCACTTTCACTATCATTACTACCTAGGACATGTTTTCTCAATTGATTCAAATTCAATGAGGTCTTCGGATCCTCTATTGATATCATATCTCTCCCATACATCAAAGTAGTACCAAGTGTTCAAAGGATTTAGGCAGAGACATAAAAAAATTAAAGCTTGATCTTCATCCTCAATTTATACATCTGCACCAGCGAGATCCAGTATCACCTTATTAAAATAATCAGTATGTTGAGTAATAGATGTGCCTTCTTTCATCCTCAATATATATAATCACTATTTCAAATACAGCCGATTGTGAGGGACTTCATCATATACAACTCTCCAATTTTGACCACAATCGTGCTGATGTACTTTCTGTGGCGAACTCTCTCAATACATTATCTGCTAATGATAACACCAAGGTACTATAACCCTTCACCATAAAGTCATCCTTCTCCTCATCTGAAAGCATTTTGGTAAGAAATCTCTGCCCTTTAACGCTCTCTATAAACCTTGTTGGCATAAGATGGCGTGCACCTTCATCTTCCATAGCTTAAAATCATTCTTCCCATCGAATTTCTCTACCTTATACTTCATGGCTAACATTTGGTCAAGTTGGTTCCTAACACCAGTTTGTTGTAACCTAGAAAGACCAAATAGTAAGATTGAGAAATAAAAGCAAATTAATTCAATGAAAGAGACAACAAGATTTAACATGGTGAGGCAATGTGCCTAATCCACATGACAAAAATATGAATTTATTGATTCCAAATCAAAGTGCCAAGTACAAATTTAAGTCCTACAAATCTCATAAGAATACCCAACACCCTCGTTCTAAACTCCATTCTGAGATAAAATCTCTAAAGCAATATAAAATCAATTTCTAGGGCTCATCCTTAATCGATCTAAAAGAAATGGGGTTTAAATACCCATAATAATCTGCAAAAATAGCCCATGGGCCTACCTGCCGAGTTGGGGTGCAAATCTTTTGCGCCCTGGAGTAGCATTCTAGTGCACTGCACCAGGGCACGTGGAACTTACGCCCTGGCATGTAGTTCCAGTAAATATTTCACCAGCACTTGGCCTATTTGCCACCTGGCGCGCATCACAGGCTAACATGCCCAGATTCTGCTCTCGGGCGCTCCTTTCCTTGCACCCTGGCACGCAGTGTTCTACTAACACACACCAGGGCGTGCTCCAATGTCCCATCTCGTTCGTTCCGCAATGTTTCTTCCGTTTCTCGCCATTTGTAGCTTAAATTTCAAGGCACAATCAACACATATAATGGAATTTAAATTTGAACTTCGAAATGTAAGATAACTTAAAATCAATAAACATTTAAACATTTAAATTGTAGTTTTCAAACTAAAATAACTTGTTCAATGTAATATTTAAAATTTGTAGCCTCTTTTATTAGTTTTATTTAAGAAATATTTGAATAATATTATGTAAATTAAAAAATATGTATTTATTTACCTACAAGTATAAAAAAATAAAAATAAAAATACCAGTATCTGTGACTTACCCATCACTACAAAAAAAGGGGGTTTTCGTGACTGATCAGTAATCGATTAATGATCCATCTAAAAATAATTTTTTTTGAAAAAAATAGTGATCGATTAATGACCACATCAGTGACCCCCTTGCTTCAATCACTAATTCGGTCACTAAGTTGGTCACTAATTAAGGATTAAATTTTTATCGGCCACTAATTGAGGCCACTATTTCGGTCATTAATTAGTGACCTATAATTTTTCGGTCAATAATCCCGTCACTATTTTATGACCAATTTTTTTTTGGTGTCATTAATTTATTGATTAACTATAATGATCATAATTTTCGATCAATACTTGGTCACAAATATAATATTTTATTTTTCAACATAATTTTATGATGTAAAGTATGTCTTGCTTAAGCTAAAATCATAACAATAGTCCGTATTAAATATAATTTAATATAATATATAAAAATATTAAGTATATAAATATGAATTTCAAAGTCATTCAGTAAACTAGTGAATAATTAAATGTTGAATTTAAAATTTTTAAAAATTTTACCATTTAAAATATAAATTATTATGACTAAATAAAAGTTTAAAGCTTAAATATAAATCAGTATTATAAAAATAAAATATTAAAAGAAAAGAAAAATGAAGTTACAATATGTAAAAAGAAAAGAAAAAAAAAGTAAAAGATAAAGGAAACCTACCCATCCCTCATTCAAATTGCATTTGCCCTCTTTGTTTCCTTTCTTACAACAGCCGCAAGGTGCCTTCTCCATCTAGGTAATTTATTTATTTTTCTTTTACTGCTGAATCTCTGGTGAAGGCTCGCCGGCCTCCATAGCAAGTAGTGCTGGCAAAGGCCAGCAGCAACTGGCTTGGCGAGACCAACAGCAGCCAGTAGATTCGCAGCTGCTACTGCTGCTAGTTTGGCGACTGAGAGGCCAGCTGCTGCTGACCTCCGATTGCAACCGAGGCCAACTGGTCAGTGGCCTCCCACTTCCAACAGGGAGCCACAAACATTTTGTGTTTTTTCAAAAAAAATTATTTTTTAAATTTTTTATAGTTATTTAATACTTTTATTTAATTGTGCAGGTGTGGAGACTAAAATTTTGTATATTTTTTGCATTGAAAAAGGTAATTATTTTAATGTCAAGTTATAATTATATAAATTGTGTTTTTGAATAACTTATTAGTCAACATTCTAAGTTAAATTGTATAAATTGTATTTTTTAATTATGTATTGATCAATATTTTTATTTGTTGATTTTTTCTTATTGTTCAACATTTGAAAAACAAAGTGTGGAATTATGTATATGTTCAAGATTTTCCGCCCATAAGAGATGTGATATTTTGATTTTGTTTATTTGGAATTGTTGTATGTATTTAAGATTGTTATCTTTATTTTATTTTTTAGGAGAATTGTATGTCTATTGTAGCATGTTTATTTGATTGTTTATTGTTGTTATTTTTGCAAGATTTTATTGTGCTATTTATTTAATTTTTATTTTAATAAAATTGTATAACTTTTTTTTTATTAGTAAAAATATTTATTTTATTATAGGTTAATTAGTTGCTAGGAGAGTAGCCTAATAGAAGAGTGAAAGAAAAGGGGTTTTGAGGGAAGAATGTAATGATTATGATATCTTGTGAGGTGGGCTCTAAGCATGGATATCCCATATGGTTTTTATATGTATTTTAATAAAATTGTATAACTTTTTTTTATTAATAACCTTTTCTTATTAGAGGTTATCTTTTAGTAAAGATATGTACATATTATAAAATATGTACTTCTTCCTTTTACTTGAAAATAAATTATCATATATCATTAAGATTTGTCAACTTTTAAAATATTACTAATTTTTGGAGTATTGTGTAATTAAAGCATATTATTTGAAAATGTTGGATTATATAGTATTGTTGAACGTGAAGGTACACGTGGTTCAACAACTTTTCAAGATCCTTCTTTTGAATTATTGGAATTGTAAGTTTGCCCTTTTTGAAATTTCTATCAAGGACATATTTGATAACATGAAATCTAATGATATAGTTATTGTTTTGATGTACATGTCTTTTGTTTGTAGCCAGCACAAGTGGCTTTAGTGGCACCATTGACGTCCTTACTCCTTAGCAATAGTACATTTGGCTTTTTACTAATCAAGGTGACTAATATTTCTTCTTTCTCATAGCTATGTTTATTATCTCTAGTTGTCTTATTTAATTTTTTTAATGCAATTTGTTTGTTGATAATATTCACTAGTCATGCTATTAATATTGTTGTTTTTGTGTATGTGTGTGTGTATGCTGCTTTTGGAGATATTATTTTTTTGTTGATATGTTTGAGCATGTCTAGTAGTGAAGTTGTTGGACTTGCTTATAAGAACAAAAAGTGTGTTAAGCTTTTCAAATGATAGTTTAATGTTTTAAATTGCAGAAAACATGTCTAATGATTGAAATTGGATGTGGCATTGATTAGATAATGGATTTTTATCTGATGAGTTTGATAAAGGGTTTGGGGGGGGGGGGGGTTTCTAGAGTTTGCTTACTCTCATCCAGGTTGTTGACCGTGGTAATATAAGACGTCCTTGTTCAAAGTGTCGCAACATGAAGTTTGATAATTGTGATAATGTACACTATCGCCTCAAAAAATATGGATTTTTGTATGGTTACACTAGATGGGATGCACATGGGGAATCCAGGGGAGGAATATCTATTGGAGAACTTTCAAGGTCTAGCAATAATGAAAATGTTGGAATGAGAACCATGGTTATGAATGTCGCAGGCCCCAACTTTGATTGGGGATTTGAATTTGATGCCCATCTTATCATTGAACCCACTTGTTGTCCACATTTATTTGTTATAAACGAATTAGTTTGTTTTCATTTGCATAAGTTATATGTCTTTACTTATATAATTTTAGAAAATATAGCATTTCTTATCCAGTTTAAATAGGTGTCTAATCTTTTTTTGTTTTTTAAATTATTTCATAATGAAAGAGCTAGAAATTGAGATTGTTGCCCAAGTGTAGCCATGTCTTTCACATAAACTTTATTGATACTATTGGAATAATGGTGATAATTTGTGTAGGAAGAGCATGGAGAATATATATGTAATTTTGACAGTAACTCAACTCCAGAAAGCTCCTTTGATGCGCAAAAATAGATTGAGATTAGTGGTAGTGCTATAAAGGGTAGAGTGTATGGTTTTGGGAATACATTTCATTGTTGTGACATTGTCGACTAGAACCTCCTCAAAATCAGTCAACAACCATGTTACACATAACTATTTGCAAGAAACAATTACAAAAGTTATTGATGAACATTTGACTAAGGAGAGGGAGGTGGCTGCAAATAGGGAAGCAATTTTCATGAAAATGGTTGAAGATGCAAAGGCGAGGGAGCAAGCATTAATAGTGGCATTGACAACACACATGGAAAAGTTGAATGCAATGCAAGGTGGTGGTTCGAACAACAATAATGAAGGTGAAAATGAGAGTTAGTTTAATCACTGAATGTCTATTTGGTTGCAATGTACTATTGTTAATATTGAAACTTATGTGCTGATTGGTTGGTTTGAATGGATGATTTTGGATTATGGTTGTATGAATTGCTATTTCTATGTTTATGCATTGGTGTTATGGATTATACTATTAGAGTTATAAATTGATGATGGGTTATGATTGTGAAATATTCATGATATGTTGTTTTGAAATGGTATTTATATTAATGAAATACGTAAAATTACAAAATTCGCCCTGTAACTTTACATCATTTGATTTTTCGTCCTATAAATTGCATAATATCAATTCTAGTCCTATAAGTATTAAAAAATTATCATTTTTCATCCTTTTTTCGTGGGAGCCGGCGAAACTTGCCGGAAAATGTAACGTGGCACACCAGACATGTGGACATTACTTGTTTCTGCCACATTGGCAGCTGACATGGCAGACAAAATTACAAAATTCGTCCTATAACTTTACCTTATTTGGTTTTTCATCATATAAATTGCATAATATCAATTCTAGTCCTATAAGTATTAAAAAATTATCATTTTTCATCCTTTTTTCGCCGGAGCCGGCGAAACTCACCAGAAAATGTGACGTGGCACACAGGGCATGTGGACATTTCTTGTTTCTGGCTCGTTGGACTACCTCGTAGGCATTTTTTGTCTTTTTCTTGCTTAGTTGGAAGCATACATGCCTTTTCTTTTCTTTTTTTTCTTTTCAAATTTCAAATATATTATATAATTTATATATACACACACATATATATACACATCTATTTATATATATATATATATTTATATATTACATATCATCATTTTCCCTCCAAAACACAATTTTTTTTCCTTGAATATCCTTCATTATCCCCAAAATTTTCCCATTTATTAATATATACATACATATATTATATATACATCATATATATATATATTATTATTATTATAACAATAAAAAAATCACTCAATTTTATTTTCACCTCAAAAATCTAACAAAAAAAGCATTGATTTGACTACTACAGTAAAAAAAATTTCCCCCCCAAAGCATAAACAAACATACCAAAATTCTCCTGAATCAATTTTTAACTATTTTTCAAAATATAACCAAAAATTAATCACATTCCCCAACACAATTTTCATATTCTCCAATAATTTATTCTCCCAAAACACATAATAAAATCACACAAAAAATGTAACCAAACATTCTCCTAATTTGCCATTAACCATATTATTTTACCTCACATATATTTAAAATAATTTAATTAAATTTAAACATATATTAAAATTCCTAACCCCAACCCCTGCCTCGCCACGCCCCCCACCCATCATGGCCGGCCCGTGCAAGTGGCCATGGCCGCGCCTCTGGCCAGGCGATGGCCATGGCTGAGCGGCCAGGCGAGGTGCTAGCCACCATGGCCACTGGCTTGCCATGGTGAGCTCAGCCAGCCCCCCACCAGGTGATTGGGGGGAGGTGGGGGAATATATCCATGGCCGGCCCATCCTGGGGCGAGGCGGGGGTGGGGGGTTAGGAATTTTAATTTTTTCTTAATTTAATTAAATTATTTTAAGTATGTGAGTTAAAATAATATGGTTAATGGCAAATTAGGATAATGTTTGGTTATATTTTTTGTGTGATTTTATTATGTGTTTTGGGAGAATAAATTATTGGAGAATATGAAAATTGTGTTGAGGAATATGGTTAATTTTTGGTTATGTTTTCAAAAATAGTTAAAAATTGATTCTTGAGAATTTTGGTATGTTTGCTTATGTTTCGGGGGAGAAATTTTTTTTACTATAACAGTCAAATCAATGCTTTTTTGTTAGATTTTTGGGGTGAAAATGAAATTGAATGATTTTTTTATTGTTATAATAATAATAATAATATGATGTATATATAATATATGTATGTATATATTAAAAATGGGAAAGTTTTGGAGATAATGAAGGATATTCAAGGAAACAAAATTGTGTTTTGCAGGGAAAATGATGATATGTAATATATAAAAATATATATATAAATGGATGTGTATATATATGTGTGTGTATATATAAATTATATAATGTATTTGAAATTTAAAAAAAGAAAAAAAAGAAAAGACATGTATGCTCCAACTAAGCAAGAAAAAGACAAAAAATGCCTACTAGGCAATCCAACGAGGTAGAAACAAGAAATGTCCACATGCCCGGTGTACCACATCACATTTTCCGACGAGTTTCACCGGCTCCGGAGAAAAAAGGATGAAAAATGACAATTTTTTAATACTTATAGAACTAGAATTGATATTATGCAATTTATAGGACAAAAAACTAAATGAGGTAAAGTTACAAGACGAATTTTGTAATTTTGCCTGCCATGTCAGCTGCTAATGTGGCAGAAACAAGTAATGTCCACATGCCCAGTGTGCCATGTCACATTTTCCGGCAAGTTTCGCCGGCTCCGGCGGACGAAAAATGACAATTTTTTAATACTTATAAGACTACAATTGATATTATGCAATTTATAGGACGAAAAACCGAATGAGGTAAAGTTACAGGATGAATTTTGTAATTTTGCCTAATGAAATAAATTATCTTCGACGCAATAAAATTTTGTGACTGATATGTAGTCATTAATTAGTATATCAAAAATAATCAATCACTAATTAGTGACCCTTTTTAAATTGTGAATACGGTCACAAATTAGTGACCAAATTTGTGACAAAAATGCGGTCACTAATTAGTGACTGAATCTTTATTTTGTGACTGAATTTCATTCACTAATTAGTGACCGATTGGTAGTTGATCACTAATTTGTCACTAATTAGCGACCCAATTGTGACCACCCAATGTATTGCCTTGCAAAAAATTAGTGACCGACAGCTTTAAATTAGTGACTGATAGGCGGTCACTAATCAGTGACCGATGATAGTGGCGGTCACTAATTGAAATTAGTGACGAGGATTTTAGTGACCGCGAGTGTCGCTCACTAATTACATCAGTGACCGATTTTTGTTGAATTAATGACCAACTTTTTAGTCACTAAAAATCTGTTTTTTAGTAGTCATCACCCATAGTCATTGGTAATCAGTCTACTATCTCGTATCCAATAAAAAATGAATAATTTTACCTATGAATAAATTTACCCAACCATCATTACCCATTCTTGGGTTACCCACGAGTACCTATTTGTCAAGTCTACTATTATTTCATATTAAGTTGGAGAAGTTAAGATGGAATATTTTCGTGAGTAACAAAGTTGAAAGTAATAATTATTATATTAAAGGATATATTTGTCTTGCAAATTAATATAAATAGATTTGAAAAGTAAGTGAATATTTTGGTCAATAACCTAACACAAAAATTTAGAATGGAGTGCCAAAACAAATATTGAAGTGCAAATAACAATATCCTATATAAATATAGTCAATTCAAAATACCTTCAAATATTTGGAGATTGAATCACGCCAAATTACCTTCATTTTATCTTTTCCTAACATATTTTTTAGTGAAACAATCACTATAAAACTTCAAGTCTTGAAAAGCCAGTCTGACTGTCTGTATTTATTTTTAAAAGTGCCAATAAATGTAATAGAGCTAAATAATGTCTTTCTTATATTTGATTTAAATTTTTTATTCAAATTCTATTTGAATTTTTAACTATTGTTAAATAACTAACGAAGTTTAAATAAATTTTTTAGGGTCACTTAGATCTATATTGTAGCACCCCCTCTCAGGACAGCACCCAAGCTGAGGCGCCACCAATTCAATCTTAAATACAATTCAAATAATAACTAGGAAACATGTAATTTAACCATCTCAAAGGAGAACAATTCATCCTAGCCCAAAAGAACATTTCATAGAGCAAAATATACGCATATCAAGTGACTTAAGTTCCATACATACATTCCCATAACATTTTTCAAGTAGTTGTCTTGATCAGGTGCTGACTATATACACAACTATGACACCTAATCTATTACAAGATAACATCCAAACCCAAGGCATGAACTCTAGCTTCTCACTCAATCTTGTCTGGAAAACAAATAACAACAATGGAGGGTAAGTCCCAAGGACTTAGTGAGGGAAAATAAAATAATAAGATTTAAAAGGAAAGTTAAAGAGGTATAACTATTGATGAACAACTTAATAACAACAAGAAGGAAAATGATAGATAATAATCAAAGACTATTTGGTAACAATAAGAGTTCCAACATAAATCAACATTGTACCGGGTACACATGATATCAATTTAACAGACTGTATAGATACTAGTATAGGACATCGGTACAATAGGAATAATGCTTCCTTATTGCTCCATTGCTCGAGCACTCAGCTCGGGCGGGTAATTAACTTGTCTTATGGCATGGTCGATAGCATGCCAAATCCCAACACTTACAATTAGCTACCTGTAAGTTAGGATTTTTGGTGGGTTCTAGCCAGAAAGACCTATGTTCGTCAGTCCGTTCCACCCGGTCATCTTTTGGACCTAGTTCCCGAGCCCATACCCCCCATGGCGTCCCTCTGGGTGAAAACCGCCCATGGCGTCCCATGGGTTGAAAAGATATAATGCCAACAGATAAGAATTTTAACCTTTAGACAATAACATGAATATAACGAGATACAATATAAACATCCAATACTGGCCAGCAAGGCCATTCTAGAATAATAATTCAAGTATTCTGCTGGAATTGGCACTCGGCCAATACAACCGTTAATCAAGTATGCCGTCAAAGCCAAATAATTGATGTAAAGAATGAACTTAAAGATACTGACATGATTTCTTGAATAATCAACATGTTTATATGGAAGGAACAAGTAGTACGGGGTCAGTCGATAAGGCTATAAGGTCCAAGGGACAAAATTGAATAATATGATTAAAGTCCTGGACACCAAAATAAACAGAAATCGAAATTTATAAAAAATGATAACCCTCACAGGGGCGTTCATATTAGATAACAAATAACAATTGGAATTCAAACAATTCCCATATTTCAAATGAATTAGAGTACGGTACAGAAATAGATATACGAAACCCACATGGGGATTCATCACAAAACAGATAATATAAGAAGTGCCAGATTGGCAGACCCTCACAAAGTGCAACAAATATCGATTAAGCTTAAACAAGGCAAGTACCGGTTGGTAGACCCTCACAAGGGTGTTCAAATCAGATTTCAAACAATTAGAATACGGTACAAAAACAGAAAAATCCACATAGAGGCTTATCATGAATAACAGATAATGAGAAAAAGGTATCGGATTGGTAGACTCTCACCTCTTGTAGTATCAAGGTGTTCAAATCAGATTTCAAACAATTAGAATACGGTACAGAAACAGAAAAATCCACATAAAGGCTTATCATGAATAACAGATAATGAGAAAAAGGTATCGGATTGGTAGACTCTCACCTCTTGTAGTATCAGATAAAGCTATCACAATCTGCCGTCTACGGTCCGCGGGACCCACTTCCACTTCACCTAACCAAAATGGTATAATTACAGTTAAAATCCATATTTGGCTACCAGTATCACTATCATGCTTATCATTAATCCGAATTCACGAAATAATCATATTAACATGATAGGTTAAAGCTTAAACGGCTCTATCGATCTAATAACAACCAATAAGATCGATTATATACAAATTAATCTCGGTTTCATATCAATTCTATTAACTAAGCAATAAATAGTTCTTAATTGCATAATCATTCTCGTCATATCATCCAAAATTCACAATAATGGTCCAATTACTATCACTTGGTTCTAAATCCATAAATCCATAAGTTAAGGTTCAAATCTTTAATTAACTCAATTAATTCCAACATAACAATATTCGGGTCCACAACTTATAGGTACTCCTTGCTTAGGGATCTCAATCACAGTCACATATATATCAATACATGCTAAATCCTATTCTTAGCATAGATACAAGCTAAATTAGGAAAGTACAACATATGCATTATATATATATATATATGTAACAAGGTACAACCAACTAAAGCTTAATTCTTACCCCTCTATTACCCAAAATTGCTTATCGATGCCTCGGAATCACGAACCAAGAGCACTATTGTGATCATCAGAACAAGGAGAAGAAACTGTTTTAGCGCCGCCGTCTTCCACTGCCGAAAAGTTGTCCGTCACCCCAAAGAGCTACGCCTCGCCGCAAGCTTTCCAATGGTACCATTAGTTTTAGTAATGGCTGCCTAAAAGTCCTCCAAAAACTGCCCTGAAGTTGCTATCACCTCAAATCGCCGCCACCCATTTCTCGTTGTTTTCAACCATCGCTGCAGTGTTTCACTGCCATGCAATGCCTCCACGGTGACCACCGAGTTGAGGGCTTCAATTTTTACTGTCAAAAAAACTCCTCTAACTCCGCCTCGCCGCTGGTCCCGCTCCTCCGCCGTGTCCCGTTTATGCTTCAAAACTATGAAGCTGCCCAGTGTTAGGTTTGTGTGTGTGAGTATGTTGGGGTGGCTGGGTGGTAAAGAAAAAGAGAGGTGGTGGTGAGGTTGATGGTGTTGGTGGCCGGAGATGGTGAAGGTGAGAGAGATGGCGCGGGTGAAGAAAAATGGAGATGAAGAAGATGATGAACAGTGAAGAAAATGAGGAAACTGAAGGAAAAAATCTGTTTTGTAAAATCCATCTTTTAAAAATTGCAATTGAGTCCTTAGTCTAATTAAGTTAAATCAATTAATTCCTTAAGTAATTAAAAGTCTTAATTGACTAGAAAAATACCATGCAAGCCCCTAAGCTTTCCAATTTCTTGCAACTGAGTCATTTTTATTTTTATTTTTTTAGCCCTAAAATCCGATCAATAAATCTCTTAATTTCTAAATCCTTATTTCCAAAAATACTGAATTTTAAGGGTGTTATACATATCTAGAGGTGTCAAAACGGGCTGGGCGGACTGGACAGGCCTGGCCCCCAAAAAAAATCGGCCCAACTTAGCTCATTTAATTTTTTAATATGGGCTGGGCTGGACCGGCTAGCTTGAAAACGCGTCTCGATGAAATTTTGCAACCCGGGACCAGCTCGGCCTGCAGATCGTGAAGGACAATGGGCTAGCCCAGCTCGCGGGCTACACGGGCGGCTCGCGGGCTAGCCCGCTTAGCCGGCAATATTTTTTTTAATTTAAAATATAAATTATAATATTTAAAAATTTAAGAATTTATAATTTTTAAATTATAAATTATCAATTTATAATTTTTAAATTACAAATTATAAATTATTAATTTTAAAAAATTATAAATTTATAATTTATAATTAAGAATGTATAATTTATAATTTATTAGTTTATAAATGTATAAATCAATAATTAAGAAATTTTAATTTTTAAATTATAAATTATAAAAAAAAAGGGAAAGTATGTAATGGCTACTTTAAGTAAATTGACCGTTGGCTTGGCCATTGGCCAACGGTCAATTTAGTAGCTGACAGCAATTTGCTTCTCTCTCTTTCTTCTTTTTTTTTAAAAAAAAAAATAACAAATGACCACTATAAATAGTGGTCATTTGTAATAAAAATGTTTCCTATCAAATTTCTCAATTTCTCCCAAATGTTTGAAGCCTCAAATATTCTAAAATTTTATTTCTTATTCTACAATTTCTCAATTTCTCTCTAATCTAATAATTTATAAATAAATTATATATTTTATTCATTTCGTACATACTATTAAATTTATTTGGTGGAGCTATGAATAGAGGTCTATCAATTTGCTACTTCGTGGAGCTGTGAATGGTGGTGTATCAAATTGCAACTTCTTAATTATTATTACGTCTTTTACGGTAACATCTATCCTTTTTTACAATTTAATTTGTGTGTTAATATTTGTGAATTTTAATTGTTAATTGTTCATATTTAGTTGATTATAAAAATGAAGAAATTTTTGAATCTTGCTAGTAGTTCTAAAAATAAAAAAACTAGTGGTTGCTCTACAGCCCCTCCAAGGGTAGACCAACATTCTCCTTTAAATGACCCCTCAATTCGTACCTCCACTCAACCCGCTAGGCGTAGTACTAGTCATCAATTTATAGACCCGCCCCTAAGACCTACTACTACCCCTCCCTCTTCTTCTAGTTCTACGGCCTGATATCATATGGAATGTAATTTAAATACGGAAGAATATAATTTTATTGCACAAACACCCGCATCTTTGCATAATACCAAATCACAAGAACAATATCATCCCACTACCGATAGAATAGATGATGAAAAGCCCCTATATGATGATGAAACACAAGCACCCGATGATAGTGACACCCAAGCACCCGATGATAGTGACACACATAATGATACACATGGGATAAAAAAAGAAGATTAACTAGTGATGTATGGAAATGTATAGCTATTAGCTCACCCGGTTCGGTGCATTGTAAAATTTGTCGTGCAGTTTATAAACATAAAGGGGGTGGAACGAGTATAATTAAAAGACATTTAGACACTCATCATTCGGGTTGGAATGAAGAGGGTGTGGGGGTAGAGGGTCAATCACAACTTTATCGAAATGAATCGGGCGAGCTACAAAGTTGGAGATATAGTCAAGAAAATATGAGAATAAGCTTATCTAGATTAGTTGTACAAAATGAGTTACCTTTTACTTATGCCGAAAATGAATTAGTAACTAGATATAATCAAATGTATTTATAACCGGCTTATAAACCCATTTCACGTAACACTTGCTATGATGATGGGTATAAACAATATTTAGTGGAAATTTTAAATTTAACTAAAAATTTTTATAATTTGAAATGTAGAGTTTCTTTTACATCCGATATGTGGTTAGGTAGAGGCAATTTGCATTATTTATGTGTTACGGCTCATTGGATTGATGATAATTGGTGCATGCAAAAAAGAATAATTGAATTTCAACAACTTGAACGTCCCCATACGGGTATTCATATTTATGAAGCAATTAGAGATTGCCTTAGGGGTTGGAAATCAATGGATAAAGTTATGTCTATGTCTTTTGATAATGAATCTAATAATACATCTGTCGTAAAGGAATTAATTAAATTAATAGACCCTTTAAAAAATGGTATTTTTTTCCATGTTAGATATTTTTGTCATATTATTCATTTATGTCGTAAAGATGGTTTAGAAAAAATAGATTTTTCGGTAGGTAAAATTTGAAGTGCTTTAACACATATTATGGCTTCATCAGTTAGAACACAAGAATATAAAAGATTTTGTCAAGACCGTTGGACAAGATTTGTAATTCCTTACTTAGATACTCAACATAGGTGGAACTCTACATATATAATGCTTAGTGAGGCAATGCCTTATCGTCAAATAATTAGTGAATTTTGTAATAAAGAAATGTTTGATGATTATGGTGACCCATTTTTGCATTATGCGGATTGGGATATTGTGGAAGTTCTTGCTCCACTTCTTCAAACATTTAATGATAAAACCAAAATTATAGCCGGTCATTTTTATCCAACATCTAACTTGTTATATTATATACACTATATGAAATTGCTCAATTATTTGATAATCATAGATATGATGAACATTTAAGTGAAGTAATTTGTGCAATGGAAAAAAATTTCATAAGTATTATGAAAAAATACCCTACATAGCAATTATTTCAAGTGTTTTAGATCCTAGATTAAAGTTAGTTATGTGTGTTGTATTAATGCAAAAATATAATGATTTTATACTTCATGAGGACTTTAACTGTGAAGAAGAAAAAACAAGAATTTTAGATATTTTGAAAATTTTATATAGTATTTATAGTCAAAATTGTGAAATTGTGGGATAGGACAAATGCATGTAGGTACGCAATGGCCATCTACTAGCAAAAGAGGAATGCTTGCATCTTTAGGTAATTTGATGAATGAAAGACCGTCAAGCTCAAGACCCGAAAGTAGTGCGGAGATATCGCTATATTTACAAAACGCATGTGAAGAAGACTGTGAAGGATTCGACGTTTTAGAGTGGTGGAAGAATAATGCTAAAGTGTATCCAATTCTTTCATGCATTACTCGAGACGTAGTTGTACATCAAATGTCAACGATGGCATCCGAGAGTGCCTTTAGTGCGGGCAAGCGCACATTGACCGATACAAGATCGCGGTTAAAACCTGATTCGATAAAGTTTTATATTCTTTGGAAGGATTGGCTAGACCAAGAGTATAGAAACAAAAAATTGAGAAAGGTGAAGACCGTATTGCCTCCATTTGAAGAAAACGATGAAGAATGGCTTGAAACTGCATCCACCATTGCATCTCAATCCGAGAGCGATTTAGATCACTTGAGTTAACGACAGGTTTATCATTGGACATGTTTAGATGTTTAGATATTACAAAGTTGTTTATTTTTTTATTTTTTTGTTATTATTATGTACTTTCATTTACAGGTTTGGTCAAATCCACCTCTATATAATTATTTTTTCTAAATTAATGACGGGTAGAGGGATCCACGTCAAACCCCTCACCACCTTATTTGGTGGTGTTTTTGGAAAAATATAATTGATAAAAAAAAAATTAATATAAGTATAAATTTCTAAGTTTTTATAAATATTTAAGTGCTGTAAAATATTAAAAATCACATAAGTATAAATTATTAAGTCTTTTAAAAAAGTATAAGTGTTGGAAAAAATAATAATAATCACATAAATATAAAAACTTCAAAATTTTAAATTCATTTTAAAAATAAAAATAAAAAAGAAACTCGTTGGCCAACCCATGAGCCGGACCACCTAGCTCGGCTCATATATAAACCGGCTTACCTATATAGTAGGTTGGTTTTGAGACGAGCCGGACTTTTTAATTTTCAGCCCGTCACGGTTCGGACCGTGAACGGCCCATGAGCCGGCCCGGCTCGGCCTGGGACCATTGTTAAATAAGCCAGGCTGGCTCGGCCCAGCTCATTTGACACCTCTATACATATCCCCTAAGGTTTGGCGTAATTACCAAAAAATTCTTGTTATTTTGAAAATTACATTTACCTCATGAACTTTCAAACTAAAATGTAATGCTAACAGAAAATATGAAATGATCAAATTACCCCTCTATTGAAAATAAAAAATAAAAAAAAAGAAAAAAGAAAAAAATTTATAGAAATATCAAAAGACAGAAATACCCTTGACCTATTTGTGATATTTTTGAATTTATGAGAGTTTATTTGATATATTTTTATAACCTTCAATTTTTTAAAAATTTTAATTTATAACCTTAGATAATATATTTCTATTAATTTTGAGTTACATATTTAATAATGATAAAATAGTAAACATATATAAAATAGTTTATTAAATTTTAGCAATAAATAAATAAAATAATTAAAAATAGAAAATAAAAATTCAAATATAAAATCTTACACAACATAATTTTAATAATTTTAAGAGTGAATTACTTTAATAATTTAATTAAATTCATTTATTATTAAAAAATGAAATAATTAATTAAAAAATAAAAATTTAAATCATTATCCAACTATAATATAAAGGTGCATATATAAATATATTACTATATTCTATATAAGAGGATGCGCGTGGCTACAATAGCTTGGCGCATGCAAAGATTCTATTTTTTTTAACTTTTTTCCTTTCCAATATCAAACGACAACGTTCTGCTGAAGCACTGCTTATGCGTTTTGTATGTTGTGCTTAATTAGTGGAAAGAGTGTTGCTTTTTTCAACATAGTGGTGGGCCCCACCAAAAAATCAGAAGAAACACCATTTTCTTTAAGCTCTCTGTTTGGCTATTAAGAAGATTTCACACTTTCCAATTGCATTTTTGGCTTATATATGCTCTCTTTTGTCCAAACTCCAATATGATAAAGGTCCAAAAATTTAAAATTAATTACTAATCTGACAATAAAATAATTTCTAAATAATATTCTTTATTTAAAAAATATTATAAAAAATTTTCAATATCATTATCTAAATATAAAAACTACTTTTAGAAAAATTATTGAAAACTCCTTAAGATAAACTTTTATGTTTATAAAATCCACAAACTTTTATGCGGAAGTATTGCATGTGTCAAATTACCCTAAAATGATAAGTTAAAGAAGTTTAATGAATAGTACAGTAAAATAAATTTTTTAAACTACAATATTATTTACCTTTGTCATTAATTTTAATGGCTGACTGATGATGCATCTAAAAAACTCACTCTTTAATTTGCAATTGGAAAGATAAATAAATATTCATATGTACTCATATTTTATTAATTAGGTGTTAGCAATTTTTGCTAAAAAGGCAAATACATACATTTCTTCTTTTTATAATTTCGTTATCTGAGAATTAATTGAGAATTTGAAGATAAAATTGAGAGTAAGATGCTTGAGAGAGGGTAAATTAGGGCTTTTGAAAATTTTATATATGTGGAGAAAAATAAATTTGAAAAAAAAACTTTGATTGATGAAAATAATAAGTTGGTGTATAATGAATGATTGTTTTCATACCCATTATGGCTAGATTTCATAAAATCAGTAAAACTTCCAATTGATGCAATACAAACAGATAACAATAGTGCAAGTAAAAAGACAAAATAATTTATAATGATTTATCAGATACCTAAATTTATTATTTAAAATTTTATTTAGGATTTGAAATATATCAAATTAATTAGAGATAAAGCTAATATAATATGAGAAAAATAATTGATGGTAGAAAAAGTAAATAAGACATCCAAAAGGGTGATAAACCAACTCCACATAAAAGCAACAACTCACAAAGAGGAGATAACCAAAACCCACATGGCATATAACAACTCCCAAATGCCATAGAACTAGCTTATCAATGATCTAGCCTCGAAAAACTTTTGTTAGATGGACTTACATAGTGGGATAATGTGCGAACTACTAGAGTTCTACATTAAAAGTTCTAGACTCTCCTTCTAAATTAAATCTAATTAAAACAAGTATTTTCAAAAGTACTGCTCTAATGTCTCTATTCACCAGGAGGTTCTGGAGTAGGGATGGGAATAGGCCATGCCACCTCAGTGACATACGGCTTGACCTTTGTAGAGTCTTACCTGTTTAATAAAAGGACAAGACAAGTCAAGATTTAAAAAATAGTCTTTTTAGTTAAATAGTAATATAAATTAGTTACATTTATATTACATATTAATATAACTTTCGGGCCTATTAAGTTCGATTACAAGTTTGAGCTTAATAAAAAGCTAGATTATGTAATTCTTTAAGTGTAACTAAAGTCTTAATTGAAAATAGGCGAAACGATCAGACATGTCCTTAATGAAAGTCTATTATAAATAATATGTCAGAATCATGCTTGTTCTCAGCATAGCATACATGAATTATTTACACTATAGTCTGACTTGATTCAATTTATTTAGATACCTATCTTCAAGAGCACATAGTAGATGCGAAATGACTAACACAACTGTCTAAAATGATAAGTTAACAAATTGTTAATAGTGTAAATAGTGTCTCTCATAACATGAGTTCTCTTATCTTGCATTTCTCATTTAAAAAATAAATAGCATCTATTATTTAGGAAATAATAGATAAAAATTTTACAATGTATAGAGTCCATGGGCATAGCTCCGCGTCTTGCGCGGTGTGCAATTTCTAGTATATATATAAATATACAGTCAAAATATACATGTATATATATATAGATAAAATACACCACCTATCTCACCCCTATCCTAGGATGCTGCCCGGCCATGGCCAGATCGTTGGTTGCTCGCTACCATGGCAGGGACTTATCATGGCCTAGCTATGGCCAGTGGCTGGCTCCTCGCTTAGGTTAGGTCTTTTTTTTATTATTTAATAAATTTTAAAGAATAAATTTTAATAAATTCTTTACTTATCCTTTTTCTTAATTTTTGGTTATTTATTTTTTAATCAATAAATATATTTAAATAATTATTTTAAATGTTTGTTATTTAATATTATTAAGTATGTAACTTAAAATGCTAATTTTATGTTTTAGTCCTAAAAGATATTAATTACAAATAATTTTAAAGAATAAATTTTAAGAAATTCTTTACTTGTCCTTCTTTTCAATTTTATATTTATTTTTTTAATCAATAAATATTTTTAATTATTTAATATTATTAAGTATGTAATTTAAAATGCTAATTAATTATGTTTTGGTCCTAAATATTTAGATGTTTTCTTTCCACAATTTTGCCTTTTGCACCTTTCTTTTTTGTATTCCAATCCCCCAATTTACAAGATGATTTGCTCCATGATAAAGCCATATTATTTTGGCAAGAAAATCAGAGAAACATGTGTGTGTATAGGCAATAGAATAAACGGTTAGCGTAAATTCTTCTTTGTTTTATTACATTTAAGACCTCAAACAAAAAAGATAATAACAAATACACCCTTAACCAATTAAAAAAATTTTATAATACCACCCCTGAGGGTATTTTTATCAATCACCAAAAGTGAAACCTAGTTAGAACTGAGTTCAGTTACCATAAGGGCATTTTTGAAATTTCACCCATATTTTTTAACGACGACAGAGCAAAACCCTAATGGCAACTAATGGTTGGGTGAATTGTTGGACAGCGACAAAGTTCAAGGGGGGTAAATGTAATTTTCGAAAACAATGAGGGTTTTTTGATAATTACACCAAACTTTAGGGGATATGGATATAATTCATCCATTTTTTTAATTAAAACAAATACAAATTAGATTTTGAATAAGTCTAATTCTTTTTATTTTTATTATTACTCGGCCAAAAGTACACTACACAACAATATTATATTAGTGCCAAAATAATAAGTGACAATATGAAAATTATCACTAATAATATGTATTAAGTGAAAAACTTTTATTTTGTCATAATATGGCTTAGTAGCGACAAAAAACTAATGTTTTGTCACAATATGGCTCAGTAGCGACAACAAACTAATGTTTTAAGTTGTTACAATTAACAATTAGTGACACCCCTATGATAACATAAACCTAGAGACAATAAAAATTGTCACTATAATTTTTAATATTTTTTTTATTATCACTTGATCGTCACCATAGGTGTGTCGCTAATTGTTAATAGTGACAACTCAAATGCTATTTTTGTCACTATTTACTTTGTAATAATCATTAAAGTGACAAAATAAAAGTTTTTGTCGCTTAATATATATATATATAATTAGTGACAACTTTTATATTGTTATTTACTATTTTGTCACTAATTTATTATTTTCTTGCGGAGTATTCATTAATTCAGTCATAACTGATCGAATCGAGTTAATCAAAAATTTCGATTTTTAATATGAATAACCTAAACCAAGCTAATATTGATTTGGTTCAGTCTTCGGTTATAAACTATTTTTGAATTCAATTAAAAAATTATATAAATTTAATTTGTGATGTTTAATGGAACTAGATTCTGACAAATTTTTAAAAATCAGTTATATATGAACTTTGGATAGTTTAATTCAATTTCCAATTCTGTTTAAAAGTAAATCTGCGCGTATACTGGAGATGTGTGCCAGGTTTAATTATTATTATTTTTATTTTTATTTTATTTTGGTGAGGTAATACAAGTGCATGCCGTTGTGTGTGATGAGACTCGTTTTTTCCCAAACACGAGAAAAAATGCATGGATGATCGTCACCCTATTTGGCCTTTGTGGATCCACAGACAAATTAGACCCACGCCAATTGTACCCACGCCACCCCTGATATCTCATCCTTACTATTTTAGCATTTAGCAGTTCGTCTTGTTCGCATTGCAAATGTTTATTCCACACACACACACACACACACGCACACGCATGTATATGTAATGACTTAATGATCCACAACACACAATTCCATTTTTTTTGGATTTTTCCAAAGAAAACTTGGAGTTTTATGCCGCCAAAGTCAGGGATGTAATCATTTGCTCCTTGCTGGCATTTGACCAATTTTAGCTAATTAATCATCTAATTTGTCTCTGAAGAGAGTATTTGTGTGAATATTTTATAAAATATTTGAAAATTTACAATATATAATAAAATATTTTTAAAAAATCTTATAAACTCTCAATGTTTTGATTTTATAAGCTTTTTTTAAGAAATAGAGAGTTTTTAACTTATTTTAAATTTCTTAACAAACTTCTTTATTTTTAGTCATATTAATTATTGTGACACCCCACTCTGGGTAACCCAAAGCTGAGATATCAAAACGTTCCATTCAATAATTATGTACCTAAAATACAATTCAATAGGCTCATAATCAAACATTTCATGCTCATCAGAAATAACAGCGGATTCAAACTTAAACAAACCTGATAAACCGTAAAGTAAAGGCTAAGATTCACATTCTTACATAACAAAATATTTACAATCCCATAAGTCATCCATATCAACATGACATATCACGACATCTCGCGTCCATACTTAGCTATCAGATGATTTCCATATATACATTCAACATCTGATCTATTACAAAACATACTCCTGTCCAGCCTAGAGTCCAAATTCCTTGCTTAGTCCCTGTCTGAGAGAATCAAAATAAACGAGGGGTTAAGTCCAAAGGACTTAGTGAGGGATAACTGTAAGCATAACAGAAGGAATCTATTGAGGAAGAATCAACTCAACAGACTGCAAATCAACAGTCAGGCAGAACAGATCAGAATACGGTCGAACAGTTGATCAGGCAGGCAGTCGGTCGATCAGTCCGAAAATAATCAAAAGCAATCAATAAACAGATTAGATCAATCGAATCAATCTAACAGACAATATCATAACAATCATATCAGTCCCTTAATGGCTCGTCCCGCTTTATAGCTGGGAACAACATATCGCCTCATCCCGAGCTTAATAGCTGGGAACAACATATCAGCTCGTCCCGCTTAATAGCTGGACACAACATATCGGCACGTCCCGTTTTACAGCAGGGAACAACATATCGGCACGTCCCACTTTACAGCAGGGAACAACATATCAGCACGTCCCGTTTTACAGCCGAGAACAACTATATCAGATCGATAACAGATAATAGACAGTCAGATATCAGATCAACAAATAACAGTACGGACGGATAACAGATGTCAATCAAAGGATAACAGTAGATGCCCAAGAATAGCCCTAGCACATCACAGACAAACAGACAGTAGATGCCCAGGAATAGTCCTAGCACATCGCTCATACCTAGGAATAACCCTAGCATATGGCTGACAAACTGAATACCCAGGGAATAGCCCCTAGCGTACACAGACTTACAGAACGAATACCTAGGGAATAGCCCCTAGCGTATCAGACTTACAAATACTCAGGGAATAGCCCCTGGCATATCAGACGTACATATAATTCAGAACAGTATAGAAGTGCCGACATGGCAAATAGTAATAGTACCAGACAGTACATATATCAGAACAAACAGATAGTAGGACAGATAACAGAACGAACATATAGCATATGTCAGAAAACATTCTGGGCGCCAGAACCAATAGAAAATAGAATCAGAACAGAAACAACCCTCACGGGGGTGTCCGATCAGATAATAGAATATCAAAGATCTTAACAGATCACAGATTTCAATAACAGTACAGTCAGTTCAGAAACAATAACCTGCACAGGGGTTTATCACAAATACCTATAAATGAAATGAAGTGCCAGATTGGCAGACCCTCACCTCAGTAATCTCAGAAGTGCTATCACAGTTAGCAGCCTATTGGTCCGTGGGACCCACTTCGTTGTTACCTAACCAAAAGGTAATATTTATAATCAAAATCTATACTTAATTCTATTAATCACAATAATACCATTTGTAATCCAGAATCACTAATTTATCGATTAATACGGTATCTCATTCTTATTTCAAGGTCATGGACATAATCCTAAATCACACCATATGATTAATCCTTACATAGTCAATTCCTTATCAATGCCATTAAATCTTATAATATAATCCTTAATACTATTTTAAATCCAAGTTTTGGCATAATGCATAAGTCCAGGTCCACTTAATCCATATTCCTTGCATAGGAATCAACATACATATATATAAACATATCATCTCTTCCCAATTCCTATTATTGGCAAGGCACAATGCTAAATTAGGAAAGGTACAACACAAGCAACACATATACATTAAAGGTAAAACTAAATCCAAATGCCAAAGCTTGCTACCGGAGTATCAAAACCACAAACCAATTACACGATTGCAATCATCGCGTCGAGGAGGTGAAATTGTCTTGAGGTCGCCAGAGCACCGCCACCAGCCGCAGGAAAACACAAACTCACCACCACCAGAAGCCTTTCAGTCTCCTGAATCCAATTCCACCACTAAATCTGAGTTTTGCCACCGGGAAACGCCTCAAACACCGCCCCAAAGTCCTAAAACTACCTTGCTCTGCCTCGCGGTTCCTGCTGGATTCTGCCTCCTCCACTGCACCAAACTTCTAGGTAAGGGTACCAAAATGATCCTCCAGCTGAACTCTACCTAACCCACACCCCCAGAATCAAGCTTAGCCACCGGAAAATTGAAAACCCATCACCACCCGCCATGACACTCCTCGGTCTCTTCCTTCACTATGGCTCGCCGTTGGTTGTTCGGCCGTGCATGTGGTACTTTCGGGAAGCTGGTGAAGAGGAGAGGAAAAGGGTTGGTTTGATTGTTCAAGATGGCTGCCAGATATGGAGAAATCTGGAGTTGACAGCGGGAGAAGTGAAGAAAGAAGGAAGAAGAAGAAAAAGAAAGGAAAGGAAAGGAAATCGGGAGAAAATGAAGAAGAAGGAAGGAGAAATACTATTTAAAATTCAACTTTCAAAATTTGCAATTTAGTCCCTGAAATGATGAGCTCTCCTCAATTGAGTCCTTATATATATCTTTTTCGAGCCTTAAAATCCGTTTATCCAAAATCTTGATTTTTAAATCCCAATTTTTGAAATACTGAATTTCAGGGGTATTACAATTATAAAATTATCATTACTAAAATTTTATAAACTTTAAAATTTTATTTTATCTAAACACTTCAAAAACTTATTTTTAGAATAAAATTTACTATATTATAAATTCTAAAAATATCGTATAAAATATTAAATATTTTAAATAAATTTAACCATACACCTACAAGTATACTTTCTTAATGGGATTGATGGAAATGATTAAGATTTAAGGGTGGCAATTTTTTCCAACTTTTCCAAGTTACATATTTTTGACCAAAAGCTTGCAATTGACCACGTTTGGTTTTATTTTCATTTTCATTTTTTATTTTCATTATTTCTAAAATTTGAAAAAGTGGTTAGTAAAAATGAGTTGAACATGAATTTGTATTTGGATAGATTGAAGGTGGAGAGAGATAGTGATACTAAAATAGAAAGAGAAGATATATAAGTTATTGAATATATGTTCTGAAAATAAAAATAAAAATAATATCGAATGAAAATATACAAAAAGTAATGTATTTTTATTTTTAAATAGTAGATAATGTGAAAATAAGGTATGAAAATAAAACCAAACGGGCCAGCTTACGCCATTTAAACACTATAGTGCATGCGAATTCACAATGAAATCATACTCTGGCGCATATAGGTTTTAGCAATATTAAATATCAGTTGTTTTAACTAGTCAAAGAAAAAAAGTAGAACGCTGCTGCGTAGTAGTGTAGCAGCTCAGTCAGACATAATCGCCAGCGGAGCAGAATATTTTGATTTAGTTACAAAGCGAACCGTCACCAGATTATTAATCAATGGTTATGCAAAATAGTTTACACCATTTAAATAGTCGTACTGCATGAGAATCACATTTGAGTTTGACTGCCTTTATTTTTGGTGATTTTGCTCTGAGTAATTTATTTCATTCCTTCAATATTCAATATCCTCTTCTCAGATCAAAAGAGGATGAAAGATTCAGTTTTGACCAAATTATATTAAGTGAATCTGATATGAATAATTAAGTTCAATAACAGTAAAATAGGAAAGGAATTAAAGCGGCTCTAATGAATCAAACTAATTAATTAAATAAAAAATTCGGAGAGTCCAAAACCAATTAAGCCCATAAAAAAGGGTAACAAAACTCTTCTAAGCCTAGACCTATAAAAAATAAGCTATAAATATTAAACCCCAAAGAAAATTTGGGCACAGAAAATTATTCGCAAGAATTTGCGAAACTTAAACCTTCTAGAGCTAGAATCTCTTTACATGGTCTCAAAAAAAACAAACCAAATAACTTACTGTCTACTTCCAAGGACCTTACTCCACTCTCATGCAGGATCAAAATCTTATATAACTGAATTTGTTCAAACTAAAAGATATTTCACGAACTAAATGAATTGAAGATCCATAAACTTTAAGATAAATTTTATTTATGGGCACAAAATAAATGTGAAAAGAACCCAACATGAAATTGAGCCGAATTGACAAATAGCTCAAAACTGAAATTGGGCCAACCCAACATGTCTTAACTAGTTCAGCACTTCAGCTATAGAGAGCATTTGATTTCAATGAGGTGTAGTACTTGCAGAACATATAATATCTGATAAACTAACTAAATCTACATGCTAATATGACACTGTGACAACCGAAAACTACACCTAATATCTGAATTTGTATCAAGAGTTGAAGACAAGCCCAAGTGAAGTCAAGTCATATAAGCACAAAAGCATGTCAACTTATTATCTTGTCCACATCATCCTTTTCTTGCTATCCCTCTCTTCTTTGATCCCTTGTACTGAATCTCTGCTTTTCTTGTTACGAGCTACAACGGGCCTCTGTGCAGTGATGATTGGCTTAGTTGTTCTTGAAACTCTGGGAACAAGTTTTGGTGGATCCGAATGCCTTCCTTTGTTGTCACTTAATGGAGTAGGAACTGCATTAGTGTTCTCAACTTCACCATTTTGGGACAATCTCTTCTTTCGTACCTCATGAAAAAGAGATTCATTTTCCCTCACCAAACCGGTCCCCTGACTGGCTCTGCGGTTTACTGAATTCAAACTTCTTAAAATACGATGCCCAACCTCACTGACCGGTGGCTTGCTTTCACTAGGGGTGGAGGGTCTTAATGAATTGGCAGATTCTGCTAGCTGCTTTTCTTGCTCTCTCACTTTATCTTCAAGTTCTTTAATCTGCCATTGGCACAACAACATAATTTTAGCACTCTGAACCACATCTGTAGCTTTGGCTGTACATATTTAAGCTTAATCCTAAACAGGTTCACTTAATATGTCAAAATCCAACAAAATGTTTAAATGTTCACATTTTTTACTCTCATGCTGAATTGCAGATGCAGTTTCTGGAGAAATGAAATAATTAAGTTATAAATATAAAATTACCTTTTTACAAAGTAAGGCACGCTCGGCATTTTCTTCATGTTCTTTCAACTTCCTTTCAAGCTCTTTGACCTAAATAGATGATAGAATCATTTGTTATATAATTAATATGTTGTCAAATCATAATCGTGTGGATTGATCAGACTGCCTTATTTATGAAAATAATTGGTGGTTTTGGAACCTTATTTTGAAGGATTAGAGAACTAGACTCAGACTGTTGCATTTGCTCCCTCAATTTGTTTTCTAGATCATCAACCTGCATTCACAAAGATGATAGAAGTTACTGAACTCTTTTCATTTAGTAAGAAAATGATAAATACAGACTCTGCAACAGATTGAATAGAGTCACAAAATAATTGCATTCGCCATGAAAAATCTTGCGTGTAATAATCAAGAACAGAACAATGACAAGTTGAATTTTTGAAAGAGTTAACTTTAAAAACCTTCTTTTGGTATGCTGTAGATTGGATTTCTTCTTGTTGTTTGAGCTTGTTCTCTAACTCCATCACCTTCAAAAAAACAAGAGAAAATAGTATTAGATAACTTATCTAAACTTTTTCAAACTATTCTGTACTAGAGTCATATAGACAGATACACATCATACAAGTCCATTTGTACCTTCTGTTGAAGTCTTGAACAAGATTCATCCTTCCCTTTTAATCTCTCTGAAAGATTTAAAACTTGTTTCTCAGATTGGCAGTGCAATGATGCCTTAAGCTCTAGTTTGCCTTCTAGTTCTTTTATTTTATCCAATTGGTTCTTGTAAACCTGATCCTTTCCTTTGGCCTTGCTTTCTAGGTTATGTAAGTTCTCTTCAAGCTTTTTCAGAGATTCATCTCTGGACTTACAATCCTGCCTTGCTTTCTCAAGCTATATAAAGAATTAGACAAATGGAGAAGAATGAGGGAAATCTTTAGAAAAAAGAATTCAAGTAATATCTAACGTGATGCTCTCGAACCAGACATACCATTGTTTTCATCTTCTGGAGCTCACTTGTATCGATTTGTTTTCTAGCAGGACCCAATTCAACCCCTCTGACTCGGGTTGCAAAATTTAGTGAACTCAGAGTCTCACTTAAGTCTTGATCTGAGGGACTAATTTGTACAAACATCAAAGTTTTTGAGTCACCGCCTACAAAAATGAGAAAACATCATTCCATAAGAGAAAAAAATCCACCCAACATGAGAATGGAAGTTCTAAAACCTTGTGAAGAGACATGTTCTTTCTAGAATGCAAGAGAACAATCAGCGTTGTTTGTTACCTAATGAATCCTGCAGTATATGGGTCAGCTTGGAGTTCCTGAAAGTAATAACCAATAGACAACAAAGTCAGGCTACATATAAAGTAGTGGTAATAGAAGCAAAATGAAAAGGATAATTAAAGAGGACCTGTACGGTATGTGGCTGCTTTTATTTGCTAAAGCAGATATCACATCTCCAAGAGCAGAAAGTGACCTATTGATGTTCTGAGCTTCTTTGAGCCGGTCACCTTGCACATCAGTCTTTGCAAGCCTCTCACTTCCTGCCAAGTCCACAAGCCGAAGCTTGCTTTTGGTGCACTCTCCAGTGATTAAATTCTTGGCTCTTACCATTATACAGAGCATGCTGAGAAAGAAGGAAAGCACACCAACAAATAGAAAATCTCAGGATCAAACTATAAGGCCATATAATACTAGGCAAGAAAGAAACTAAAACTGAAAAGGCTGCAAAAGCCTTTACCAGTGAGAGCGGCTGCTATGCTCATTCACATTATTTGATCCAATAGCTCGGGCACTGCTTCCTGCTTGCAGGACATTCCAGACCTGTTGTATATTTTCCACTTTGGCTTCTACAATTCCGGGAATATGATGAAATCCTTCAGAAGCTTGCCTTATCTCCAACCTAGAATTATGAAACAGAATACAAGTTTAATCACCTAGCCACACTTTAAAACTATCTTTAATGTATGAATAGAGAAGATGGGAAACACAAGTTTACTTCTTGGATGATTCTATAGCCAGCAAGTCCCTTATCTGTTCGTTGTAGACTTCAAGTACACTAACTGAAATGTTGTACTTGTATGTTTCAGTCCTCTCATTGGCAATCTTAAACAATTCTTCCAGAGTCCTATAATTCACTCCCCGATTCACCTCAGTACCCTCCATTGTGAATGTCTTGCCTGTTCCTGTTTGTCCGTAAGCAAATATACAGACATTGTATCCATCTAATACTGATATTACCATAGGCGCAGCATCAGCAAAAACATCGACTGTTGAGAGAAAAAACAAGACTTAGAAAAGAGTAGATAGATAAACATATTGCTAGACTGATATATCTCCCTCCAAAAAATAGTATCGATAATTTTCTTTAAATATTATGCCCAAAGAAAAAGCTTATATGAAGCACCTTGATCATCTTTTGGTGTGTAAACACGATCAAACTTGAAAGTTTTTTTGGTAGAGCCATTGCATAGAATTCCAAGTTCTCCATCCTTAGCAGCAGCAAAGTCTACCATTGATGCACACCCAGCCATGACCTCTGGCGTGCTTAAGGGACGGCAGCGACAGAATACCCTAATATTTCCTGATATTCAAAGCTAAAAATCTTGAGAACTAAAGAAAGAGAGATGTTGACAATAAATCCAACTAATATGTGATACTGGATAAGCGAAGCACAAATTAACCTTTTGCCTCCTGCACTAGATTATGGAGTTTCCGCCTTTTCATTTGCTCTTCATTGTACTTCACTTTGAGATCTTCACACTGTTCAACTGCACAGTGATTCACATTACATAAAATCCACCTCTTGTGAAAGATCATAAGCCTTTATCTGACTAAAGCTTACCAAGTGCCTGAACTGCAAAAACCATTTTATTCAAGTCAGGAATGGAGTCAGCACATTCATGTGCTTCACGAGAAAGCTGAGAATGCTCTTGTTTCATCACCTGTAAAAGAATTTTTGTTTGCTTCATACATTTCAAGAAACATAAGCCCTGAATTCGGGGACAATACTTTTCCTACATTTTGATAGAAAAGTGACTAATACCTTTACTTTCTGCTCTAAATTATTGATTGCCTCTGTCCAGGTCTTTTGGTCGTGCTTATACTTGCTCAATATGTCCCGAAGCTTGTCAGCTTGCTTCTCTAGAGCTTGATCTGTAGAAAATCCAACAACATTGAATTGTAGAAGCTTAGGTTCCACAAGGTATAACTGCCACAGATTATTGAAACTTTTCGGATGTGGTTGAATATGACACCTCTAAAATCAACTGATTATCACAGTTCTACTATGATTTTTCAGGTCAACTGTCCATACCTAGGGAATATAAAGGAAAAAATTGCAATATTCCAGTGGAGAAAGGACAGTAAAATATAATCACCGCTTATGTTGAATACGACATACGGGGAGCCAATTTTCATTTATCCTAACTACCAAAATAAATCCACCACAACTGAGAAATGTTTCCTTTTCCTCCCAAATCATCAGATCCTGTTGTCATTCATAGATTCACTATGATATCGTACCAGGCATATCCAAAATAACATGACATTTTTCATCCTAACCTGATTAAAATCCAAGACACTAAGGGAGAAATTCTTTTCTTGCATTCTAACAGCTAATTAAGTATATGCAGGAGGAGAGCTCGTCCTTACCTTTTCAAGTGTCCGTGCCACTAGAGTAACAAAGATTCTTAAAGCAAGTTAAGTTAAACTAATAGTTACCCCAAGAGTTCTTTGCCAATCATTTTCTAGGTAATGGTAGATGCTCTTTCTTCTTATTCTAAGTCAAGTTACAAATCCTGATAGAAATTTATCCACATTATAATCTTAAAATTAGCAGGTTGGCATTGTGAGAAACCTTACCAGTGAGTGAATAAGATCTACTAAAATGCATTCCAATAGAAAATGCAAGTTGGATGTATATGGTGTTATGAGATTTTCTGAGTTTTTACACCACCGCCAAATAAAGGAAGGGAAATGATATTCTGACCCATCACAGTAAAAGATATGCTGCACAATCACGTTTAGAAATTCATTGACATCTAAATGGAAATACGTAGACGCACTTCATATCTTGTGCCACCATGGAAGTTACTGTATATGCTCTTTTCCCGGCAAAAAAGCAATTGAAAACAATCAATTCACCAGTTTTAAATCTTACCAAGGGAATATGTTTGGAATGTCTTATTGTCCAGTTCCATCCTAACCTTCTCCAATTGTTCGTTAGCAGCAGTCCAAGACATCCAAGATTGATAACATTCATCAGTCTTTCGCTGCAACATATCTTTCAAATCTTGTATATTTTTCTCATACTTGGCTATCGATTTCATTTGTGGAATTTTTTTCTGCAAGATCAAAGCATTGCATAACTATAAGAAGTAGCAGGATGGAAAAAGATCACGACAATAAACTTGGACCCTTGCCCTTAACGTGGTCCAGGTGCATGTTTAATTGCATCATACCTTAGCTGAAGGGTATTTTATCTCAGTAGAACAGTTCTTACATACAAAATATTCACGAGTGAGCTGAGAGGCTGCAACAAAAGAAAGATAAAAAATTCATAAGATAATTTCTAATAACTCAAACCATGTCAAACAATTTAGCTGGGGAAAGAAAAACACCTGATGTCTTAGGTGCTCTTCTAACACAGATTCCACTAACTACTGGGCTTCCAAGAATCCCTTCAAACCTTAAGAGAAGAACTCCATCATCCTTAATAGAAACTCTAGCACCAACCAATTGCAAAGGTTTGTTGGATCCGACAATTGAGAAGATATCAAAATCAGACAGAATCTGCATTGAGGATGGCTCTGATTGTAAACTACAAGCATGAATACTTCAGGCTTGCTCATTATAAAACAGTAAGCTATAAAAAATTCACTTGCCTTTTCATCTTGCACAAAAACATTAAATACTCGCATTCCTTTGGGCCCATAAATGTTTATAATTTCTACAAAATGAAGATCGAGAAAATAATCCCCAGGCAGAAGATTTTCAATGCGGTAGCAGAAATTTCCCAATCGGGCTGATTGATAAATGAATGAACATTCTGCACCCTCAGTGATGAACTCCTCAGTTTGAAATGTATCTCCACCTTCAAAAAACTGATCTCCCAGAAATTTAATACCAGAACCTGATTCCATCTGTGTCATGGCACCAGCATTGACAAAAAGCACAATTTCCTCTAATTCAACAAAGAAATGAGATGAAGTCAAAAACAACATGCCCAGTATCAAGGACAAGAGGATAACATAAAACACATTCGCCTAACTCTTAGAAACCAACATGGATTTTTTGTAATAAGCTCAAAAGGCTTAAAGATGAAAAGCCATTTTTCAGAAATTTTTTCCTCTACTATATGGTCTGCAAATGCATCAACAAACACGAGCAATCTACTCTCCCACACAATCCCCCACCTTGAGTTTGCTTATATCTCATGAAAGGAAAGCTCAGTGGAAGCACATGTATAACAAATACAATACTCACAAGGTTTCAATCGATGTCCCAAAAAAAAATGTTAAAAGAAAAAGCTTTTTTTTTCTATACAAATTCTTTCTTCAAAAGAACCAATTCACATATGCCAGAGCTACTACTCCCAAATATCTTCCTAAATTCCTCAAATTAGACATTTGTTAATCTAATTCCAATAAAAATTATACTTGAATGTCACTGCTTAAGAAAAAATAGAATTTTGGTTCAAAAAAGAGAAATAATTTATAAGCCAGCAAAAACTTGGAGGATAAAATCACTTAGCGTAATAAATCAACAATTTTCTTCACTTTACAAGGAAAAACGAATTTGAATGTTGAATTTTTTTCCTTTCTGACAAATGTGTAAAAGACCAACCTGCAAAAGAAGGATTTGTAAACCCACTAGGGATTAGTCTTGAACCAGAATCACAAACCATTGCATCAGGTGATGACTCTTTACTTTCATCTTCTTCCATGGCAAAAACTTCGGTTTCTTGATTCAAACTTTCTGCCTTTTCCCAATCAAAACCACTAGAAAAGACACTTGGATCCGTTATATGAATTTCTGGATTCTGCTCAAATGAGTTCAATTCAATGTTCTCCATGGAATTTGGCTTTTGTTGAGAAAAAGAAATGGCTACTTTCTCTGCAACAAGAGTGCGTGTCTTCGAGCGTTTTGGCGTTTGAATTTGGTGATCCACTATCCGTTCAAATTATGTGACCGTTAATGCCTTTTTGGGACTGTACGCACCTTGGGACAGAAAAAATGTTGAGAGGTGTACAACTACAATTAACTAAAATAACGGGCGAATAACAATTAACTTAGTGTCAACAATGGATACAACGTAATTTTAGTCCAAAATTAGGGGTAACAATTTGGGTGCGTAAGATGGGTTCGAATTAAATTGAAATAGGGATATAATATATTAAATTTCTCATTCCAAATCAAATTCAACTTGATGACAACCTGAAAATGCAACTCTAACCCAACTTAGATCGTATCAGGTCAGGTTCGGGGTCGACCTGATTTTTACTAGGTTAACTCATCAACTCAAATCCACCTAATCCAACATGCTAATGATTTAAAATAATTATTTCAAATACTTTTTTTTAATTTTTAGAATTTTTTGGTATTTTTTTTAATTTTATCTATTATTAATTATTAATAAATTAAAATAGGAGTAAGAAGTTCTTATCATAAATTTACAATAGCAGCTTTCTAAATTTTTTTTAATTGAACCACATAATATATTGATTTTAGGACTTCTATTTTCTTTTATGTTCTACCATATATCATCATTATAAAAATATCAAAATCACAAAGTATTTTATTTTTAAAAATAGCATGCTTTTTCAAGTTTTATCACTCGCTGCCTTTAATTTTTGTATCTTTTATGTCAATCAAATTGTCCCTTTTAACTTCTTAAAATGGCATTATTATTATTATTTTTTTACTTTATATTGAATCAATTAATAGCATGTAAGTCAATAAAAATATATCATCAATCAAATAAGTAAACAAGTATTTTAATTAAACACATAATTTATGATAAAAACTTATTTGAGTCTTTTGAATTTTTTTATAACCTTTCAATAGAAAGAACTATTGTTTATTTATATATACAAAATTTTGCATTGCATAAGGCCCAAAAAAAATATCTAAGACAATTCAGTAGTCAAAGCAATGTTTTGTTAACTCTTTGCAAAACAACTTTCATGTCCGCTTGATACCCAAAAATAACAATTAGAAGCAGTATAAAATTATAATCATCCATCCTATATATTTGTGAAAATAAATAAGATCGAAAATTACTAAAATAGTAATTTTGATATTGCTATAATTTAACTTTCAAGTTTTATTTTTCTTATTTTATATTTTTACTCCTAAAAAATGTAAATTTTATTTATTTAATTCTAGTTTGATCAAGTTGGTTTAGGTGGGTTCGAATTGTCGTATGACCCAAAATCAAATTTTTGGTTGTTCGTATAACCCGAAATTCAACACAACCCAACCCATTTTTTTCATATGCTTATTTGTGTCAACCTTGTTGGACCCAAACCCAATTTTTTTCGTGTCGAACTCATGTCGGGTTATCGTGTCATGTTGAAAATTGACACCCCTAAAAACATAGAGTATAAAATCAAGGAGGTTCGAATCTATCGAATTTCTAACATGCATGTGTATAAATAAAAAAATAGATACATAGATTCAATCATATTATTATTTCAATTTTTGCAAGTGAATGAGTATTTTAATATTTTAATTTATTATGTAAAATATTATATATATATATATATATATGTATTTACATTTTTATTTATGCGGAGGATGACTATTAGTTTTCAACCACCACAATTCTATGTGTATGTTCCTCAAGTTTTATTTCAAAGATAAACTCTGTCTTGAGGTTTCCAAATTTGTGGCTTTCCATCTTAGATCTTGAATTTTGAGAGAAAAAAGTATGATAAAGTAATTTTAGAAAAATAGAACAATTATTCAGAATGCATATTGATATGGAATAAGAGTGTAATCGATGCCAAAAATAATCTGCAAGAGCACCAATTAATAAAAACAAGAACAATTTTTCCTTTCTGAAGTGTATGAATGTCTCTTACAACTTTTTACAAAGTCTTTTATATGACTAAGGACCCCACTACCTGGGATCATAAATGTCCACTAAGTCACTAATTATCTGAATACAACTTAATCACCAAAATGAAGAAACATGGAACCCATGTTCCTCATTTTTCTGTTGTGCATTGAATTATGGGAACCAAAATAAATCTAAATGCAGCTAGGCTCTTTCTCTAGGTTCAGCTCGACTCTTCCATGAGTTCACCTCAGCCAATTGAGTCAGCTCGGCTCAAAAAAAGGGATATTGTATCTGAGCCCAACTCTAGTTATAGCAGCCTTAATGCGTGCTTTTAGCTTGGGCTATTATATACATATCACATCTCCCCCCACAATTTAGTTCAAAGTAGTTTGAACTATAACCAAGTCCGAGCTAAAAGTAGATTAGGCTTAATCAGTGCTGAGATGAAAAGGAGAACTTCAATTTTGTTGCCATCATTTCTGCCAATATGAGCTACCCTGCAATTACTGCTGACTTTATTTCCATAATAGCCGAGATATGTTACCAAGCGAAATCGAGACACATTACCATGCAAGGCTAAGACGTGTTCCTATGCAAGGCTGAGACGTGTTACCATGCAAAGCCGAGACGTATTGCCTTGCAAAGTTGATTCTGTTTCCATAGTAGCTGAGATGTCTTTTTGGGCGACTCTATTGATTTGGCTTTCATAATTGCTTCATTTTTGGTAATGAGGGTGAGGTTTTTATTTCTGAGGGTCTTTGATTTTGGCTTGGCCCAGAATGGTGAATTTGGGTCGAGCTGAAGCTCAGTTGAATCTTCATCATGCCCATTCTGGCTTTCCTCAGCTATTTCAGGATAACTTCAATTTAGCTCAGTAATTGCAATCCCACACCATCCTGCTAGCGTTACCGCATAGCTCGGTTATTACCAACGTGGCTCAGCCAAATGCTATATCCCCATTGCTCTTGCTTTAGCTTTGTTCACTTGGTTTGGCTTGTTGGAACCAAAGTAAATTTGAGTACAACTCGGTTTATGTAAATACCTATGCCCTTTCTTCTTGGTCATTCAGGGACCCATACTGTTCAATATTGCCATACAGCTTAGTTCAGCCAGTTAATTCAGCTTAGCTAATTGTGATGGCTCGGCTCAACAAATGTAATATTTGGCCCCAACTCTAATTACTGTAGCCCTAATGCGTGCCTTTAGCTTGGGCTATAATATCCATATCACATCTGCCCCCGCAATTTAATTCAAAGAGTTTGAACTATAACCAAGTCCAAGTTAAAGGTAAATTAAGTTTGCCTTACCGTAATGAATAGTATTTTGCCAAGATGAAAGCTATGGCCGAGGTAGATGTGCTGCTGAGATGGATATTATTTTCCAGACACCCTGAAGCAATGAGCGATGCATTACCGAGATGAGAGCTATGGCTGCATTGATTTTGTTTCCTTAATCGTCGAGACGAGCTGCCATGCAACCGTTGATTTTACTACTAAGACGATTTCCCATGCAAATTCCTTGATTTCATTGCCAAAACGATCTCCCATGTAATCTTTGATTTTGTTGCCAAGATTCCCCATGCAATCTTTGATCTTATTGTTATTGCCGAGACCAATGATGCATTGTTGAGATGATGGCAAAATCAATTCTGCCAAGTTACCATACTTGCAAACCGTGGCTCAATTTTTCTCCTATTTAATTATTCTCCTGCTGAGGTGTTTGGCCCGTCATTTCAGCTTTCAAGCATTTTGGCATGCTGCATCCTTTTGTATGGAAACTTCAAGTGGTCTTGAAATGAAATTTCCTTGTTTCTATTTTCGCATCTAGAATGGGGGTTATAGGCTCGTGCACTTCATCCGAGCTGAATTTACTTGAGCCGCTGCTCTTTTTTACATGTTAGCTCATCCGAGCCATTTTTACTTGGACATTCGACCTTTGCAGTTTAGCTCATTCGAGCTGATAGACATTCATCCTTTGTAAGTTAGTTCATTCGAGCTGATTTCACTTGTACAATTCGTCTTTTGTAAGTTGGCTCATCCGAGCTGATGGACATTCATCCTTTGTAAGTTGACTCATCCAAGCTGATGGACATTCGTCCTTTGTAAGTTGACTCATCCGAGTTGATGGACATTCATCCTTTGCAGGTTAGTAATTCGAGCTGATGGACATTCGTCCTTTGTAAGTTAGCTTATCCGAGCTGATTTCACTTGGATATTCGTCCTTTGTTGGTTAGCTCATCGGAGCTGACTTTGCTTTTGCATTCGCCACTTTTTTGTTTGGACATTCGTCCTTTGCTCAACTCATCCGAGCTAATTTGGCTTTGGCATTCGCCACTTGGACATTCGTCCTTTGTTAGGTCATCCGAGCTTATTTCAGTTGGACATTCGTCCTTTGTTGATTAGCTCATCCGAGTTGACTTTGCTTTAGCATTTGCCACTTTTTTGTTTGGACATTCGTCTTAGCTCCTCCGAGCGAATTTTGCTTTGGCATTTGCCACTTTTTTGTTTGGACATTCGTCCTTTACTTAGTTCATCCAAGTTGATTTTATTTTAGCATTACTTCTGTTTGGACATTTGTCCTTCACTTAGCTCATCCGAGCTGATTTTGTTTTGGTATTCGCCACTTTTATGTTTGGACATTTATCCTTTGCTTAGCTCATTCGAGCTGTTTTAACATTCACCCCTTGGACATTCGTCCCTTGTTAGCTTATCCAAACTGATTTTGTTTTGGCATTCACCATTTTTTTTTTCTTGGACATTCATCCCTTGCAGGTTGGTTCATCCGACCTGATACACTTTGTATGAGAGAAAAGGACTTGGAATTTCAAAATCAACTTACAAGATCAAATTAAGCAAAATAAAAAGTCAACAGAATTGATCATGCGAAAGAAACTATAAAACAGAAACTAAAGGTAAATTTCAATGAAACATGATTACGTGTAAAAATGTCTGAGGTTCTGCACATTCCACGACCAAGCTACCACCTTTCCTTCCAGCGTCTCCAGCTCGTATGCTTCTCCCCTCATCACTTTAGTCACCTTGTAAGGTCCTTCCCAATTGGGTCCCAACTTTCCTACATTTCCCAATGTATCAGCTCTCCTTAGTACCCAATCTCCCATCTGAAAGCTACGAAGTTTAATCCTTCTGTTGAAGGTGGTTTGCCTCCTTTCTCTTTTCCTTTGTTTTCTTCCTCAACTCCTCCTCTTTCACCTCACAATCCTCTTCTTCGTGGATATATTTTTCTGCTCGTCGTAGGAGCTCATCATAACTATCCGCAGGCCTTCTGCTCAAAGACTTGAAGTAATGGCTAAGACAAAGTCCTTGAGCAAAAGCACTACTTAACAACTCAAGAGTGGCCAAAGGGACCTCCAGAGCAGCCGTGGTGAACCACTTTTTCTCTATACTTTATTCTTTCCCTGCCGAAACGAATGTAAACTCTGCTTACTGCGCCTATACTATTTGTTGCTGGTGAATTGATGTAAGAACTTTCTAGCTAAATCCCTAAACATATGAATAGACAGGGAGGGTAACTGTCCAAACCACCTCCAGGCAGCGCCTCCTAAAGTACTCAGAAAAGTCTAACGTTTCACTCAATCAGAGAATTGATACAACAAAGCTAAATTCTCGAATTCATAGAAATTATCCACAGGATTAGTCGTACCAGTGTACCTAAGCATAGCAAAGGATTTGTGATTCTTTGGGAAGGGATCATGCAAGATAGCTTCAATAAATGGAGAAGCTTTGACATCTTCCCCAACCTTTCGTCCTATCCTTCTCTTCATCTCCAGCAACTCTCTCCTCATCTCCTTTATTTCGGAAACTAAGTCTGCCCGGGGCTTCTGCCTCTCCTTATCAAGACCACATCGCACTGACACCTGACTTTCTTCCACCCCCTCGGAGTCATCTGCTAATTCAGTAGGGAGTCATCTACCAATTCAGTAAGGATCTTTATCTCTGTTTCTTTTAGCAAACAACGATTGCTTCCCAACTTCGTCTGCTCATTTAGCGACCCTATCAAGGGTGCTACCATTGGCTCTTGCTCCCCCATCATGAATAATCCAGGATTATTAGGAAGTGGTGGTCCAGCTATCATCGTGCCCTGTGCAACTGCTCCATAAGCAGTTGTCACTACAGGGCCTTGAGCAGGGGCTCCGCTCACAAGCATGGGTGCCACCAACGTGGCTGTCATCCTTACCGGAGGTGCTAGATTAGTCAACACGGGGGCAGAGGGAAAGGTACCAAGATAGAAGGGGATGTGATATTGGGTGCAATTCCTAGCAAATAAGGAATGACCACAGGGATTGGCGGCATCAGCAAAGGTGCTACAGGGATCTCTTCGACAGACTGAGTGGAAGCGATGATACCGAATGTTGACCACAAGAAATTGGCCAGTTGCTTAGTAGTCATTTGTCCCACCCTTGTAGGTACTGAAATGGTTTCTCCTGTCAAAGTGGTTGGTGTCACAACTACTGAAGAAGGAACTGCGGCAGCCATGGTTGCTAGTTCACTCTGCATCACCACCACCATACCTGTTTCTGTGTCATCTCTAGAATTACTCATTTCCTCACGTCCCAACCCTTAATCTGGTTCCCATAGACAGTGCCAAATTGATGCCAAAAATAATATGCAAGAGCACCAATTAACAAAAACAAGAACAATTTTTCCTTTCTGAAGTGTATGAATGTCTCTTACCACTTTTTACAAAATCTTTTATATGACTAAGGACCCCACTACCTGGGATCATAACTGTCCACTAAACCACTAATTATCTGAATACAACTTAATCACTAAAATGAAGACACGTGTAACCCATGTTTTTCTTTTTTTGGTTGTGCATTGAACTATGGGAACCAAAGTAAATCTGAATATAACTAAGCTCTTTCTTTAGGTTCAGCTCGGCTCTTCCCATGAGTTCAGCTCGGCCAATCGAGTCAGCTAGGCTAAAAAAACAGGGGTATTGTATCTGAGCCCAACTCTAGTTGTAGCAGCCTTAATGTGTACCTTTAGCTCGGGCTATTATATCCATATCTGTAATAATACAGTTGATGAGGCATGCTATTTTTTTTATGAAAAATTATTTGAATATGAGAAAAAAGGGAGATAAAGTAATTTCACAAAAATAATAATAAGATAAAAGTACAATACTTAGAGTTGATATAACATGTTTTTCGAAGGGAAAGTTGTTTAGATGATTCTTCTGAGATTTCTTTTCAAACTCCATAAATATATAAAGGTTGAGGGAAAACTCATTGCAAATATCGAATTTTTGGAAAAACTAGTATTTGTAATTAATTTAATCTTTTGTGTAGTGGAATTAACTCATAGTTTTGGAAAACTAACATTTTTTATATTTTCTATTTTTGGTAAAAGGTAATATTAAATGAGATCAGTATGTAATGGAAAGTAGATTTTAAACATTAATATTTTAAAATTTTCGGTTGCAATTCTTTAGCTAAAACTTGTTTTTCTTCTTTAAAGATTCTTTAATTGAAACTTAGTTAGTTATGCATTAAATTGACACTCCTTTTAATATTTACACTGGCATTTATTGTAGCATATTGATGTGAACAATTAATACTATAAGAACAATTTGGTAAAAAAACTAAAAAAGTTCCAATGGATTAAATTAATTAATTAAATAAAAGGGCTAAAGAGCCCAATAATAAATTAAACCATGAAGTGAAGTCCTAATGAGCCTAAGCCCACCAAGAAAAAAACTGTAATGCTAAACCCTACAAAAACTTGGGCACAAGAAATTATTTACAAAAGACTCTAGAATTTTTTAGAGCAAAGGATCTCTTTGCATACATTCTAGAGAAAACGAACTAACTTTCTGTTGTCTACTAGAAAGGACCTTACTCCACATCCGTGTAGCATCATTTTAGCACTATTGTGGAAACTCTAAAGGACGAACTAGGAATGCTAATGATGTAGACGAGATCAAGAGCTCACGACTTTAGCAACTAGGTAGTCCCGACATTAGAGAATGTGGAAAGTTACCAACCTAAAGAACCGCATCAACGGGTACAAGATCCATCTCCAAACACACAACTTGCACCAAAGGAGACGCCCGTGCAGCAAACACTTCCTTCCAGAGATCCTATTTTGTCTATAACCTAGGAGGCATTAAAGACCCTGTTGGAGAACTCCATTATCATAGCTGCAGTTAAGGCAGTCGCCCAATACGCTAAAGAGCACCGCCTTCTAGAGCTACAACAATCCTCCTACTGGAGTCGAGGGACTTCATCCTTCTTAGAGAGAATTAAACGAAGAACTAACTCTAGACATGGCACCACTTCTCTTTCTCTACCCCAACAAGGTGACGCACACTCTCACTCCAAGTGATTCCACCCAACGCATACCCATGGATACCGAAGCCCAAACATATTCCTTAATGTCACATCCATTAAAAGGAGCAAGGAGCCAATATCATCCCCTCAGTTGTTGTTCTCTTGAGGTGCAACCCTTTCTCTCCAGCCATCTTGGCAAAAGTACCTTCCCCTCAAACAAAGATAATTCAATTACTAAAGTTTGATGGTATTACAGATACTCAAGAGCAATTAGATAATTTTTTGGCAAGGATGGAGCTCTACGACTTGAGCAATACTGCATATCGCAAGCTTTTGCACACCACCCTCACAAAGCATGCTCTGACATAGTTCAACTAGATGCCAACTAGATCCCTCAATGGATAGGAGGTGTTGGCACAATGTTTCCTCCAGAACTTATCCACCAATCATAGATACCCCAAAGCAAACTTGCTTGTTTACCACCTAGCAGAACGATGGAGGTGCTTGAGAACTTACTTTAACTACATCGTCCAAGCAATGCATGAGATCCCCCGTATCAGCCAGGAGCTCCTACCCATCATCATCCAATAGAACTTGAAAGTACATAAATTTTTTGGAGTCGATTGCTGGGAAACCTTCTACTACTCTGGAAGAGTTCTTGATGCATGCTGAGAAGTATATCAAGATTGAGAAAGCCATAACTACGTAGAAAGCTCATATGCGCAAAGTGTGAGACGAAGGGAGTAACAACAACAAGAAGCAAGAAGATCTTAGACACAACCCTCTCCATGCACTTACCACACACATGCCCCTTACTATTCTTAGGGTAAGAATTTTGACAACAGCAATGCAACGTGGTCTCATTTAATGACATTCGCAGAAACAACAAAGGATCTAAAGCAAACAAAGTCAGACAAGTGGTGTCATTTCAATCGTAATGATGAGCACACCATGGATGAGTGCAGATGCCTAAGAGATGAAGCTAAAGATTGATTCAGAAAAGACACCACAAGAAATATGTGCAAAGAGGCCATGCATACGTAAAAAAAGCCCATAGGCAGAAGGTAGCGAAGACTGCCAATAATAACCTGATGATAGTTCGAATCCTAAGGACCATCAACCCCAACAAGATTTCGAGAACCTTCCTATAGCTAGGGTAATCTCAGTAATATCAGGAGGACTGACTGGTGGAAACTCCGTCAATGCTAGAAAGGTGCTAATATGAGCTGTGATGCAAGCATAAGCTTATGTAATAGATCCCATCTTGGGAACCTTCGAGGTATACCCACCAACACCTAGTATCACCTTTGGAGATAAGAATATGGAGCTCGTGCGAGAAGGCCACAACGATGCACTAGTGATCTCTGATCCCTTCCTAACTTCTAGGTAAAGAAAATATTAGTAGATAGTGGTAGCTCAGTAGATATACTATTTCACGATGCATTCCTCCAGCTGAAAGTGGATAACACACTACTACAAAAGATCAACACCCGTTTATAAGATTCACGAGAGACACAATGGAGGCACTAGGAAAAGTGCCGCTACCCCTTTCTCTAAGTACTCACTAGAAGAAAGCAACAAAGATAGTGAGATTCCTGGTAGTAAAGACCTTATTTACATACAATGCAATATCAAGGAGACCCACTTTGAGCCTGTTCCAACCGATGATTTCAACACATGCTATGGACTTAAAATTCCCCATGCCAAGTGGAAATGGAGAAGCTATTGGTAACCTGAGAGCACCTATAGAATGCTATGCCAACACCGTAAAGAGCATCAAGAGTCATGCTTCTCAGATAAATCAGACTAAGGAACTGCAAGACAGTAAAAAGAGAGATAAGGGCAAAGATATGTTGTAGGACACTAGCGTCCTCGAGGTATTCACACTGGAGACTACTCCCTATACTGCTTGAACATGCCTCCCAAAGGGCCTGTAGTGGACTTTTTCAGAATGGATATCACATGCTTCCTAAAGGATCCATAGTAGATTTATGCCTACAACTACATGCCTTTGAAGCGGCCATAGAGTAGATTACACTGGGTTGCTACTCCCAAAGGTCCTATAGTGAGTTTACGCTTAAAGATCTTGGTGAGCACTTCAGATGAGGAGGTGCAGTCATGCAGAAGGTCAAAGGTATAAGAGAAAACACTAAAAAGTTAAGAAAGCACATTTATTCATGAAAGCATTAGTAACAAAGAGGGTTACCATTCTTGAAAGGGTAGGCTTTATTTAAAACAGATATAGATTTAATTATGCATAAAAAAACAAATAACAATACTCTTAGAAGAAATAGAAAGTGATAATGAGTGCGTCAAAGCAATGTAGGGGACGACTTCTCAGGGCGAGCACAGTAATGGTCTTAGAGTTTTGGAGTCTATTGGTATATTCTTCTTCCTCCATGACTTCCTATGGTGCTTTTGGTTGGTCATAGTAGCAAGAAATTTGGTTTTTTTCAAGGTGATAGTATTTTGGTTGAGCTCCAAACAATACTTCCCTAGTTGTTCTGATGACTCCTATTATAGGAACGAACGTCATGCTTGTGGGTAGTGCATGGCTCTACTCCTGGTTGCGAGTGTTTGTTGGGTTCTTTTTTTCTAATTCGTGACTACTCTTCAGTAGAGTTTTTCTGCTCGTCAACATATTCACTGAGGTACCCTTGTCGGATCAACACCTCGATTTGTCTTTCAAGTTACAATATTCTTCTATGGTATGAGTACTTTGGGGATTTTCACCTTATTGAACTTTTCAAAAATATTAAGGTGTATCTGATCAAGCCTTACAATGTGACAATCTGAAGTATCTTTTCCTTTTTGGTTGCAAGGGTTGTGTACTGGATGGTTGCCCGTCTAACGTACCTGCATTTCTGTGACCTCCTTTGAGAGGGGTTGGCTCCTATTTCTTATGCCCCTTTGGAGGACGAGGTCCCCTTTTTCAAGTAGTAGGATTATTGTGGCTCTTCCACATGTCAAACGACCGCATTGCAAGGAATCTAACAATTACACTCTCCAGTAGACTCATCAATATCGCCAAGGGTTGCTTGTCTGGTGTACCTCTTTTTGTAAAATAATTAAATTATTTTTTTTTCCTTATTATTTCATAATGGCGGGAATTTTCACTCAAATTTATCATACTTATGGAAGGGGAAGTTTGGTAAGATGATAAATTTAGAGGAAAAGTTCTTGAAATATTTTTGAAAAATGAGAATAAAAATTAATAATTTATATATTTCAAAAAGAGAGGTAAATGTATCTGACCATTTCAATTGAAAAAATAATGATGCATGTTAGAGTACTATAAGTTAATTAAGCATTTTTAAACTTTAATTAAATAGGTCAACAAGAAGTACAACAAGTGAAATAAATTCTAAATTTAATGATATTAATCCATATGAGAAATACATCGAGCAACTTAAAAATAGTGCCTCTTTTTATTAAAAAGTAAGAATTGACTATTGATCAAGGATCAATATCGTAGCCATTTAGGAGCTTAATTGCAAGAGATTTTATGATATGTGGGATGATGAGCTAAGCCATAGTCAATTCACATTTCATGTAGAAGTCTCTTATCATATGAACTTGATCATAAAAGATTTAATGATCATAGAATATTTTAATTAAATCACAGTTATGTGTAATATTAAATGAGCACATCACCACAATATCACTAGAACGTTAAATGGTAAATGTATTTAACTTATCGGTTTGATGTATAAATTATTTGGTGTTTGATAATGAGTTAGACCAATTAAAAAACCACTAGCACGGTGGAGAATGGTAACCAATTTATTGCTTTGTCATTGTAGCCAATTCATAATTTAGTAATTATCTAAACTATATATTAAGTGTGAGGGTCTTAGTGGTGTGTCATTTTATAAGTTGACAAAATTAACCCCACTTGAAAGGATAATGATGAGATAGCTTTCTTTTATTTTCTTCCCCCTTTCTAATTTTTTTCTTCTCCTATTATTTACTTGTTTTTCTATTTTCTTCTATTATTTTATTTCATATTAATTTTGGTTTTTATTTATCCTAAAAATTAGAATAAATATACCGAAAATATTGTAGTAACATAGAAAAGAATAATTAATCATTTTATTTATTTTAATACTATAAAAATCTCAGCACACACATCAAGTATGCCAAAATTGCTAGTATATATAATTAATCGAATTAGGATTTTTAGTCATACTAATTTAGATTATACATGTGAAAAAAAGGTATAATAACTACTAAAAATTCTTAAGTTCAACCATATAACTGTAAAAGAAACTTCTAATATCTAACAAAACATACATTATGCATGGGTCATATTGTCAATGCAATTGTACATGATAGCATTCTACGTGACTCTACACAATGAAACTTCATAGGGGGCATTAATCTACTTAGCCATTAACTTTGATATTTATACATTTGGAGTGCAATTTTCATCCAAAATATTTAAGTTCTAATCTATTAAATTTATGTATAAACTTTACATATATATAAGATATATAAGGAAATTATTTTCCTTTTCATAAAAATGTGATTATAACCAGTTAAGGGTATATGTAAAAAAATTTACCTTTTGCAATTGAATTTAGTTTGAAAGTGATCTCAATTTTCACATCAATTCATTCTTCTAACACTATTATTAGATAAACTGATAATCATAAATTTGGACTACAATCCACCAAGTGCTACGTTTTTGTAATCATCTAAATCTAACCAACTAAAAAATAATTAAGTGAACACAAGATGAATAATGAGAAAATAAAATGAAAATTCAATCATCTTTAAAATCTTTTATTTATAATAAATCATTACACAATGTAACTTATTATTGTTAACATTTTAAACCTCACACAATTGTGTTCTTTATTAAAATAAAAGTACAAATAATATGTGGGAAGATGCATATTTTTATGTATAATATATCAAGATATTACTTTTCTACTAGTGTAAATGTTAAATATGAAGAGGTTGTAAAGAGTTTGAATAATGATAACTGATTAACTATTTTGTTAACCTTTCAAAAAATTAATGATTTTATGCATAACTTGATTGTTGTGTCTTAAAATTTTGAAGGTTGACAGATAACAACAATATTAATTCAAAGTTATGCCTAATAAATAGTCATATCTTTTTTTACACATGTTCATATCATTTATGTAATTTCATATAATCATGTCTCTCTTTTGTAATTATAATTGGAATGGATAATTTTTTACTTTTCACATTTTCATTTTAACAAACCATATTATTTTCAATAATTTATTTTTAATTTTAATTTTCCATTCACATGATGAAATTGATTTTAATATTAAGTTTTCCTACTTAGAATAATTGATTAAAATCAAAACTTTCGAGCCAACTTTTAATAATCCCCATGTGAATGTAATTAATGGATATGATTATGTTAACTCATTAGAAAGCTCAAGTAAAAGTTGTTCTATGTATATGTTTCAATTATATTACTATTGGAAAAACCAATCCGATATCATTGTTTTATATGAAATCTTAGATATAGTACCAGTGATCTCATATAGGTTCGGCGCCCTAAAAGTTGTTCATGTACCAATTGAATTGGATTTGAAGTTCATTTGTGGGTAAAATTGGACCGAATTTGCTACTTCTTTATTTGTCGAGGATGAAGGAGAAAAAAAAAAACAAAAACAAACACAAAAAACAAAAAACTGCAAGAAAGAATATGAGGTTTAAATTAAAAAAGTGATAATGAAGGAGATTCTACTTAGCAATTGAGCAGGGCTTAGAAGACATGACGTAGCATATATTCAACTCTGAGTAAATTTGTAATAATAAATCATATTTCAAACTGATCACAAATAAATGTTTTACATATAACCACATTTATCCTTCAGTTATTCTATTTACTAGAGAAAGTTCTTGCCCAAACATATAGGTATATATATCTACGAGTATAGATCAACACTAATTATTAATAGTTTAAGCATGCACCAGCTAGCTAGCTAGAGCATAGACTAGCCAGAACTTCAGATAAACTATATGGCCTGGCAAATCATTTTTGAGATTAAGGAGAAGGGTGTTGGATAGAAGATGTGGGAATGATGTGTAGAAATTGATGGTAAGGAACAAAGGCAGGAACATATGGATAAAAATTATTAAAAGGATATGCATTTTGTGGTACACCAACAATAGGAAACTTGCTAGTACTGCTAGTGTCATAACCCAAAAGTTATTTTGACACATAAATGGAAGCCAGTGATTGGCCATTTTGCATTGGAAAAGCAACTGTATCTGACTCACCTAAACATGGTTTTGATGCATGTTCGAATACTGAAGGATAATGGTTGGGCATTTTGCTTTCCAATTAGTCCACCATTATTAGTAGAGAGATTAGGTGATTGACGTACACATGATCACCAGAGAACGGTGTAGGTACAACTATAGGAATGGAGATTGATTGTTCATTTATTCTAATTATGACTTGATAGTTAGGATCAAGGCCTCCCGACACCTGTAGTAATCTCTTTGTACAGCTGGTTGAACTTCACATTTGTGCATAACCAATATCATGATCGATAGAATCAAGATAAAAAGGCTTAATTTCCATTAATATTGCTATTATTATTGCCTTATAAGTGTTTGTGTCAATTGAAAAAAAAAAAAATATATATATATATATATATATGGGGTGATTATGATGCATTTGCTTAATTTCATGAAGCACTATTATTTATAGAGGAAAGAGGCCCTTTAGGATTGGTGTGGATATCAATTAATTAAGTAGAATGATAGCTCCTTTGTAGCATTGATAGGTTGTGCACATTACATTTATGTATATGCCAATGGACAACTATTCTACGAGGTATATATATCATATTGACTGTAGTAGTTGTCCATTGATGATACTTCACTTCAAATTAACTTTGCTGCTATCTACCAATTTATGTTATATATACACTTTGTTAAGTATTCTCATGATCAATATGTATATAACTTTTTCTAAAATTTACAATCAAGATATACATAAGATCGATCATTAACTCATTGAAAGACTAAAACTAATTAATGGATTATTATCTTTCCATTTCTCCACCTAAATGGTTTTTAATCAATTTTTACTTATTATTACATGTAAAGAAGTGACCTATTGGGGCTCAAAAATCAAATTAACACATTTATAATTTAGCATTTAGGTGAAGTTGAAGTGGTGCCATTTACTGGGCCTATCAGCGATTCAACACGAATATTTCATGGATGTGATATCTCTTACGATCGAGTCCATGTGATGATGAACTTGATCATTGAACATTAACTATTACTTAATCCCAACATTCCATGATTACAAATCTTTTGTGATTAATTAATTTCCTAGTAAAAAGCTAGCATTTGATCTCTCATTTCGTTACCTTTAACAAATATATATATATATATATATACGTCTTTAGTTGTTAAATGTAATTCCTAGATCAATAAATATTGTTAAACTTCATTAAAATTTATTTCACCAATTGTACTTCTTGTTGAACTTACTTAATTAAAGTTCAAAAAAGGCTAATTTAGTTATAATAATCACTAAATTAAAGTATGGTACTTTAACATACATCATTATTTTTTTTAATTGAAATGGTTATGTATATTCCCTTCTTTTGTAAAATAGTTGAATTATTAAATTTTTACCTTATATGTTTATAATTAAACGAAATTTTTTCTTTAAATTTATCATACTTATTAAACTTCTCCTACCATTAATGTTTTGGTGGAAAATTATGAACACTTACGGTAGGGAAAGTTTCATAAGAGAATAGTAAATTTAGAGTAAATTTTTTTGTTATTATGAAAAATGAGAAAAAAATTAATAGTTTAACTATTTCACAAGAGAGGAAAATATATTTAACCATTTCAATTAAAAACAACAACAACAACAACAACAACAATGCATGTTAAAGTATTATACTAGAATTTTGTGACTATTATAACTAAATGAGCCTTTTTAGACTTCAGTTAAATAGGTTCAGCAAGACGTACTACAGGTGAAATAACTTCATATGGGAGCTACATCTAGCAAACAATAAGTGGTAGCTCTTTTTATTAAATGTAAGAATTGAGAGATCAATATGGTAGTTGCTTAGGAGGTTAACGGAGTTGAGTCATATATAGTTGCCGTTTCATGAGGAAATCTATAATCACATGTACTTGATCATAAGAGATCTATCAATCGTGACATATTCCAATTAAAATATATCTACATGCATCAATGAGCACATCACTTTAAATGTTAATTCATAAAATTGTTAGATTTATGGGTTCGGATATATAACTTGTTTGGTGTGTGATAACGAGTTAGGCCAATTAAAAAACCATATATATGGTGGAGAAATAAAATCATGATAATCAATTGATCATTGCTTTCTTATTGTAGCCGTTTCATAACCTAGTCATCATATATATAACTAAAAAAATTAAGATTCTTAATTATCCTAGTTTAGATTAATGTGTGGAGGGAAAAAAAATAACTACTAAATATTTTTATAGCTATAAAGAAACCATTTGTGACATCTAACAAAGCACAAATCATACACGGGTCAAATTGTTTATACTATTGTAAATAACTGCATTATAAAGTCTGCACTAGAGATGGTAATCTAACTCATTATTTGTGAGGATTGGGCCATTCCAATTCAATAAGTTTGTGGATTTTAGTTGTTGGCTGGGTATAGAAGAGAGGTACGGGGAATGCCCACTTGGACCATGAGGAAGTGAAGATGGACATGGTATAAACTCTTTCCCCACTTTGAATCCACCCAAATAGGTATTAATTTTTTAAATTATGTTAACTTTTTTTATTTTATTTATGAACTAGTAGTCATGTGGCTAATTTAGACTTATTGATCTGGATTAATGAGGATGACGAGGGTGAAGAAATGGATGGATGTAATTCTTTATAAATGTATTTTATTGTCAATATATTTGTTATAATTTTTGTTTAATTTTATGATTGTATTTAGATTAATCACATGTTACTTTTGTTGACTTTTATTACTTTGAATAAATTTATAGTTTACGGGCTTTTTAATCAATTATATATTTTATTTAACTAGTTTTAAAAGATAAAATAAAAAATAATAAATACAAAATACTTGTAAAAGCCCCCACTCCATTAGATGTTGGGATGGTACAAAGTTCTCCCCACACCGGGTATGGAAATAAGTATGGAGATCAATTTGGGAAGTAGAGATGGGAACTAGGACCAATGATCCTTGACCTAACCCTCCATGTCGCTACCCATACTCTACACCATGAAACTTCATAGAGGCTGCTAATCAACTTAGCTATTAACTTTAATATTATGAGGATTTCAACATGTGCAATTACACACTTGAAGTGCAATTTTGGCCCAAAATATTTAAGTTCTTATCTATTAAATCCATGCATATATAAATTTTGCACATATATAAATATTCTTTTAAGGTATTGATGTGACTAAAATTGAACTTAATCACATTTTGGTAAGTTGACCAAAATAATGAATCAACCTTAAAATTAATCAACTAAGTGAATAGGCTAGAGAGACCAAAGGACAAACCAAGCCTATAAATAGGGCAAAAAAAGCCCTAATGGGCTAAAGTCCATTATGACTAAAATCTATAATGTCAAATCCTAGCAAGAAATGGGCCATAAGAAACCATTTGCAAAATTTCTCAAAGTGGAGAACTCTGGAGAATAGCAGATCTCTCTGCACGAGTTTCTGAAAAGTCAAACTAATACTCTACTATTTTTCAAAAAGGACCTCTCTCCACTTTCGAGTAGCATCATTTTGACACCATTTGTAGAAAACTTAAAACAAGAAAAAGAAAAAAAAAAGCTAAACATGCAGGAGGGATCTGTAGTTCGCTCTTTCAACTCCCAGGTGGCACTAGCGTTCCAGGATGTCGAGAGCTATTAGCCAAAGGCATCTTCACAAGCAATAGACGCTATTTTTTGGTGAATGCATTTCGTCAAAGAGAACAGCTGCAAACCAGGCATCACTCCCTGGAGATCTCATGACGTTGTTAACTCCATAAATGTACTAACAAGTTTGGTGGAGAGTGTCATTACATGAATCTTAGCCAATTCAACCATTCAGTGCATAGAAGAGCTACTATAGCCCTATCAATGAGAATGGGGGGCTTCGCACTCCCCCAAAGCGGGCTGCTCAGAGGATCAATCCTAAGTAAAGCTTCACCCCTGTTTCTCCATTTCAATCCAAGACTTCCCAATCTTACTCCCAATGAAGGTTTTTAAATCGATACGTGCCTCTACTAAATGGTGGACTCAGGTGACAACACCACAACTTCAAATGACGTAGGAAACCTACCCTTACCCACGACATTCACTAAGATGAAGGAATATAGACCAACCAATGAAGAGTGTAATCAAAGCAAAGTGCCTAAAGCACGCGAACGCAACCAATCCCTGGCATTATCGACCTACACCCCACTCACCATTCCACTAGAAATGGCTCTGTGTGAAGCCCTACAACGTGGCTATGTCATGCATCTTCTAAAGAAAATGACGAAGGAGAAGAAGAACAAGAATACAAGTAAATGATTACATTTCCACTAACATTGCAAACACACCAACAAATGGTCAGACACTTGAAGGATGAGATTGAGAGATTGATACAGTCAGGGCATTTTGGAGAATACGTGATGCAGGAGCCATGTGATCCCATAAACAATCCAAATGTTGAGAAGAACAAGTCTAATTATTCAGAACTCAGCAAATACCCAAATCCCACCAACCATCATTGTGCGAGTGAGGCAAACTCCTCACTATCAGGACATTCACGATGCTATCCAAAGGACCTACTAAGATAGGTGATGCCACCATCAAGAAAGGATAGTTTAGATTTACGAGCCTCAGTTGTCAACCCTGCTAAAGAAAAATTCAAAAATTAGCACTTGACAAAGAATGAAGTACTAAAGAACCCGAAGTACCCGGAGACACAATAACCCATAAAGGGCAGCCCCAATGCACTTCCAAAGAAGCCCTAAGTGCAAAAGGATAAGAATATTGGAATACTGCAACTTCCATAGTCTCAGCAAGCACACCACAAAACGGTATCAGAACTTGAGAGATAAAATTGAAGTACTTATCCAGTAAGGATACCTTAGTGAATATGTGGACAAGCAAATGAGCTTCTTTGAGGAACAACCTTGTAGCAAAGAAGGGAAGAGTCATAGGGATCCACCTAGAGAATGTTTGCAGCTGAGGAAGGAGTTTTGCTCCTACTACTAATATGAATTGTTGGTCCCCACGATATGAGGCATCAAAACAACTCAAGAGATGTCGTTCAAGATTCAGCACACAACCACTGCAATCATAAGAGCCACCCACTTGTATGCTAGCCAGATTAACTAAACTGCTAAGCTTGAGAGCATTCTCTACTTCTCTTAAGAGTATTTTTTACTTCTAAGTATTTTTCTATTTCTCCTTTAAATTCAAATGAAGCCTACCACTCAAGGAATGAAACTAGTTCCTAGTTAATAATTCTCTAATGAATGCGAACTTCCTTATGCTTTTACTATCACTGTGCCTATTCTATGACTTTAAACTTTGCAGAGAGTAGTTTTAGACATAAGCCCACTATAAGGCTCTTCGAGCATTGCGAAGAGTATGTGGCAGTCACCGGGTGTAAAACCACTATAAAGACTCCCTTGGGATACGTGGTTGCAAACGTAATCCCACTATCAACCCCCAAGGAGGTACATGGTAGACATCCTCTAAAAAAGTCTACTATTGACTCCTTTTGGAAGTATATGGCATCCTCTAAAAAAGTCCACTATCAGCTCCCTTTGGGAGTATGTGGCACTTTCTGAAAAAACTAACTATCGGCTCCCTCAGGGAGTACGAGGCAACCATTTTGGAGATACTAGCTAAGAAACATTTTGGAAACCACTTACATTATCTACCAAAGGAAATCCACATTAAATCCTCACGAAGAGGATGGGGGTGACATCTCACCACTTAACATATATTTAAAGAAATATCTCTAAGTCCGGCAACTTCGTACGTCATTGCGCATTTTCTGAGAGCATAATTAATCTTCCTCTCTTGGAGGACTCCATTTTATGCAAGGCAAATTGATGCCAACACAAGGGGAGGTTCTACGTCTTCCCAAGAGAGCTTTATCACATACTATTCTCACAGTCACTTTATCTTCGTAAATACGTTAAAGTACTCATGGTACTTTATCAATTAAAATTCTCTAGGTCCCCGAGTGACCATCAAAAGCATTGCGCCATCAGTAAATTTGACAAAAAATCATGTACACATGAGAAAGCAACAGCAACAACAACAACAACAAACACTTTCCCACAGTATTGTTTAAAAAATCAAACCAGACTGAATGGTCGGATCGATTGAACCATCAACTACCCGCTTAGTCGATTCGATTTTACATGAAAATCGGGAAATATAAAAAATTGCTTTATTTTGTTAAAATCATTTTGGTTGGTGGTTAGACCATTCGAACCGGTGAACCGTTTACCATTTAATTGAACCAGAGTGGTTCATTTATTATTTTTTATTTAATTTTTTACAAAATTAACATTTTCTTTATTATTTTTTTTTCCTAAGTGCAAACTCCTAAGGCTAAAGTATATCTCAGGAATCTATTCAAAATGCTCAATCAAATTTATACAAGAAAAGGCCTCATTCTAAATCTGCTACTGCCATGAAGTTAGAAATTAAAACACCCTTACCTTAGTCATTGCTTACCTAGTGTCCCAAGTCCCAACCCAATTGCACCATGCGCGCTGTCCATCTCTCCTAGTCATAGGCCCCCAGCTGCTCAGCATTCTCATGGCTACCAATTGTAATCCTCCTCGAATTGCATAGACACCAATTTTTGACTAAAATCAAAAAAGAAAAAAAAAGCCTACATAGATTTGGATTTTGGCAACTATTTAGCATTCATTGAACCACAAAGCACGGTCCTCCTGGAACCGCGATAAGGTAGCCAAGAAAAAGGAATTCATATTTCCTTAAATGCTTAAGCTTTAAAGTATGCAATCGTTCCTACAAATTTTCTTCAATTTTTGGCTTTTTGCAATTTCTTCTTGAATAAATGTTTATTCCTATTGATTTTGAGAGGGGTAACTAGTAACATGGGTTCTTAATTTAAAAGATAGACATACTTGAGATGACCTCTAGTCTATACATGCCATCTACTTGATAATATGTCAAAAAGGATTAGTGCTACAAGAAAGTAGTATGCGTGTTGATTAATTCAACTTAGTTAAGTTTGAGTTTTGTTTTCTTACTAATCTTCTTAATTACTAGATTTCGTATGAAATGATTTTTTTTTTTTTATTGAATGCTTGAACTTGAATCTAATTGTATATTATTTTATACTTTTAATAGGATCATGGATTCTAGTTCTAGGCAAGATTCTACTACTGCTTCCAATAATTCAGTTTCTTTTGTTCGTAGGAAAAATGACATTGCTTGGAACCATATTTCACTACGAGTTGCTAGTGATGGTTCAAAAAGTCTCAATTGCTCTTATTGTAGATTGATAACTAAAGGAGGTGGCATAAATAGAATGAAATAATATCTTGCTAGAAAGAACGGTGACACCAGACCTTGCAAATCTGTTCCACTAGATATTAGATATCAAATGGAAGAATCACTTAAAGGTGTTAACGAAAAGAAAAGAAAAGCACAAGAAAAGTTTAAAACTGAAAATCCATATGGTTCTTATGAAAGAGTTGTTCCCTCTAAATGTGTTGACCTTGATTAAACAAAGGATGGTGGATGAAAAAAACTTCAAGGTGGAACTACACTTATGCAAAAATCAAAGGGTAAAAGAGTTGCAACAATTCTTAATGTTTGCTCTAGGACAAGTCCAGGCTTCTAACCAACCTTGAAAAGTGTATTGGCCTTAAAGAAGTCTTACATAGAGCTCACATGACTATAGCTAAGTTCTTTTATGACACTTGCATGTTGCAAAATTCCATCTATTTTCAGGCTATGTTTAATGCAACAATTGCAATTGGATTGTGATTTAAAGTTCCATCTTACTATGATCTTTGCATTCCACTATTACGAGATGGAAAAAAAGAGGTTCAATTTTTCATTGATAGCCTTGGAAATATTTGGGAAAAGACTGGTCGAACAATCATGGGTGATGGTTGGTTTAATGATAGACATAGATCAATAATCATTTTTCTTGTCTATTGCTCATGTGGAATTATGTTTTTGAAATCTATTGATGCATCTAGTGCTTTTAAAGATGCACAAATGTTATTTAGCTTGTTTTTAGAAATCATTGAATGGGTTGGTGTGAAAAATGTTACTCACATGGTGACTAAAAATGGATCCAATTATGTGGCTGTGGGAAGATTGATTAGTGATGAGTACCTTATATAAGTTGGTCTCCTTGTTCAGCGTATTGTTTGAACTTGTTGATGAAAGATGTAGCTGAAAGAGAAGAAGTGTCTGAGCTTGCCAAAAAAGCCCTAAAGATATCTAAGTTTGTGTACAATCATACTTTTTGGTTAAGTTGGTTCAGAAAAATGCCTAATTAGACAGAGATTGTTCATCCTGGACAAACAAGGTTTGCAACTACTTTCCTTACTTTGCAAAATATAAGTCAACACATGTACGATTTAAGAGCTTTGGTGATTTGCAAACAATTAAATGATTCAAGACTTTTTAGAGAAAAGAAAACAAAGGAAGTAGTTGCTATAATTTTGAGTAGACAATTTTAGAATAATTGTAATGTTATTATACATATTGTAGAGCCTATGGTACATCTTTTGTGTATTGTTGTAGGGATACAAAACCCTCTATGGGATATGTTTATGAGAGTATGCTTCGTGTTAGAATAGGAGTCCAAGTTGTTTTTAAGAATAGAAAAGATTTGTTTGGTGATTAAACAAAGCTTATGAATCTGAGATGGGATAAGCATTTGAAGAAGAGTATCCACATTGTTGCATATTGGTTAAATTCTGCTTTTCAATATGATCTATCATCCTTTTTGCCAAAAAACTAAAATCATGAATGTAGTGTATGATATGATTGAGATAAAAGGCACCCAAAAAAAAATACATTGAGGGAATAAGCTTGTTTCGAGATCATTTAGAGAGCTTTGGACGAGAACTTGCCATTACTCATGCAAGACCACTGAACTTGGATATGTTTTAATATTTCAATTCATATTTGATTAAATAATTTAGTGTTTATTTTTTTAACTAAGAATCTTATCAACATATTTTTTCTTCTTTCTCTGATTGTCAAGATGAATGGTGGAGATTATTTGGCTATAGTGCACCAAATTTGCAAAAGTGTGTGATTAGAATTCTTGGACAAGCAAGTAGCTCTTCTGTTTGAGAATGGAATTAGAGCATTTTTAAATGGATACATTCTGAGAAAAGGAATCGACTTAGACATCAAAGATTGAATGATCTTGTATATATTCAGTACAACACGAAGCTCAAGTAAAAATAAGCTACATTTTTGGATATATATATAAGTATTATCATTTTAGAATATACTTAAATCTATTTTTCATGTGTATATCTTAAGAATTGTTGCAAAAGAAAAGGACTATGACCTGATTAACTGGGAAAGCATGGGCAAAACTGATTTTTGGGTTGTGGAGAAAGAAGAAGAACCTTTTCTTAGCTGTGAAGAGTTGGGAAAAACATTTTATGAGGAGTTAGAAACTCCAAGACTCAATCAACAACGACGACATCCTTTAGGGGGTAAGTTTAAAACAAGCCACATAGTATACATATTATATTTTTATAGTCTGAATGTAGATTTAGTAAGTTAGTGGAGTGGATTGTTATAAAAAAATTTCTTTTATTTTTGTGTAGTCAATGAAGAAGAGCAACTATCATGTGGTGTTTCTAAAGAAGATTTAGATTTAACTTCCTTTGAGAACATGATCGGTGATGGGACAAACTTACATGATGTTGTTGTTGGTATTGGTACTAATGCTAGAAATAGCAACCAAGTCCATGAAAACTTTGATGAAGATGGAGAAAATGATGAGGAGTGGTTTTGATATCATTAAATTATTGATGTGTCAGACTTTGGACTTGAGAGATTTAAATTCTGATGATCATGTTATAATATGAATCGTAAAGTTTGGATTGTGAAGTTCAATAATATCATGTAAGCTCCTTATATTTTATATTTTGGTATTTTATTAGCTTTTAAGTAATATACACAATATAAATGTATATACACTATGTAACTATAATATCATAGTTCAATTGCAGTTTAACTATGGTCCGACCAACGATCGAAACAGTGAACCCTGAACCAATAAGTTTTTCAGTTCAATGAATGGTTCAATTTTTTGAAACTGCGGCCCTAGTAAGAAGGCACTCATATATGCCTCAACAAAGGGGCACCCTAGCATTGGACGCCCAGCGATTGCCCCAGTATGGTGCCCTCACCCCACGAGCATCCAAGCTTGGTGTCCTGTGCGAGCTCCTGCAACCTTTTTTTTTAACACTTATGATGTCATCTTCATGTCTCTCATTCCTCTACTCCTCGAAGCGCAAGTATGCAAAGTCAATAAGTTATATAATTAACTATATATTTAAACAAACATAAAGTAAATGAAAAAAAGAAAATTTTATTAAAATCAAATGAGAAAAGTATAAAGGTGTTCGGTCAACATTTAGCCTCCAAAAGTGAACATCAATATAAAAAGCAAAGTACAAAAAAAACTTTTTAAATGTGAATCCTACTCGTTATTGTTACCCTAACTATATGTCTTCATTCATGCGAAGCTCTGCTAGTTCCTCTATTATAACCTCTACTCTATTGTTGGGGCCTTTCCCAGACTCCCTGATGCTAATGTTGATAAGGATGGTAGGATCCAGCTTCAATAAATCCTCTTTAGGGTATCACCCTATCTCACTCAAAATGCAACAATGACTCTGAATCATCTGCTCACAGATCAACATTACCTTCACTTTGACCACCTCAAAAAATTCATTAGAGCTTTTAAATCTTTGACAGTTCCCTTGTGAGTGACATTGATCAAGGTCCTCCCAGCTTCAAAACTCATAAATTCTCACCACTTTTCAATTCTTTCACACATTTCGCCTTCAAGTGCTCATGCTCCTTAAGTGGCTGAGTGAACTCCTCCTCTTTCTAGCTATGTTATGTAACTGCACCAGAAGTTTCTTTCTTAATACGTTTCACCATGGACAGAGCTCTCTGTACTTTGCAATACATTTGCTCAACCAAGTTCCATCTATGCATGAAAAAAAGAATGCAAAAACATTCCAAAGTAAAAAAGAAAAAAGAAAAAAAAAGTTAATGTGCAGCAACAAAGAAGAGGAGTAAACAATGTAAACAAGCAAACTCATACCTAGGCAAAATGGCTAGAAGCTATCTCGGTTAACTGGGAAGAAGAGAATCGCTCCAACTTCTATTGATCATACTCGCATACCACACCTCATAACATTCCAGTAGGAATCCACCCCACAACTTTCCTGCAAACTATAGCGAAACATTCTTTTACCTTCAATAGAAAAAAAGAGACAAGCAGTACATCCATGAGCATGCTTCCAAGCAAGATCAAAAGGTAACACCTCAACCCCATCACTTGCAGCAGAAGCACCCATCACTAGAGCTAGGAAGGGGATTTCTCATTAGGGGATTTATCAAAATTTCCTAAGGCCTAGACTGATTGCACCTCAAAAGGAGAATCGGGATACACTATAACACCACATGGAGGATGACCCCCATGAGCACGAACTAGCCCTGAGCACTAAAGGCACCCAATGACGGCATGCCATTGGCCAAGGGACCATCACGTTAACTCTTCCTCCATTTCCATCCAACTGTTTGGTTGAAGACTTATTTCCTGAACTTAACTGAGAATTAGACATAGATATTATTTGACTTGATTAAGACCTTGAAGTTCTTGCTAACTCAAAAAGAAATTCTGATAGAATGTACAAACGAGAAAACTAAGAAGGAAGAAATAAGTCAAAGAGTCCAAAATATAGAGAAGACCTTACCTTGAGAACTCATCTCAACACTTTTGATGAAATTGTCTTCTCTTCTTCTCTTCCTTAACCAAGGTGAAACTCTTCTCTTTTTTGCTAAATCCTTATGTGTCAACAAAACCACCTTTATGGAGTACATCTTAGAAGGATCAAAGACTTTGAGAACCACTCAAACTCAACATATAGAAGTTGAGAATTCACAAACTCTTAAGCCAAGGTAATTACTTAAATTAACATAAGAAAATTTTAATAAATTAAACTTATACTATATTTTCGAGATAAAATTAAAAAAATTTCCACCGAAAAGAGGGAGCTTGATGTTGTGACTAAAATTAAAATTAAGGATAATTTGGTAATTTGATCAAAAATATTGAATCAATCTTAAAATTAATTAAGTAAATGGGCTAGAGAGCCTAAAGAACAAGCCAATCCCATAAAGAGGGCAGAAAAACTCTAATGGGCCTAAGCCCATCAAGACTAAAATTTATAAATACTAAGTCCCAAAGAGAAATAGGACACAAAAAATTATTTACAAAATTTCTCAAAGTAAAAGAACTCTTGAGAAGAACAGATCTCTCTGCACGCATTCTTGAAAAGACGAATTAACACTATTGATTTTCGAAAAGGATCTCACTCCATTTTCGAGTAGCATCAGGTATATAAGATTTTTTTTTCTTTTTCATAAAAATGTGTTTACTTTTTGTAAGTGAATTTAATTAGTCAACACCTGATATATCAGTTAGAAATTAAAATAAAAATTATACCATCTTTAAAATCTTTTTTTAAAATAAATAATCACACAATGTAATCTTATTGTTGTTCATGTTTTATACATCATATTTGTGTTCCTTATTAAAAATAAAATTCGGAGTAATGTGGGAATACATGCATATTTATATAATATATTGAGAACATACTTTCCTACTAGTATATAGATGAATTATAAAGAACTTGCCAAGAGTTTGAATAATATAGTTATTTTCTTACCCTTTCAAAGAGTTAATGATTTTATACATATCCTTATTGTTGTTTCTTAAAATTTTGTAAGTCAGTAATTCAAAGTTAAGGATCAATGGACAATTGGTGTAATCAACATAATACACTTATAAGCATAAGTTGTCCATTAGCATACATATATATATATATGCAATGTGCAAGACCTATCAATGCTATAAAGCAGCTATATGCATTCTGTTTAGTAAATTAATTAACATGCCAGGACCCAAAGATTAGGTGGCCGCACTAATTTTAACCAGTCTCATTCCTTTATAAATAGAGGTTGGTGAAATTAGCTAGATACGTCATCATCACCCATACAAATTTCTCTTTTTCAATTGACACACGAACATATATATATATGCAGTATTTTAAAGGCAACAACAATGTTACTATTTGTTGATACTAAGCCTCTGTTGGTCATGATTTTAGTTAATCTAATAGTGGTTATGCATCAATCATGTAAAGCATGACAACTTGAGGAGGCTAAAGTTGACAGAGATGCAGCTCGCTACCAATCTATAGACAAAATGATCAATCAATCCTCAGTCGTAGAGGTGTATCTGAACCATCAAGTGAGCCAATTGTGCTCAACAATGGCATCTTCCTATCTACTAATGATAATAGTGAACAAATTGGATAATTACCCTTCCATCCATCAATATCACCTTTAGCTGAAACCAAAAATACCTTAATTGGAATCATTTCAATATACCTTATATAAGCAGCACTTAAATGTTCCCAATTGTCGATGTACCACATGTTCCACAACCTATATCACAAAATATCAAATAATTTATATTTGTGATCATCATTATCCTTGCATACTTCTTCGTCTATTATTTGCCATCAATGCATTAGTCCCACATCTTACATCTGACCATATTATCCTTAATTGACCTTAGACATATATAATAGCTTATCTAAAGCTCTCACCCATGCTCTAGCATATGTTTATAGTATTAATAATTGGTGTTCAACACACACACACACACACACACACATATATATATATACCTACATGTTTGGAGAAGTTCCCCTCTTGAAATAATTGAAGAACAAATGTGGATGAAGAACCACTCGTTTGTGATCAATTTGGAATAACTATATTCAAGTTTTACTCAAAGTTAAATTAAAACATAAGAAAATCATATTAATCAACAAAGTTATCCGCAATTACTAAATAGAATCTCATTTTTATGTTATAGCTCAAGATGATCTCAAAATTGTAAAAAAAGACGTAAATAAAGAAAAGGGATAGCAAACTTCTATATAACATTCTAAATGAGAAAACATTGTTTAGACCTAAAAATCTACTACTTTATATCTTGCTATTAAGCTATTAAGTTGTTGTGGTTTATCATTTGCCATGACTCATGAGCATCTTCTTTGACACTAAGACACTGTGAAAATAACAAAATTCCACTACTAATTATATCAATTGTGGTCACCTAAAACTTCCAAGTAAAGAAATGAAACGCAACGAAAAAACTAAATGTAAGCTTGCCTTAAATAAGCTCTATCAAGCATTATTAAAGAGGGCTTTATTGATGTCTATCCTCTAATGGACAATTACGAGTAGCAAAAAAAGTTTATATCACTATCTTTCCATCATTTTGGACTACTACTTCTATAACCAGATTAAAAATGAATTTTAAGAAAAAAAATTATGGAGTGTAGAAATACAAAGAAATTCTATTAGCATTCATTCTCACAAAAATTGTGATGAATAGAATTTCATCTTCGACAACAAGATAGCAAAATTTGAAAACAAAAACTTTCTAAATAAAAATTCTAAATGAGAAAACATCATAAGAGCTAAAAATCTGCTACTTTTATCTTGATACTAAACATTAAGTTGGGGCACTTTTAACATTTGCCATGAATTTGCAACTTTTTGGATTGCTATAAGAGCTTCTAATATGCAAGACTACAACTTTGACATGCACAAAAGAAAATGGTAAAACTTACAATTCATCAGTGGCTTATGAAAATCCCAGTGAGTATGTGGTGTAGGCATGCAACACATGTGTAAAAATGATCATGTAACAAATATATCTATGAATCGTTTAATAACTGTATTGGGAAACTTAGGTCAAAGCCTATACTCACATTGTTAGATGCCTTGAGAGCTAAGTTAATGATTAAGATTTAGAAAATGTTTGAGAAGGGAGTGCATGGAACAATTAAGTACCAAAAATGTTTTTAAGAAACTAAACCAAATGAAGGAAATGTCTAGGCAGTGAAAAATAATTTAGCAGTTGAGATTCATAATCAAAATATGCATTTTATTGTTGACTTGAGTGCCTAGACTTATGATTCTAAAGTTTGGGATATTTCTAGCATACCAATGAAGCATGGAACTTTGGCCATTACTCATAGGAGGAAAATATATAGCTTTACATTACTTTATATTTCTCAAAAGAGAGTTATATGAGGGTTTATAGTTATCTCATATACTCTATACCTGAGCCTTCATTTTGAGGGGTTGTGGAGTTTGATCCCCCCAACTATTTTCCTCTTCCATTGAAAAGATTGTATGGGAGATCAACAAAAAATAGAAAAAAAGAGATTGGACAGTCATTAAATGTGACTGATAGCAAGAAGTCTAATACTTTGAAATGTACAAGTGTCATGCAATTGGTCATAATAAGAGAACCTGTCAAAAAGTACCTATGAAGAAGAGAAGACCTAAATAGAAAATTAGAGGAAAAGGAAAAAGACTAGTTGACCAGGTTCTTTTAATTAATTTCCTTGTTTATTTCATTCATTATGTACTAACTTGTTCATTTACTTCATCTTTATTTTGTATTTTAGGAGCATATCCCATTGGTTGAAATGTTCAATATAAGACATAAGAGAAAAATAGGATGTGTGTCAACTTTTGCAGTTTCATGTTCACAAGCTTCTGATACTGGAGCTTTTAGATATGTTACAGTTGCTTTTGATGGAAGAGATGAAAGCTTGTTCAGTGGTGACTTGGTTTTTGATGAAGGATTTTATGAAACAATTGATGGATTCGTGGAGTTAATTGTTGCTAGTGCAAGTGGTTGTGATGGAGTTGGATGCTATGATGATTATAGGCCTATAGATGGTGGGGCTGCTGATAGAGAAACTTGAGGACTATAGAGTTTCTCTTGGTTTTAAGATTCAAACTAGTATTTTTATGAAGATCATGTGTAGATTGAAATAGGTATGTTTTGTATAGATTCAAACAATTATTTTGCTACTACTAACATATATTATTTATTTCTTTCAAATGATAACGATCCTTAATTACATGTGTGTGTTCGAATGCTTTGGTGTTGTACTTGTTTGGGATAATTTTAGTGTGTTGCCTTGTGCATTTTAGTGTAATTGCTTGAATGCTTGGTTTAGTTGGTTTGAAGTCAAATTGCTTGACTATCATTTATTTTGGGAGTTGCTTGCAAGGTCTCAAGGTAATAAAGGTATTGAATGTAAGAGCTAAATGTATAAAGAATTAAATGTCATGTTGAAATTGATTGAGGTGATTTTATGTAATGTTCCAAACTTGAACATAATAGAACAATAAAAATAAATAATATTTTTAAACATTTAATTTTTTTAAAATTAATTAATTAATTAGTTAAATGGTTTAGTTAATTAATAAATTGATTAATTTAGTTAATTAAATTAAAAAATAATTACTAAATTATATTTCCAACCGCAACATTAAGGATTATTTTAATTTATTATATTTATCCCTATTATGGTTATTTTATTACAGTTACACACACATGGCACATGCAAACATAGCACAAGAGTATTTTGATCCAATAAAATAGTCAACATCCTGGTAGAATCAATTGAAGGGTAAAAGTGAATTTTCACAAAATTTCAACAATGACATCAACAAAATGTGCCAGTTTGACTAACATCAAGACCATTTGGTAGACGACAACAAACTTCTAGGGAGGTAATTGTAATTTCCAAAAGCACAAGAGATGTTTTCGTAATTATTTGAAACCTCGGGAAGGTTGTTGTAATTATCCCCATATAAAAATTAACTTGAAACACAAACAAAATATTAAATATTATCATTAACTTTTGACTATAAATAAAGCACTCATCCTACAGTACTCTTACTAAGATTATCATGTTAAAGATTACATTATATATACTTTAAGATCATTCTTCTTCTCCTTCTAAAACTCTGTCAATTTGAATCTCACTCTCTTGAATATATCAAATAAAAGTGAATATGATCTTATATTTTCTTTCCGACATATATATAGCATAATTCACAATCTATAAATTAATGTCCACTACCACATAATTAAAACACCATTATTCCACCCTCTTAAATTAAAATATTGTTATTCTACTGCTTCACATTCTTGAATTAAGTTACTACTACTCCACATTCTTATTTTATAAATTATAAAATAAATAATCAGAATTCTATGGTCTTGAATTAAAACTCTAGTTACCTATATATTCTAAAATTTCATTGAATTAAAAAAATTATAATCAAAATTAATAATATACTACTAATTTTGTGGTTATTACACATAAGTAATTGAACCATCATTGAAACCACAGTTTGTATTCCATTTGGGTTGGCCAATGCAGCACAAAAAATTGTTGTTAATGTCAAAAATTATTGAAGATTAAGTAAGTTGCAGAGTTGATTTTTTGTAATGAAAATATAATTTCTCTACAAAATAGCACTTTGTAATAAAGAAAAGGTTTTGCTACATTTAACGAATGTATTAATTAAAATTAATATAATTTTTCTTTTGCAACTAGATAGAAAAATCATTATGTAAAGTAAAATATTATTACAATTAATATTTTTCATCATTTAGAAAAAAAAATTGGATAAATTTTTCTAGTTTCTGTAACATTCAATAATTGTTTTAGAATGAAATAATGATTTTGAAATTATAGCATTAGTAAATTTTAGGTAACAATTTATTTGGTTTAAGGTTTACTGTAACACCCCTAGAATTATTTTTTTTATTATTTATGACAAATTAATTGTCAAATTATTTTCATTTTATTTATTTCTATCAAATTTTATAATTATTAGTATTTTATAATTTTTGTGGTCAATATACAATATCAATAAACTTGATTTCATGCAAATTAAAACTTTGGGGCCAAACCGCAAATTTTAAGGACTTGATTGTACACAATGGGAAAAATTCAAGGTTTGCATGGAAGGCCTAAAGTCAACCGAGGTTCAGTTGTTGTTCTAATAAGATGTAGGCATTCAATTGCAGAATTTTATATCTTTTGGGGTCAAAAATTTAATTCTAAAAAATGTCCTATAAATAGCCAAAATTGCAAAAATAACCCCATTCCTTTCTTCCTCTTCACCATGACCACCACCCATTTCTCACTAGAGATCTCTCCGGCCGTGAGTTTTCTTCCACTTTTGTTCCGATTGTCGTTATCCTCACGTTCCTAGCACCACAAACATATCTCATGCATTCCAAAACTCCCTCGTTTCGCTGGAAAATTTGATAACCCAATTGACCGTGGCGGAATTTGGCAGGGGACGGCAGAGCATGGCTGAGCTGGGGGTTCTAGGTAGTGGGTTTAGTAGTTTTCACCTTGAGGAAGCTTAAGGCACATTTGCATTGTCGATTGGTGAGATAACGGCAACGAAAGGGGGTGATCAGAGCAAGGTGGTGAGAAACCCATTTGAGACTGTCCAGCTCGATTGACCGCGTTCTGGGCTGTGGAATTTGAATCTGATTGTACCATTGGATTCAGGAGCTCAAGGAGATCTTCTAGTTAGATCGTTGGGCAGCTCCGATGGTGGCGGCACGGCAGCGGAGCTAAGGCATAATCTTCTCCTCGACATGGTGATCGTAACGGTTGCCTTGGTTGCTAAATCCGAGGTCTCAATTTGGTGTTTCGTGGGTAAAATAATTAGAATTGAATTGGATATATATATATATATGCATGTTATGTTGTATTTCTTCAGTTGTGTAGTATTGCAAGAATGAGTGCATGGATTCTATATATTTAGGTTCTTAGATCATGCATTGATGGAATATATTATATTGTGGACCTGAAAATGTTGTACTATATGCTAAATTTGGAATTTATAAGTTGATAAGAAATTAAATGTTGAATTATGAATTTGGGACCTAAAGTGGAAATTATTAGGACTATGCATGAGACATTAAGCAATTTTGTGATTTAAAGTGACATTATGAAGATCATGTGATTAAGGACTTGACTATTGTGATAAGTGAAAACGATATAAGAATTGAGGTTATTGTGGCAAGCCCAGTTTAATAGCCATTATTGGAACGATAACAATATTGACATTTTAAGTTATCATGTTAATAGGTTAAATTAGTAATTTGTGGACTTTAATGTAAGTATGATAATGATGTATTGGGAGATTAAAATGGGTTTTAACTAATATATAATTTTGGTTAGGTGACAACGACGTGGGTCACGAGGACCAATAAACAATCTGCAGGACTTGTATCATTTGGAATTTCGAAGGTGAGGGTCTGCCAATTTGGCCTAGTTATATCTATCTATTCTTGTGGCATAACCCCTGTGAGGGTTAATTTGCTTGACTGTACCTGCTCGTAATTGTTTGAAATGTACTTGCCCATTTTATTGAATTCGTACTCGATTGTGTACTTGTTCCAAATCGAATACTTGACTTATATACCCCTGTAAGGGTTAGTACTTGTTTCACTTGTTCTTGTTTGCTCTGGCGCCTAGAACTCCTGTCTGTCATGTCTAGTACTTGTCTTGATCGTAATTGTCTGTTCCTGTCTTGAATCGTTATCAAATGCCTTGCCGGCATACTAGTTTGTGTCCTGATATCTAGTCGGTTGGCTTGTCTGTACTTGCTAGTTGTTCATATATTGCCTCGTCAGCAACTCTAAATACTTGAATCATACTTGTTGTACTTGATTGGTACATGTTGTACTCGTTGTACTCGCTTAGAGATAGTACTTGGGCCAGGAGCCAATCCTATATGGAATGCTGGGATACATGGGACGCACCTTGCAGTCTGCCTAGGTGTCTAGGAATGCTATGCAGTCTGCATAGGTATCCGAGATACGCTAAGCAGTCCGCTTAGGTATCCATAATGTGCCATACAATCCGTATAGGCAGTGCGCCATACAGTCCATATGGGCACACCAATTGTATGCTAAGCTGTCACGCTATGGAAGTACTTGTTTGATTGGTATAAGGTGAATTGATATGCATGTCTTAACTTGTTTTGTTGGAATGCATATTCTATAAGGGTTTGCTTGCTCGTACTCGTTTCTTGCTTGCTTGTAATTTGTTCTTGGAGCAATAAGGCAGGAAAGATTCTTGTTTGCTGTATTCTTTCTTGTTAAATTGTAATTGTACTTGTATTGCTATTGATTTAAATTTGTTGAGACGCTTTTCCCTTAACATGTTCAGTTATCATTTGATATATTATCTCTCACTAAGTCTATTGGACTTTCCCCCGTTTCCATTACTTTTGCAGACAGGGTGGCCTAAGAATGTAAAATTCTGACTTGAAGCATTGGAATGCTTCTTTTGTAATATATTAGATGTCTTTTTGTATAAATGGAACATTCGAGTGTTATTTAGTGATATAGAGATGTTGAGATATGTCAGGATTGACAAGGCTACTTTGAGCTTGTGTACATAATTTTGCTGAACGTTTAAGATTTAAACTTTGGCCGGAATGTTAAGGGTTGGTACTATGATTTAAGTTGATATTTCCGCTGCTTTTGAATTTGTCGTCTTCTTTATATGTCTTGGAATTGGAAAAGAAAAATTTTGGGCCTATTGCATGCATTACAGGTTCTGAAATTAAGATTGAAATGTTTTAATATCTCAGTTCTAGGTTACCCTAAGTGAGGTGTCACACTTACGGTAACAATTTATTTTGTATCATACTTATTTGCAGTAAAACATACAATAGAAAAATCATTATTATTATTATTTTGTCATTCAATAATAAATATATTTTATGCAACAAAACTCAAGACCTTATCGTAACAAAATTATTGGTACAATTTTTCTGATTCTCGTGTACTAACTATTGTTTGCTATTACAACTCATTTTTACAGCTAGCGAAAATATTCGTCATCATTTGGATTATATGTGTTCACACAAATTTCGTTGTCTGCAAAATTAAATCACAAGACAAAGAAAAATAATGGACAAATTGAATTTATATTAAAGAATATGAGAATTACAATTTATCAGAGAAAACTATAAATTTCCTAACAAAACTAATCCCCTAATTCTTCTCCCAATATATATGATCCAAGGGCTTGAAGCTTGTTCTTGGATATATGGTGTAGTATCCTTTGACTTTATAAAAGAACAGTACGAGATTTCTTTGAAACTCGAACCTTGACTCCGAGATCAAAGGACTTGATGCTTTGAAGAGGTATAGGACCTTCGCGGTAACAATACGTCGTCGCAGCAGAAGCTTGAAGACTTGGAGACTTGGACTTGAGAATATGTGAATATGAGAATATGAGTGTATGAATGTCAATACGTGTCCCATATGAGTCTCTAAGCATTCCTTTATATAGGCATTTAGCAGAAGACTCTGGAATGACTTGAACACCATTTGATAATTATCCCTCTTTGAAGATAATATCAAATATTCTTAACTTGATTGATCCACGTACATAGATATGCCACGTGTCACAATTTAATTGGCCTATGATTGTTAGGCCACCAAACTTGATTTGATTAACATGATACATCTCCATCTTGACACTTGTCAACATTTGATTTGTATAAAATAAATATTGAAATATTAATTAAAAATTAACTATTTATCATTTGGAATCAAACTTAATAAATTCCAATACATAAAAAGAAAATTTTATATTAATAATTAATATACTATTTACACATGTCATTTTTCAATTGGCCCGAAAATTAAGCCGTCTACAAATGCCCCCTCGAGACTTGTTCACAAATAATGTCTTCCAATACATTCCTGAGTGAATAAGTCACGATAATTATTTTATATATATATATTTATTTAAATACATATAAATACACATAACATATGAGCCTTTAATATATATATATAATGTCCGAGCCTCTATAATGCACACACAAAACATATGAGCTTTGATATATATATATATATAACATAGCTTCTAATATATATATACACACACACATATACTACAGAAGTAAATTGGAAACAACATGGTTTCCAGAATTTCAAAATCCCACACATCTTCCAAAATCATGTAACCGTGGCCAATTTGATTTCACTTTCCACGTAGTCAGCAAACCATGCAATTGGATTCCACTTAGCCAAGCATTAAAATCCTCCAATCTATTTTGGTTTCTTCAAAACAAATCATGGCCCCCAAATAATTCTTTTCACCAATTAGAACTCTAGCGGCAGTGGAGCATTGGATTCTGTCTCACAAAGCAAACTGCTGCCACTAAAATCAAACTCCATGAAGAACTGCAAAACCTCACCTGTTCACAGAAACAGTCCAAGTAAAACTCAACCTACACTGGACGTATTTCAGCAAACGTCGGATTTCCACTGATTATGACAATCTCATTCTTTCCCTGATTTACTTCAACTATAACTCAGATTCGTAATCATCTGATTGGCATTTGATGAGATTGAATTAGTTTTGAATTAAATTCCTCTTCTAATTGCACTTGCACTAAAACACCTAAAAGGAGTATTATAAAAGCCAGATGATGTAAGATTAGTTTCACTCAAAGTAATTGATGATAAACGCTCTGAGAATTTTTTGAATTGGGATTTGTTGGCTTCATCCGGCCCTTAAGTCAGCCGCCTGTTTCTTTCTTTGCCCCTTGCATACCAACTATTTGAAAAAAATACTCATAGATTTTTTTTATTCCAACATAGCTCAAAAGAGAATTGCTTGGGCTTCCCGGGATTCATCAACAGAAAATCTACACAAATTTTTGAAGACTTCAAGTAAGTCATCAAATTGAGGGGCGCTCCTATGATCATTCCACTTTCTTCTTCATTCCTTTTCTTCCCCCTTTCTTTTATATATTTTCTCAAGTTTTCTTTTTCTCTTCTTTTTCTTTTGTTGCAGGTTAAGAAACATAACTCATTTCTGATCAACTCGTGAGGATGTATATTGAGGATCACACAGAGCCATCTCCATGTATTATCATTGGGAGTGACAAAGACAACCTCAAAGTTAAAAGTACCAGATTAGTCATTCATAAATCGGCTAATGATGTTCTTCCTTCCATAACTCGATCTCCTAGTAATTCCATGCATATTCAGGAGTGGTCCGAGGAGGCAACCAGGGAAGTGATTGATCCACGTTCTGGCATTACATCTCGTTCTAGGATACTCCTCTTGAAGTCCTCTCTTCATGATGCCAAAGCCACTAGTTTGGAATTTTTATTTGCAGGTTACCATTCCAACATTAATGGACGCTCAGTGAGAATTCCTGCATCGAGATTTGGCGAAGTGTCTTTTCATGCAGGTTATTGGGAATGGACAGAAGATGTATTAGGACATCATGCAGACACTCTTCGTCAAGCTAGAATCTATGCAGCGGTCCATGCCTCGCTTTTCACATACGTCTGCCATAAGAACATCCTCCAAGCCTTCCTTGAGCTATGGTGTCCTTCCACGAACACTTTGCACACTGCGACTGGTGAATTTTCAATTTCTTTATGGGATCTTCGTGTACTTGGTGGATTGCCTATTCGTGGAGGTTTCTATGATGAAGCTATCCCTACTGCAAAAGGGCTACTTGGTGATGACAGACATGGTCCTTCTCAACCATGAAGCTGCAAGTATCTATTTTTGGCTTACCATATGCTTCCCAAGGACTCTGATGGTGTTCCTATTTCTAATTAGATTGGCTTTTGGTTTAAAGGACCAACGAGGTATGCGGAGCCCCCTTTGAGGTCTTCCTAAAGGAGATCTACTGAGCCAAAGATCTCTCACAATCCATGTGGAAGAATCGATGCATTACTTTTGCCTCGCACCAAGGAATATGATGAGCCATTTACGATGTTGGAGGTTGAAGAAGATGTTAAAGGGGAGACCTACTTGGCTGCTTTTCTTTCATGCTGGTTATGCAGTTTTGTTCTACCACATCGCAAAGCAAATATGATCCGTGCCACTGTCTTCAAGGTTGCTAGTAGAATGGCAAATGGTGATTGTTTTTCTCTTGCAGTTCCTGTATTGGCGGGCATCTATCGTGGTTTGAGGAATATGTCAACTTTGCCAAATCTTCAGGAATCTCCTTCTATCTTTCCCATTCATTATGTTTACAGTTGGATAGGGCACTACCTTAGCACTCATTTTTTATCCAAGATTGACGTAGGAGGAGCTGAGATGGTCAAGTATGCAGGGGAAAACATGGCCAAATATTTTGATCTTTCAGAGGCACGAGATTTGTTCCTCAGTATCAATCCTTCAGCTATTCAAAATCTACGTTCATATCCACACAAGCAGTTCACAGTAATAGACGGCCCATGCATATCAAATACTTATAAAGACCTTTTTGTGGCTTTACGTTCCAGCTATTTGACATTTCGATGTGGAAAAGAGCATATCATTGAAGCTTATAGCCCTCATCGATTCAATCGGCAATGTGAATTTTGTCAACATGTCCCGGGGAACTTAAAGAAAGAGATTCTTACTTGTGATTTGCATGAGCTTGTTCAACTTTGGCAGTCATGTACTTTACTAAACACATCTCACAAACTTATCATTCCCGGTAATACTTCTTCATTTCCATTGGCCACAAAGGAATATGTAGACTGGTGGGACAAACACTGGAAGACTTTACAAACAAAAGATACTAAGATTGTTCTCAAAGTTAATCAAAAAGATGTGGAATCAACTTCTGGCCAACTCAATCAGCTTGGGGAGAGAATTGAATATTATTCATCTAAGCCTGGGCATCCTGGAAAGAAGCTTTCTCATTCTAAACAGGCCTTAATAGAAGATCCCAAAAATAACTCAGCAGCTTCAACTCTTCAAAATCCTGTTGTTTTAGGGCAAATTAAAGGAGGGAATTCGGCGTCTAAGGAATATAATATTGCTAACCATACCAAATTGCCATCTAAAAGGCGTAGCTTACTCAATGTTTCATCCCCCGCTGATGTTCCATTGGAAGGAAATGAAATAATCTCCGCACTTTCTTGCTCAAATGATGACTCCAGCAACCAATGTATTCTCAAGAAGAAACCAAAGGTTTTGGATTTAGATAACATCAGTATTAATTCAAATTTCTTTGCAGATGTCCCAAGTTCTTCTTTACCTTTGGATGAATTAGCAAAATATGTAAATTTATTATAATTTTTTTTTTTTACATATATATTTGCCAATCCTTTCCACTAATCTCCCTTTTTTTTTTTTCCAGCTTGCAGATCTTGAGATACCAGTCCCAATTACATCAGAAGGTAGTGTTGGTTCGATAAATGGAATTCATCCTTGTAACTTGCTTGAAACAATCACCCCTCTACCTCTTGATGATGGCATACAAGCTACTCATGACACTACAAATTCCAAAAAGCGACCAAATGTGACATTACCTGAAATTGCAAATGACAAGGCTTTTGCTGATAAAGAGAAGCCTAAAAAGATATTTGAAGCTCCACCTTATACATTTCCAGTTGCTGAAGTTTCTGAGTTTTGTCCTCAAGTTATAAAGACTGAAGCTGAGCAGATGTTACTCAAATTCTATTGGGAACGCATATGTCAAAAAATTATGAAAACTCCATTTGAGCAACTTTCAGGGATAAAACCAACGATTGATGATTTGATTGCAGAGATGAGAGTATACATAAAAAACACATCATCCTTGGAGAACCACTTGAGATCTTTCTTTGAGGGTGCTTCCGACTAAACAAAGGTTAAGTTGAACTCAATTCAAAAAGAAACATAAGAAACCCATGAGAAAACACTATTTTTTGCACAACATGATCTATTTGAGGCCGATGCAATAGAAAATGAAAGAGTTGAAGAGGTGAATGGCCTTAAGGATGAACTTCTTCAAATCTCCAAGCATCAAGAGGAATTGAGAACACGACTTGCTGAGTTAAGCAATAAGGAAAAACTTGCAAACTTATCACTCCACAGGGCTGAAGAAAACTTGTCCACTATTCAGAGAGAAGTAGCCACCAAAAGAGATAAAGTTTCAAAGCTTGAAGATACTCCATTTTTGACTGACCAAGAGGTTGAGGCTTTAAAGAGGATGGAGGCACTACTTGAAGAATATCGCATAGAATTAATAGCTTTTGATATACTCGAATGAGTACTTAGCTACTTTTTTTTATTTATTATTTATTTATTTGCACAATTGATGTAAAAGAACACTTGATCACTACATATGCAATAAAAAGTTGTTCTTTTTTTTTTTTAATTCTCCTTGTGCATTTTTTTATTTAGTATTTCTTCAAATTGATGCCAACTTCAAAAAAAAAAAAAAAATTACATTACATGCCCCAACAACGGAGTGGGATAAACTTACTTAAGCTTCTGAGTAAAACTGGCCATCTAATGAATTGAACTTGAAAACAATCAAAGCTTCTTCCAATGATATATTTGAAATTGATAAACCATCCAGAATCACTCTAATGGTTTGATTGAACTTGAGAAGTGAGTCATCCTAATTTGCTCCAATGATATGATTGAACTTGGGAAGTCCTCAAAACTTATTCCAGTGATGTGACCAAACTTGGCAAGCCATCCAAACTTGTCCAAATGATGTGATTGAACTTGGGAAATAATCCATCCACATTTGATCCAATGATATGACTAGCTTGTGGAAGCATCTAAACAAACAACCTTCCTTTTTTTTTTTTTTTTTTTTTTGATATGACTGAACTCAGGAAATAACTCCCAAGCTACCTACGTACCCCAACAAGGGGATCAAGTCATTACGTAGTTCAAAGTAAAGATTTCCTTTTAGGGGGGGTGCCGTTCACAGTTTATACTCATGCGGGCTAGGAGTATCCATTACTTAACCACATTGGACTAGGTGGGGTATTTAATATTTTAGCCACATAAAATACCTCTAGTGGGGAAAGTTAGCAGTTTAACCACATGCACTACCTTTGGTGGTTACCGTACACAGTTTATACTCATGCGGGCCAAGAGTAACATACAGTTTAAGCTCATGCATCAAAGAGCAACATGCAGTTTAAGCTCATGCGCCAAAGAGCAACATGCAGTTTAAGCTCGTGTGTTAAGGAGCATACTTCTTCATGGGTAATATCGCTTCAAAAACTTGCCATTTATGGGGCCTATGCGCAATCCGTCTTTGTCTACCAACTTATAAGCACCATTGGTGTAGACTTCTTTTATCACATACGGACCATCCCATTTTGACATGAATTTATTTCCCATTCGCTGGGTAATGGTAATGGGCCTTCTTACTGCCAACACCAAATCTCCAACCTGAAAAGATCGCGGGTGAACTTTCTTATTAAATGCCCTTGTCATACGTGCTTGATAACATTCAAGTTGTTGTTGCGCTTCAAGTCTTTTCTCATCCAATGCTTCCAATTCTTCGAGTCGAAGGTGAACATTGTCTTCAGCAGTAAGTCCTTCTTGAATTGCTATACGAAATGAAGGTATTTGACTTTCAAGAGGGAGAACAGCTTCAACTCCATAAACCAGTGAATACGGAGTAGCCTGGGTAGCAGTCCGATGAGTTGTTCTATATGCCCAAAGAGCTTCCCCAATTTTTTCATGCCAATCCTTTTTAGATTTTGACACTACTTTCTTCAGCAGGTTGCATAAGGTTTTATTAAACGCCTCCGCTAGACCATTTGCAGCTGCATTGTACATAGAAGAATTGTATTGCTTGAATCCAAATTGTGCACATAATCTGTCCATCAACTTATTGTAGAAAGGCTTCCCATTATCGGTAACGATGTACGAGGCACTCCATACCTAAAAATCAAATGGCAACGAATGAACTCAGCAACAGTTTCTTTCTTCACTTCCTTTAGGGGAATCGCCTCTGCCCACTTAGAGAAATAATCTGTAGCTGCCAATATGTAAGCATGACCAGCTGACGACTTAGGAGCAATAGGACCTACAACATCAAGACCCCATGCATCAAATGACCATGAAGCAACTGTGGGGTGTAAGGGTTCAGGAGGCTGATGTATAAAGTTAGCATGCATCTGACATGCTTCACATCTCTTCGCATAACTCATACAATCTTTAACTATAGTAGGCCAGTAGTATCCCATCCTCTTGATTTGAAAATGAAGCTTAGGACCCGACTGGTGAGCTCCACAAACTCCAGAATGTGCCTCGGCCATAGCTTCAGTTGCTTCTTCACCATTTAAACAACGCTGATAAGTACCTTCATAAGATCGACGATACAAAATATCTTTGTATAAAATAAATCGAGATGACCTCCGACGCACCTCCGTCCTTCGACGAGGGTCTTGTGGCAACTTCTCATCCTTTAGATAGTCAATTAGTGATGTTCTCCAATCTTCGTCTTCACTCACTGAGACTGATATGGCATTTGCATCTTCTCGATCAAGCTTTACAGGCGACGGCACAATCCATCTATTGCACACCGGGACATTTGTCGTTTCTTCTTCAGAAAGGGCCAAAGTAGTGGCCAAGTTAGCCAACGCATCTGCCATCCTATTTTCTTTCCTCGGGATGTGGCTTAGGACAACATTTTCAAACTTCTTCAACAGACAAGACGCTAGCTGAAAGTAAGGAATCAAATCTTCCTTTCTAACTTCATAAACATTTAACAGTTGATTAATAACCAATTTTGAATCGCCATAGACTTCAATTTCTACAATTTCCAGTTCAAGAGCCATTTGAAGCCCAATAATCAAAGCCTGATATTCTGCAACGTTATTAGAGCACAATTCATTTAACACTACAGAATATGTCAAAACTTGTCTTTCTGGTGAAACAAATACAATCCTTGCCCCCGCTCCATCAGATCGAGCTGCTCCATCAAATAACTTGTCCATGCTGGCAGGATATCAACGAAGAGAGCCTCTTCGTCAGGTAATTCATCGGATACTTCCCAATCTGCAGGAATGGGATGATCTGCTAAGAAATTAGCAAGAGCTTGTCCCTTAACAGCTTTTGAGGTACATATGTGATTTCATACTGATTGAATACAATAGACCACTTGGCCAACCTTCCTGAGAGTACTGGTCTTAACATCACAAATTTAACAGGATCAGCACGTGAGATGAGTCAGATAGAATATGCCTCAAAATAATGTTTCAACTTTCTAATTGCATAAAATAATGCAAGACAAATCTTATCGACAGGAGAGTATTTCAACTCATTCTCAATCAAAGCTCTACTTAGATAATATAAAGCTTTCTCTTTTCCTTCTTCATTTTCTTGAGCCATGAGAGCACCGATTGACCGTTCTTGCGCTGCAATGTACAGTATCAACGGTTTTCCATGTATAGGAGCTCCCAGAACTTGTGGATTCATAAGGTACTTCTTTATGCTTTCAAAAGCATTCTCACATCCTTTATCCCATACAAAAGGAACATCTTTCTTCATCAAGTGATTAAATGGTTGGCATTTTCCTGCAAGATTCGATATGAACCTTCTTATGAATACAAGATTACCTTGTAAACTGCGCAATTCTTTAAGATTCCTTGGAGGCGGCATTTTCTGGATAGCATCGATTTTAGTAGGATCAACTTCAATTCCACGATGTCGAACTATGAAGCCAAGGAACTTGCCAGACGTGACACCAAAGGCACATTTGAGCGGATTCATCTTCAAGTTATATTTTCTCAGCCGATCAAATACCACGCGGAGATCTTCCAAGTGATTATCTCTTTTCTTAGTCTTCACCACGAGATCATCAACGTAGCACTCTACCCTTGTATGTAGCATATCATCAAAAATGTTTTGCATAGCTCGCTGATAAGTTGTGCCTGCATTTTTTAACCCAAAAGGCATCACTTTATAACAGTAAATACCTTTTGGTGTGCGAAAAGCCGTACACTCCTCATCTTGTGGCGACATTCTGATTTGATTGTACCTGGAGGATCCATCCATGAAAGATAAAGCTTCATGTCCAGTGGTTGCATAGACCATAAGCTCAATAATAGGTAGTGGAAAATCATCCTTTGGACATGCTTTATTTAAATCTCGAAAATCAACGCAAATACGTACCTGGCCATTTTTTTTCTTGACTGGAATGATGCTAGAGATCCAAGTTGGATATTTCACTTCTCTGATAAATCCTGCATCAATAAACTTGTTGACTTCAGCATCAATTAGAGGGACGAGCTCCGGGCGAAGCACTCTCTGCGACTGCTTTACCGGACGAGCCCCATGTTTTATGCCAAGGTGATGAGTTGCAACTTTTGGATCTAATCCTGGCATTTCTTTGTAAGTCCAAGCAAATACATCCCTATATTCGCTCAAGATTCCGAAATATTGTTCTTCTTCTTTAGGATTTAAAAGCTTGCTAACAAATATGGGACGGGGCTCTTCTATTGTGCCAAGATTTAACTCCTTAAGTTCATCGACAGTCGCCTGTCCACCATCTTCAAGTTGTGAAGGAGCTTTTAGGACTTCATCTTCAAGAATTTCTGAATCAGGCTCTTCATCAATAGCGATGTGGTTACATGTATGTAACTCATCATTTTCTTCGCTGTATAGGTGTTCGAGCTCAACAACTCTTATCCTCTGGAATGTAATGCTCCATTTTAATGTTCCATCTGCTTTTGAAAATGGGGTAGGCACCATTATCCATGATGGGTAGTTTGTAACTTGTATGAAACCGTTTGCCACCAATCCATTGAATTCTTCAAGACACGGATCATGCGGTGCGAGATTTAGCTCCTCTTTAACACTTATGTAATTAGAGTTGATGGTGATTTCCACTTCATCTTCATCTGCACCATTCTTTTTACATGAATGTTCGATGATGCGCTGCTTTATTTTCACAGGTTTGTCCATATTAATGACTAGGATTGTAGATTTGGCTCTATTCGATTGGGATAAATGAAGAGTTTGACTCTCATTTTTTGACTCCAACATATCAGTTTTGTCGTCAAGGCTCTTTTTTGCAGTACTATTCCTAAGTCGATTGAACACAGAACCTCTTGGACGTGGACCTGTATAAAACCTGTTTTGATCTTTAACACCAAGTCTTTTAAAGATAGAAGGGCGAGTAATTGGAGCACTGAGACGGTCAAATACAGAAACTCGATGATTATCCTGTTTTTGCTCTTCTTGCTTCACGCGATTTTTTGCAGAAATATGTTGGACACCAGCACACTCATCCTTCTTTGTGATGCGTATCCTCACTGGTTTGGTGACTTTAAATCCTAGGCCAACCCTCGACTGTTCAACATAAAATCCTTGTCTCCTTAGTTTATGTTGTGCTTCACTGAATCTATGAATTTTTTCTCCAGTTAACTCAGGTTTGAGCTTACTTAAACTGGGAGGATTAGCAAAGTCATAGCCAGATTTTTCGAGTAACTTGTACGCCTTAGGATCAAATGTACCCTCAAATTCTTTGTGAGAAATTTCTGCGACGGATGGTCCATTATAAATTGATGAGCCAATGCCAACAATAGGCATGGTGAAATCCTTCCTCAAAGTTTGACAGTCACTTGATCCCACCATCTTTAATTGGCTTCGGGCAGCATCATTCGTCTTAATACATGCTTCAAGTGGAGTTTGCCTTTTCTCTTGAGATGACTGCGGTGTATATCGAAATAATGGTAAATTAGGCTCATCACCGTGCTCGTATTTTCTGTTTGTCAAAACCTCAGTAATTGTTAGTTTACTGAAATTTTCAGGACAATCTTGTCTTCCTTCAACAGAGTGGTTGCTTGGAGCCTTTGCAGGTTGCACTTCACTTGCTAAGTCAAGATCCAGATAAAGTTTAGCATCAGCAAAATATGATTCCACTTCAGTAAATGGCTTCACATCTGCTTCAACTTTCATAACTTCCCCATTTTTTGAATATTTGAAGCATTGATGAAGAGTGGAAGGTATCACCCCATTCTCATGAAGCCACGACCGTCCCAAAAGCAAATGGTAGGAAGTCCTTGCATCAATGACATGAAATAAAGTACTTGCTTCCAAATCCCCGATTGTGAGGTCTAGACGAATCATACCAATAGCTCGTTGGCCTCCTTGGTTGAAACCTTGAATAGTTAGGCGGCTGCGTGAGATATCTTCAACAGAAATTCCCAAATTCTTCATAGTGGATTTTGGCATGATATTGACAGCGGATCCTCCATCAATGAGTATGCGGTTGACCTTTTGCTCCTGCATGAACCCTGAAACGAAAAGTGGCCTATTGTGAGGTTTTGATCCCAACAACAAGTCCTCGTCTGTAAAAGCAATTGCTGTACAACAGGAAGTGGAGCGTTGCTCTTCAGTTTCGCAAGATATAGCATGCACTGCTTCAATTTTTTGATCAAGAAATCCTGTAGGAAAATAATCCTTCAAAGTCACTTGGCTCCTTTTGTAGCCTGCTAATGAGTTTTCTAGCTTACCATCTGTGGCTTTCAAACTCTTTGTCGTCCTTGGTTGAGGGCATCTGGCCACATGTGAGACCTTAAATACCAGTGGACGAGATTGATTTGCATATCGTCTTCTCCTTCGTTGGTGCATCACGAGAGTCCACTCACTGCTATCTTCAGTTTTAGTAATAGAACTCGTCTGCAACTCAGTCACTCCATCAACGAATTGAGTCTTCACTAGTACTGGATCTAAGCTTCCAAGCTGGAGCATTGTTGATGCCCCCCTGAGTAAAGATGAAAAGACATAGTCTTTGCTTGCAACACATGTAGTATCTATTACAGTTATAGCACTAGTCAAGTTCGATCCAACTACATCCTCCGTGTCAAGGATTATCTTTCCATCTCTTGCCAATGCCATGACTTTATCCTTGAAGACGAAGCACTTCTCTATTGGATGGCTGACAACTCGATGATATCTGCAATATTTTGGATCGTTGGCCTTTCCAACTTCTTCAGGACGTTTTGGTTCTGGCAATTCGATCAACTTCCTTGTCAATAATTCATCAAAAATATGAGAAACATCAGAATCTGGGAATGGATATTCCTTCTCCTGTATTTCTTTTAATGTCTTCTTGCCTGTTGAAATGCGTTGATCTTCAGTTTTCTCAGCAGCTTTTTTATCACTTGTGGGAATTTTTATGGAGGTTGTCTTGATTGCCATGGATTCCCTAGTAGTTGCTTTGGCATACTTTTCGATTTTCTTTAAATCCCTCATTTCTTTCTTCTGGTCTTCAACAGGAATTTCAACCCCGCGATTGGCAATGCTAAGCTCCATATCATGGGCACGAGTGGCTAATTCCTCAAAAGTACGAGGCTTGATCCCCTGAAGAATATAAAGAAGTCCCCAGTGTATATCTTGAATACACATCTCTGTCGCAGATATCTCTGAGAGTCTATCCTTGCAATTCAAACTTAATGCACGCCAACAGTTGATGTAGTCCACCACAGGTTCATCTTTCCACTGTTTTGCATTGGTAAGTTCAATCATGCTTACAGTCCGGCGCGTACTATAGAAATGATTCAGAAACTCCCTTTCCATTTGATCCCAGTTATCAATGGATTCAGGTTCTAGGTTAATGTACCAGTCAAAGGCATTTCCTTTCAATGAACGCACAAACTGTTTCACAAGAAGGTCATCATAAGTCCCTGCATTATTGCATGTCTCAATGAAATGGGCCACGTGCTGTTTTGGATTTCCCTTCCCGTCAAACTGCTGGAATTTTGGTGGTTGATATCCTATCGGCATTCTCAGCGAATCAATCCTCTTTGTATATGGCTTCGAATACACAACAGAACTTTGAGAAGGCATGCCATACTGAGCTCTAATGGTATTTGTGATCATGTCCTGCAATTGTTGAACAGACAATGTAGCAATAGAAGTTGCAGAATGATTGATCTTTCGATCTATTTCTCGTTTGTAAGACATCTCCTCAACATGTTTTTGCATCATTATATGACCAAGAGAAGGTTGATGGTTGCAGGCAAATCATCTAAGATCTTCCTCTTCCTGTTTGCTCATGAGTTGTGCAATTTGTAGATCCTTTTCTTCTACAATCTTTTGTAGGTCAGCTATAGCTTGAGCCATCCGAGCAAGTTGTTCATCCACCGTCGCTACTCCAGTCGCTGTAGTTGGCAGTTTAGCAAAAGATAATACCTTAGGATTCATTTCCCTTGGACTCTCAGAGTCAGAACCATCAGACGGAATGAAATCAGTATTTTTGCCCCCAGTCATGGGCTGATTGATAGATTCAGCAGCAGGGTCAGCAGCGTTAGTAGCATCTTTCTTGGCCAAGGCAAGTTGGTTCCTCTTAGGTGCCATTGAGTGGTTGCAAATATCTTCAAGATTCAAACGCGAGAAAGAGATGAGGGGTAGATTCGTGTCCCACCGGGCGTGCCAGAAATTTGTTCACACAAATTTCGTTGTCTGCAAAATTAAATCACAAGACAAAGAAAAATAATGGACAAATTGAATTTATATTAAAGAATATGAGAATTACAATTTATTAGAGAAAACTATAAATTCCCTAACAAAACTAATCCCCTGATTCTTCTTCCGATATATATGATCCAAGGGCTTGAAGCTTGTTCTTGGATATATGGTGTAGTATCATTTGACTTGATAAAAGAACACTACGAGATTTCTTTGAAACTCGAACCTTGACTCCGAGATCAAAGAACTTGATGCTTTGAAGAGGTATAGGACCTTCGCGGTAACAATACGTCGTCGCAGCAGAAGCTTGAAGACTTGGAGACTTGGACTTGAGAATATGTGAATATGAGAATATGAGTGTATGGATGTCAATACATGTCCCATATGAGTCTCTAAGCATTCCTTTATATAGGTATTTAGCAGAAGACTCCGGAATGACTTGAACACCATTTGATAATTATCCCTTTTTGAAGATAATATCAAATATTCTTGACTTGATTGATCCACGTACATAGATATGCCACGTGTCACAATTTAATTGGCCTATGATTGTTAGGCCACCAAACTTGATTTGATTAACATGATACATCTCCATCTTGACACTTGTCAATATTTGATTTGTATAAAATAAATATTAAAATATTAATTAAAAATTAACTATTTATCATTTGGAATCAAACTTAATAAATTCCAATACATAAAAAGAAAATTTTAAATTGATAATTAATATACTATTTACACATGTCATTTTTCAATTGGCCTGAAAATTAAGCCGTCTACAATATGATAATTAATTTGATTTGTTAGCATTTAGTAATTGGAATTTTATTGTTTCAAAAACATTTGGCAATGGATTTTAACTCAAGAAATATTGATAACGAATTTTTTGTCACAAAAAGTTCCTATAACGAAATTGGAGCTTATTGAAATGAATTTTTACATTATCAAAAGTTTATTTTCTTGTACTAAGGTTTCCGATTTTAGTTTTCAATATCAAAGTTCTCAAAACCTAAATTTGATTTTTAACTATGTTGACCAGTACCTTGAGGTGAATAATTATAATACATTTTATCTCATATATACTAAGGACAACTTGGGATTTATATACTCGATGTATGCCCTTAAGTGCATATTACATTCTTCTTGTTTCAAAATGAAAAAAATAATAATAATAACTTTTTATAAGAAATACTCTTGATATTAAATTTTAATATAAATTAAAATATTATTCGTTCTAAATTTGAGTTAACTTTATTCACATTAAGTATTAATATAGTATACTTGAATTTGTTCATAAGATCTTTAATCTAACAATAAAATAACAAATTATGCAATAATTTTATGTAAAAGAATATGCATAATCTCACATGTGCAATACCGCATAAGGATGATTTTTCTTTATAAAGTATGTAACGTACTTAGTAACATTTCTAAATAAAGTTAAATTTATAGACATTTCATAAAATTTAACAAATAATTGATATTAACATATAAAAAGAAATCTTTAGCATATTATATATGAAGTATGACTGGTTTAAAAACTTTGCTTTCATAATAATGATGGTGTCTTCATCATATGCACAATTACAAAGACACTGAAATATATGTTTTAAGTATATATTAGAATAGGAATTGATCACAAATTTCGAAGTTTGGCATCAAATAGTAACTTACAATAATTAACTCAAACTTGAAATGAATATATGGAGGCATAGTGGAAGACTTATGCATCATTTTCTATTTTTTAAAGAAATTAATTTTGTATTTTTAAGTAATATATATAATTTTATATTTTTGCTCCAAATTATAGCATATAAGCAAAAGTATAGTTGGGTACACTCTATATTATATAATTTATGGGCAATGTAGTTGGGTGCAGGCTTCTGTAGTTTAAAAATAAGCAAAATTGCAAATTAGTCTTACATGTGTGCTACAAATGAACCTTATGATCTAAAGAATTAGGCTAGTAATTTAATCTTGTAACTCCTAAAAATTTGACAATTCAATGTCAATAAGCCAAAATAATGTAAATTATAAGTCTGCATTCATGTGGTTTCTGATTTGACGTCTTAATCGTCAATTTTCTAATTCCTCATTGAGCTTGAATGTCATTGTGACAATCACTTACTAAAAATCCACTATAACATGTGTAACAAAAAAAATTCATTGTCACGTGCGTAAAAAAAAAAAAAAACCCGCTACATGGGTTATACAAAGTGGGACAATTGGGATGTAGGAAAAATATGTCCACCATGAGAGAAGAATTGTTGTTGAGCTAAACAATTTAGAGAAGAAACAACCACCACAAGCTTAAGAGAAACAACCACTGCAAGCTTAAAATTATGAGAAATAGTCGAATTCCACTAGCCATCGAGTGCTAATAGAGGAACACCACCATCTTGTGCCTGTCTTAGATGGATGAGAATCCTGATAAAATATTATAAACATGTGCACACATAACTGATGGCCTTTTAGTTGAGTAGGGTTGAAGAATTGGTGGTGAGGCATCAAATTTAAAGCCACATGGACATGTAGTTCTTAACATTTAAACTGAAATTATCTTCAAATTACTGAATTTTAGGAGTTATAATATCAAATTGTCAATCCAACTTTTTAATGTTCCCATGATGGCATCTAGGTTGGATATATCAGGTTAGAGAATTCGCGATGAGGTGCCAAAATTAAAGTCATAAGGACGTAGATTTATAATTTGCAACTAGTAGTTTGACACATTCAATGCATGTGCTAAAATTTCTACAATATTTTTTATATAATAATAATAATAATAATTGTTTTTTATTTTTATATAATGTAAATATGTTTAATAATAAGTGAATTGTAAATTGTAGTTATTTTGAAACTTCTAATTAATTAGAATTAAAAGAAAGAAGTAAGGGTATTTTATGCAAATCATTCAAAAACACACCAAAAGAGAGGGTAGGTTATTTATTAATAACTAGCGGCCATTGCACACTCGATGCGTGTGAATTCAAATATTGAAACACAATTGTTGTACATACATTTATACAATAAAGGTATAAAAATATTTATAGAAAACAATAAAAATTAAATATAAAGAAATTTAGATTTATAACATGAAATTCATACCAAACTCGTACATGAACAAAATATAAACACATGTCTTAAAGAGGAACAATAAAAAAAATTAGATAAAAAAAAGTTTTGTTGTATAATTGTAGTTCCGCACAACAAACATTTGCCATGGACCTGCAATTTTTAGAAAGTATACATTATGTTGTATCATCTACTTCCATATATTTACATAATTTATAATATAATTTGCAAAATTACCTTGTAGCTCCTTTGCAATCGAACTTCTATTCATTGATGTCTTTGCATGACATTTGATGGCATTGTTTGAAAAATTAAAATAAAAATAAAAGGCAAGTTTTTAAGTCTAGATTAACTCATTTTATAAACATGATATAAAATGAGTTATTTGATTTGATTTGTATCACTTCTATATTAACATCATCAATATCTCGGATTTTTTAAGAAATAAGGTGCGCACAAAAACACAAGCCATGTGTTAGATCTTGCATACAGACAAAAAGCACATGAGGCATATTTATTGAAAATAAATATGATACTGGAATAAAGTCTTCCCATCCATGTTTCTTCTTTTGTTCATACCTTTTTGCTCAATTATTAGCAAAACATTATCTAAAAATACAATTTTTTATAAATTATTGAAAATATGTCATTGTCAGACCTTTGTTAGAGCCCACCCTTCTATCAAAGTTATTCGTTTCTTCTTGTCAAAGCAATTCACTTTTTGTAATAGTTAAATATAAATTGAAATATATAAAATAAAAATGTAAAAAATGTGAACTTGCCTTTGCTTTTTTTGTTCCCTCAATATACGTAAAATTAATTTCCTAAATCATTCCCATTTATCCTTACAAGAGCTTTCCAACTTGAACTGAGTATTTGCATCTTTGAAGGCTGCATCAAGCTAGTTCAACACTTATCTTGTTTAACAAAACATTTATGTAATTCTCAATGCAAAAGAATTCTACTTTAGCAATATATTGTAGTTAATTAAAAAATTATATGCATACTCTTTGATGGGATCGAAGTTCCTTCCACATGTAGGTGATGCCTTTGCTCATTCAATTCTCCAATGCCAGTGGTGGTAGTAGGGATTATATTTTGAGAAATAGATCCATGTTTTCTTGCACCAACAAAATAGATAGTATGATAAAGATATTACTTTTGGAAAACATACCATGCCATTTATCTAATTTATATGTTTCAAATTTCTATTCTTTTATGAAGTACTATATAGAAAGTTTACCTAGTTTTAATACTTACAGTTTTTGTCATTGAGTTGATAATAACAGGACATCTTTGTAAACTACATTCCTTGTACATACACTGGATTGACACTCTTGCGCACCATTTTTAACCAAAACTTTTGTTGATTGTTGAGAAACTCCACTAGAGAGTGCGACATATAATTGTCTATGGCTATTAAAGATATGATTTCATAAGAAAGTTCCAATATTTGGAATTGTCTGGCCTTGGGATTTATTTATTGTAAAAGCAAAACTCAGTCTTATAGGAAACTATGCATGCATCAAGACAAATGGCAATCCTAAGTTCTCCTCACCTTTCAAAGGCATATGATGTAGAAAGTATCATGTACTTTGGTGCGATCCCATCACAATCTCAACATCTATAAAAATTCTGGCTAAATTGTGGCATTTTAGTCGAGTTCCATCACATAGCCCAAGCTTAGGTACAACCTTTTTAGAAGCATAATAGGAGAACCCCTTTTTAAAATAATTCTATGTGGTGGCAAACCACTTGGACTAAATGAGTATAAGAATTCTTATGTATAAAGATTGTTGTGGTCATCCACTACTGAATCCCAAGAAGTATACACTTTACATTCACCAAAAAATAATCCAATTATCATCTCATTGATTATATCAACATCTATATTTTTGGGAGTAATTATGGCTCCATTTGAATTTTGATGTTAGATTACATACGGTTAATTTTTAATTTTTCAGAATGCATACATATTGAGTGTGCAACGAACGCTAGTTTTAATTAATTCATGTTGCTCATAATTATGTATCAAGTGACAACCATTTATAAATACTCTTATTAGTGAACATGTATAGGTATACACTCATTGTCATCATTTTACTATCCCCCCGAACCCTGGCCTTAATCTTAAAACATCCAAAGAAAAGAGTCTATTTCTATAACCCGTAGCATACATACCCCTTAGCAATCATACGAAGGCAAAGTCTTATAATATATGCTATACTTTTATGGTACTCTAACCTACAGCACGTTAGCCAAATTTATTCAGGAGAATAGTTCAATAATACTTGACCAATAGTCAGCTAGTTGCACTAATTGCACATACTATTTATCACACAATCATCAAAGTGCAGCAACTTGGTTAACTATTTTCCGTGGCCTTACTTATTTTTTGCACGTTGTTTCCACGTGCTCTGCACTTTGGAAAAAAAAAAATAGTATTATTGCATTAGTTAATGGTTAATATTTGAACATTAGTTTTTTTTAAGTGAGTATGGCTGAAATTTGAGTGCCAGAAGTTCGTCGTCAAAAAGCTCAGCATTAATAGAATCCAAAATAGAAGTCTTCTTGAATATGTAATTTAGAAATAAAATAGACTCACCAGTCATTTTTCTTTAACAGAGCAACAAATAAATTCTTGAATATATCAAATGTTATCAAATAAATTCCCTACCCTTTTTTGGTAAGTTTTTGTGTAATATACTTGAAATATTCTTAATTTTTTTAATCTTTATAACTACAACTTATATAGTAAATGCCATTTACAACCTACACAATGTATGCTCATAATTATCATTTTGTTATAACATTTTTTTTAGGGATAAAAATAGATTGCCATCCAAATTATGCGTGTTTTTACACTTTGCTAACTAAACTTTTTTCTATGACAACTTACTATCCAAACTACACTTTTTTTTACCTTACCATATACGAACAATTTTTGGTGGAATATTATCAAAAAATTTCGTTACATTAATGCCATGAGCCTCCATTTTCAAGTATTATAATCAAATCTTATAATTTTATGGATATAATAGTCATTTCCTTGGTCTAGCCTGGTTAAATCATAAAATGCAACGAACTTTTTTCAGTGTATTTTCAGGTGCATATCACGTGATAATTCAAGTTTCAATAGGTAGTCTTTTAATGAAGTGATAAAAAAATATCTTTAGAAAAGACTCCGGTTGCTCCTGTAATGGAATACCATGAAATGCTTTACTAAAACTGGTTCATGGATGGCAAGGTGAAAAAAAAAATGTAGTTCAAATGGTAAAATGTCACAAAAAAAATTTAGTTACCAAAGTGTAAAAATGCGTATAGTTCGGATGACAAAATATCTTTATCTCTCTCTCTATTATGTATGCAAAATTTACTTAAAATATAAAACATTATTTAAAAATTAGTATTATATCAAATATAAATATTAATTTTATTTATTCCATAAAGGAAATCAATTAGTTAATATTTCTAATATAAAGGCAACAATAATTTCGTTCATATAACTTTTAAAAAATAGTATGGATAAACATGCATAAAATGTCTAAATACACAAATTACATACATAATACATTCATAATTGTTATACTTATAAAAGTAAAAACTTATCGAACTGAGATGATGTAACTTTTAAGCCCAAATGATTTAAAATAATTGCTATAAATAGACAAAAAAATAAAAGTAAAAATAAATCACCTAACATATCTTAAAGACAACAACAAATTCATTTGTGTAGATTTAAAAATAGTATAGATAAAAGTTCAAAAACAATTACATGGGAGAAATCATATCTAATCAAGAAGATGTTAGCAATACAAAGAAAGAAAAATTGCAGAGAAATAGAATTAAATATAACCATGTAAAATTGATGGAACTATTATATGATGGTGGTAGTGGGATGGTGGAATGGTAGTAGTGTGATGATAGTTATTTTAGGTAAAAAGGGGATTTTAAAAAAAGATAGGGCATTTAAAAATGTTTATTCAAAACGCACCAATAAAAGATTAGGACCTTTAATAATATAGATTTGTAAGATTCAAGTTGAATGTATATTCAAATTGCCAAATTATAAGTGTTACATAACCAAATTATTGGTATAACTTTTTAATGTCCTAACTTGTTACACACACACACACACACACACACACATATATATATATATATATAAATGAATTACATCCACATCTCCTAAGATTTGACCTAATTATAGAAAAACTCGTTGTATTGAAAATTATGTTTACCTCCCTGAACTTCGAATCTAAAAGGTAACGCTGACGAAAAGTGTAAAATGATCAAAGTCCCTTTCATTAAAAATTTTAAAAAAAGGAAAAAATGAAAAAAAATGATAGAAATATTCAAAGACAGACATACCTTGGACCTATTTGTAATATTTTTGAATTTATGAGGGTTTGTTTGATATATTTTTATCACCTTCAATTTTTTTAAAATTTAAATTTATAACCTTAGATAATATATTTCTACTAATCTTGAGTTACATATTTAATAATGACAAAATAGTAAACATTTATATATAAAATAGTTTATTGAATTTTGGCAATAAATAAACAAAATAAGCAAAAATAAAAAATAAAAAATTAAATATATTATCTTATATAACATAATTTTAATAATTTTAAGAGTGAATTACTTTAATATTTTAATTAAATTCATTTATTATTTAAAAATAAAATAATTAAATAAACAATAAAATTTTAAATTATTATTTTACAATAATATAAAGGTGTACATATAAACACATATATATATGTAAATATACAACAAAAACATACATGCATACATATATATATATATATAATACACCACCCATCACCTACCAAACCTCATCCCCACCCTAGGATGCAGCCTAGCCGCTCGTTGCCATGGCCAGGGCCCGGTTGTGGCCTGGCTACGGCCAACGGCTGGCTCATCGCCTGGTTTGGGTCTTTTTATTTTTTATTTTTTATTCTATAATATAAATTCTTTAAAATCAAAGAATAAATTTAAAGAATAAATTTTAATAAATTCTTTATCCTTTTTGTTTTTAACTTTTGGTTATTTATTTTTTAATCAATAAATATATTTAATTAATTATTTTCAATATTTATTATTTAATATTATTAAGTATGTAACTTAAAATATTAATCATATATTTTAGTCCTAAAAAATATTAATTACAAATAATTTTAAAGAATAAATTTAAGCAAATTCTTCACCTATCATTTTTTAAAATTTTTTTGTTTATTTATTTTTTAATCAATAAATATTTTAAATTAATTATATTAAATATTTATTATTTAATTTTATTAAGTATGTAATTTGAAATGCTAATTAATTAAGTATGTTTTGGTCCTAAAAAATTTGAAATCTTATAATACCATTCTTGAGGATATTTTCGTCTACAAAAAAAGGTCAAACTTGGTAAAAAAGGGGTCAGGTACTGTAAAGACATTTTTGGAATTTTCCTATATTTTTTTGATAACACTAGATCAAAATCCTAATGGTTACTAACGATACGGTTTAAATATTGAATGGCAACAAACATTAGGAAGATAAATATAATTTTCAAAATAATGAGAATTTTTTTATAATTAGGCCAAATTTAAGAGACTATGAATGTAATTTACCCTAAATATTTTTTTAAGGACAAGTATAAACGACCAAATTAACACCAACTCATTAATCGGCGATTTGCTTGTACGCCCCTACTTTTATGAGCAAGCACATTCCGCCTCACGCGCTTTATTGGAACGTGGAATAGAACCAACACGACGCTCCTCAAATTCTCTTAAGGGCACTCCCTGATCCTCTCTCTCCCAGCCCTTTCCAGACCTTAAAAAATTTCCCTCAATTTCCTTCCCCTTTTGTCCCCACCCCCTAACTTCTTTAACTCCCAGTTCCCAGCAAGCACTGATAAATCACAGAATTGTCGGAGTCCACGTATACTTCGCATATATAATATTTTACCTTCTGAACGAGATCCTTTCCTTCTTTCATGTTTCCAATTAGCAGAATTATGTTGAATGAAACCCTGATCGTCGGTGAAACTTGTTTAGCTGACTGAAGCCTGCTTGGTTATTCCGCTTACAGAATCCAACTCATTAGTTCTGGGTGGTTCTAATACGTTGCTTTATGAAATTAAAATATTTAGATTACAACTTTGATTAATGTTTGCTAAAATGTAGTCTTGCAATTGGTGTTCAGCAGAAGAGGAATTAGGCTTCGCTGTGCTTAATAATCTATCCTTTTCCTCTCTTTTAACAAGTCTTGATGTTGATGCTGTAGTAAAACACGATCTTTTGTTTCTTGAAAATGTAAGTTCCATCTATTCTAGTGTGCTTGATGTTGGTTGTGTCTTCATGTCTTCAATTTCACGTACATGATGATAAGTTGATCTAATGCTCTATGGTTTGTTGGACAGTTATCAATTAGTACGTTTGTTGTGTTTACAGATTTATTTAAAGCAACAGTGTTAAAGCTATATTCATAAGGTTCTATACAGGGCCTTACTGGGTTTTTCAAAATTGAAATTAACAGTAACCCCAGCTAAAGTGACAACCATGAGGGAGGTCATTAAAAATGGAACTGAACTTTATAGCTTGAGTTTGGGAGATGAGATGCTACTTTATTGGTAATATAGGGATAAGATTTCTCAAAATATCAAGAAACCCAGAACTGCTGGCTTGGCTGTCCCCTTGATTGAAGTGTTTGTGTGGATCTGATTGGTGGTTTGGATTTTCTTTCTCCAGGTTTTACTCTAAAAATGGCGTGGTTAATCATAAGCTGTTTTTAATTATTAAAAACCAGTCCAGAAAGAAAATTGTGCCTCCCATGAATTGCCACTCCGCCTCCTCATCTTCATCTCTACCTCATTTCAAGTTGCTCTGCTATTTCCATATGTTCGCCACCTCTCCATTGGCAATACCCTTTTACTTTTCTCCTTTTTTATTTTACTTCAAGCTGCTCTGCTTGAGTTATATTTTCTACCATCAACTTTCATTTACTGCTACCAACCCCTGGGAAGATTTTCTTTACCTACTTTTTAAAATCTCTTTCGCAGTCTTTTCTTCTGCTGTTCAGCAACCCCGCAAAGCATCCAACCCCGGTATTTTTTCACTATAACTTACCACCTTATCCTATGCCTGCAATGTCTCACATCACCAGTGAATTGCAATGTGCCATCACTAGCTTTACTAATACTCACAAATTAGACTCATCCTCAATCACCTAAATTTCAAAATTCCTGGAACTCACCCTCTCCAATAACCCATCCTGAAAACCGTAGCCAACAAAAATCCGGAGCTAGCAATTTCAGTTACTAGACCACCCATTGCCATTGCCAAAATTCGAGACACAACATCCTTCTCAAGTAATGATGATTGGAGTGGCGAAGGTGATTTAAAGACGAGGGAATTGGGTGACTGTTGGAGCAGGGGAAAGTTGCACGTGAGTCTATTTGGTGCATAGTTGTCAAAGGTGGGTGCCTTGTGTCCTTAAGCTTGAGGCTAGGGAAGGTGCAAGTGTGCAACCTTAGGGCCATAGTTATAAAAAGCGCACAAGGCGCTATAGCGTAGGGCGCTGCAAGGATCAGTGAGGCGTGTGCCTTGGCACGCTATTCGCGCTATAGCCCAAAGGGCGAGGCGCGCACCTTCTCGGCTATAGTGCTAGGGCTTTGGGCAGTCACTTTTTAACTTAAAGATAGGGTTTTTGGCATTAATTCTTATTATACAAACTACAAAGTTACAAACAACTCCAATGGCCAAAAAAACTCTCTAGCTCCAGCCACAAGAGCAGCCACCACTTGCTACTGCAAACATCACCGCCGGCCACCTCTGCCGCTGCCGACCACCGAGTCTTTTTTTATTTTTTTTTATTTTAATCTTTTCTTTTTCCTACTATGTTTCCTGTTTCTTATTCTTGTCTCCTCTTCTCATTTTTTTCTTTTCTTCCACCTTTTTCCTTTTTTCATCGTCAACCGTTTTATCCTACTATGTTTCCAGTTTCTTATTCTTGTCTCCTTTTCTCCTTTTCTCCTTTTCTTCCACCTTTTTCCTTTTTTCTTTTTCAAACGTTCTCTTCTTTTCCTCTTTTCTTCTTCATTAGTTCAATGACTTGAGTTATTTTTTATTATTAGTTTTTAATGTTTAGTAGTTTATATGTTCTATAATTGTTTAAATTTATTGGCATTCTTGGTATATAACTATTTTATGGAAAATGAAGATACTTTTCATATGTTGCCCTTTATTGCAACAAAGCACGCACTTTGCATTGTGCTATGGGCTATAGGCCTATAGTCTCAAGAGACTTTTGTGTTATAGCGCGTTTTGCGGTCTTAACAACTATGCTTAGGGCCTCACCCTCCTTCGGTCCTAGTGTTTAAGGAGGTGAATGCCTTAAGTGTGCCTTGTGGCCTACTTATGTGCCTAAAGCGCATAAAAATCATTCATCACTAAGAGAGATGTTAAGTTTTTTACTTGTTAAAATTTAATATAAAAAAATAGTAGTCAAACAAGGCAGCAACAGTGACAAAAAAGTCTACAGACCTCCATGTTCTTTTTCAAACTGTCAAAACAAAGAAACCCGCTCCACAAGGACCACTACTGCTGCACCACCTTCAAGGCCATCAATATCTCCAAATCTGGTTGTGCCTATTTCCTTTGGGTTTGTTGCATTTAGAAGTTAGAACCAGTTATGGTGCTTTTATTTATCATTCTGTAGGAACTTTGTTTGATAGTGCTGTACATATTTAAAATTATTGACACCAATGTTAAAGGATGTGAAGTTATGCCTACAGATGGCATGGGTCTGCCACCTGGACCTATCCGACTTGTGGCGGGTTTTGACACTATAAACAGGTCTATATGTATATGATAGATGTATATTAGGTTAGCAATACTCTCTTATTTAAAGCAAGGATGTAAGATAAATAACATGGTTTATACTTTTCCTATGTATAAAAGTAAAAGATGTGTTTTGTAATTTTTCATAAATTAAAATATGCACCAATAGATTTCCAAATAAGTAATTCTTTGCTAAAAACATTTACAAAGTTATAGTCGCATTTTTTTCAAAAATATTCTCTTAACAGTCTAGCTGATCTAATGAGTCCAATCTGATGGGTCTTGGGTTTGGAGCAAGTTGGATCTCAGTCCATAAAGATCGTGGTGGTCGGGCTTGGGATTTGACAAATTAACTAGTTGCTATCCCTAGTTATGCATGCCCCTCACTGATAAAAAGTGTGCCTCACCTTGCACCATGTGCCTAAGCCCTAGGACATCTTTGCCCCTTGTTGTGTATTGGGTACAAAATGACTATAGTTTGCCGGAACTTGAGGGGTGTAAATTTCTGTTCCCTGGTGACTCCAAGAAAAAGAAGAATATAATTGAAGGTTTACCCATTCTGTTTGATTGTGCATTGTCCAAGGCTCCAAGCCATCGATATGATTAGTCATGTAGACTGGAGCAGCTCTATGCTGTAACAGTTCTTTCAGTACATGACAAACTTAAATATGTTGTACTTTTAATAAATCTTAATGACTTAATCACAATATAATATATTTAAACACATTCTCAAGTTTCCAGGCATTATCTTGATGTGTATGGCCACCATTTTAAAACCACAATACAGGAATTTTAAATCTCAAGTTGGAATGATAAAAACTTCATATGATGCAAAATGTCAATTATTGACGAACTTACACCATTCTTTTTTTCTTGTATTCCTAAATTATGTAATTTAAGTCGTAATTGCTAAATACTGATGAATCAAATATCTTGAATGTGCCGCGTGCTTTCAGCACATGTTTGTTCACTAGCGTTCATGTTTACCTTTCTTTTACTAAGTTCTATAACAACCTATTGCTTATATACATTAAACATTTCTAGGGAGTGAGAGAAGTGTTGAAATGTAATTGCTTTCTCAACTTCTAGTTTGTTATGTAATTAAGTAGTGGTTTAGTAGATGCAATCTGCCATAGCCTGATAATGGACTAGCCTTTTGTCATGGATCAGTCTTAGGACCAATGCTTTAGAGAGTGGAATACAGTAGAAGTCCCATTACCTTATTGTAGATTGATTTTTCTATATGTCAAAGGTGGAACAGTTAGGTAAGCGATTTAGCATATGTACTAGCTGGGAGTTCTGTATAAAACAATTATTTCCTTACTTTTACTAGACAAAGACTCAAGGGTAGTGTTGTCATTTGACTCGTTTCATAAGTTGGTTCTGAATCCTATGAGACTCATGCAGCTCGAGAGTAGTATGGGGTTGAAAAAAGTATATGATATACACATGTCAAATATCTTATACTTATAGTTGCCGATACCATTAAGAAAGCCTTGAGAGGCTGTGGCATATTCAGCTGCGCTAGGCATTTGTTCATGCTTTGTTAAAAGTCAAATTTATCAGAATCAGCTTCTAAGCTTCCACGAGTGGGTTATTGTTGTAATTTTGGAATTTGTTGGTCAGTTATAATTTATAAAAATAGTTTTATGAACATTTCTGTTTTTGTTGACGGCTAATGCTTCCATGCGACACAATCCTCCTTAGCCTTGGGCTATGAAGGAAGTTGAAGTTAAACCTGCAATGTATCATATTTGAATTTAATATCGTATATGTTACGTTGTTTTGACATATCTATTATCTAATCCTGAAAACGTTACCTATTTCTGTGGAAAAAAATTGTGCAGGAGAATAACCTGCTTTATCTTCTGTGCTTTGCCAGATGACTGGTTTAAATCTATGGCAATGGAACTCCCTTGTGCACCAGATGTTACTGGGCAAAACTTGATGCTTCCACCTCCATCTGGAACATTTCAAGATCGTGAAGACCTTATTAAACATGTTCGAGATTTTGGTGTCAGTCAAGAATATGTGGTGACAATCAAAAAGTCTAAAAGGGATAGAAGAGTTATACTTGGCTGTGATAGAGGGGGTATTTATCAGAATAGGCGTAAGATTGATGAAAGCAAGCGCAGAAGGAAAGCGAGTTCACGCCTCATAAATTGTCCTTTCGAAGCTATAGGCAAAAAAGTTGATGATGTCTGGGTGCTGACGATAAAAAATGGTGAGCACAACCATGAACCACTAAAAGACGTGTCTGAGCATCCATACAGTCGCCGTTTTACTGAGGAAGAGGTTCAGCTAATTAAGCTAATGACAGAAGCTGGAGTTAAACCACGTCAAGTGCTCAATGCTCTGAAGCAAAGTAATCCAGATCGTCAGTCAACACCTAGACATCTGTACAATGTCAAAGCTAAAATCCGCCAAGGGTTGTCAGGTTTATTGCTTACTTGCACATGAGTGGTAATCGGTTTTTGAATTGCTGTTCCCTGATACAACTGTATTTGTCTAATTGTCTGTCCCATCCTTTTGGCTAATTGTGCATATCACAGATGGATTGAACGCCACTGATTTGGGTGTCTTTCCTGTGCCTGAATTGAGTTACAAGTCCTAGCAATACTTGTTCTTGCTTCTTCTAGATATGAATATTGCCAATAAACTTAAGAATGTTATTAAAGATACATTTACTTTTTCTTTTACGGGAGAAGTGCTGCTACTCTGTATGTTTTAATCAATATGACTGGTTGTAACAATGTATGGTGAATGATCATACAATTTAGATTTCATTACCATGTGATCCTGATCCAGAATGAAACTGTGGTTTAAGCTTTGGTAGTCTTAAGATTTTCATATGTTTTCTCAATCCAGCATATTTTTAGATTTTGCGAAAAAGTTCTTGTGATGACATCTCAGATAATGTATGCATATTTATGCTAATAATTTGAGTGCTCAATTATTTGATTCTCTTCATTTGTTATTCTTCTTGGATAACTGCTAGATTCTTATTTGGTGATGGGGGCTCAAATTCTTGTCCTTCGTGATGCAAAGCTGCTGATGAATATCTATTCTTTTGGGTTATATACATTAGGAGTTTTCATGTTGTTGATGAGATCTTTCTTTTTCTTATCTAGCATAAATTCACTTCTTTTCACAGCTTGGTTTGAGGTTTGGAGTTTGTTATGTTTTTGATCATTTCTGGTAATATTGTTTCTGCAGAAATTTTTTTTAAATCATGGAGACCCAATTTTTCGGTTTCAGTAAGTACATCCACAGAGAAATCAACATCTGTTTTCCCAGTAAGTTTACAAGTGAATGAAGAAATATGGCTTGCTCCATATACTTGTCCCTATTGAATTATAATTGAGATACAATTATTTATAGATGTAAAGAGATATAACTTACAAATTTCTATCAGTGCCTTGACTGATAAAAGATTATTTTACATTTCCATAATCTATATGACAGAGTATGTGAATCAATCAATTTATACTTCAATGGCATAAGCTTTGGACTTGGATATTATCGACCTTGTATTTGGTTTAAATGCAGGTGTTTTGTAATTGCATATAAGACCTTAAGTCATGCCTATTTATTTATTTGGAATATACACTTTTAAAGGGTTATCTAAAATTTTAATGACTTTTAATGACCTCCTAAGTCCTAAAGTGAACACTTTGCTTCTTTAATTCTTTACGTTCTTGGGAATTTCTCAATGAGCAGACGATGTTACGTTTTTTGTTGAGACATTGGGCCTAGGGTAGAGGTGTCGAAGTGAAGGCCCCAGGAATTACCGCATGTAAAGAATGCAGATTCCAGTTGGTTCTTTCTTAATTTCTCTGACTGATTAAAATGAATTCTGTATTAGAGATGAGAATTATGATCAATCTAATTTATATTCTGGTTTTTACCTAGGAAAAAATGGGGTTAAATTCTCAAATTTATAGCTACTGGTGGGTTTTGTAGTTGGACAGGGAGGTTGATTGTGGAGATGATTTGGTTGACAAAATACAAGGAATCTTGTTCAAGTCTTGGTTCTACTGAGTCCATCATCTGTACCCATGATGTTGGTTTTATTGAGTTGATCAACTTAAAGATACTTTTTAGTTTTCTTATCGGGCTCCATTACTTGTCATGTCTAAAGTATGTAGTTTCTTGTGACAATAATTATTATCATTTTCAACTTGACCACGCAATTCTGCTTGGAGCAACATTCAATGAACAATGCCTTCATCATTCATTACTGAACATCTGGTTTCTAGAGATTCCGTAATCAAAGCATGGTGATACATGTTTCTTTAGTTTCAGTTTTTTTATATTTTCACTCAACTCTAAACATAGCTTGTCAACATGGACAAAACTAAGCCTAAAACTCTTAATGGCTCTCTTCATCGAAAAGAAAATCTTGCACTAATTTGTAAAACCAACTTATGGTGAAAAATGCTGTGACATTATTTTGGATTTATTTACTTAATTGACTGCAGTTCGAAAATAATTGAAAATCAGAATAATGATTACTTTTGTCGCAAATTTGTTCTTTTAAGTAGGCATAGTGTTAATATAATTGCAAAAGATATTTTATGGGGATTTGGAATTCTGAAAGCTTTATGGGGTATTGAAATTATGGAACTTCCAATAACAATTAGATAAACAGAGTATTACATTTATCAAATATTTGAATATCTTAAAATAAGACAAATTTTCACATCTCTAATAATTTTGTAAAGGAAGAAGGCATCTATTTGGGGAGAAAAGATAGGGCTGTTGCTGCTACTTTGGCTCTTATTTAGAGGAAATAATGCTTTTATGGAGTGGAGAGAATGAATGAAGAGATTTCTAGTCTGCTAGTCTCTAGTGGTTAACAGGAAAAAACAGACCACTATGGAAAGGTGATGGCCTCTCATTGAGAAGCAAATAGGAAATGCATAATAAATTTATACATATATTCTTATAGATATTCAGATATATCTTCTATTCTGTAAATTAACTTGTCTACCCAAAGTCCTTGAAAAAATGTTCATTATGTGTTAGAGGAAATATAGACTTTAGACATAGTTGAAATTAGTTACATAAAATTTAATTGGTTCTAAATAATTACTATTTCGTAAGGTTCTAACTATATCAGTAATGATAAATTTTACTTGCGCATTAAACTTCCTTCTTTTTATAATTCCCTCTTTTCCTTCTTTGCTGGTGTTACAAATCCTATGTTAGCTCAAGGTGGCTAATTATATCGGTGGGAAATTTTTGGACTCACAAGCATGTGAAGTCATTGATGTCATCAATCCTGTAAGCTGAAACTGCTATATATTTGTTATTTTATCATCCATCTTAAAACAGTTACCTGTATCTAAATGGCCTAATGGATTATTATAGGCTACTCAAGAGGTTGTGTCCCAAGTTCCCATGACAACATATGAAGAGTTTAAGGCTGCAGTTGTTGCAGCTAAACAAGCTTTTCCAGCATGGAAGAACACACCAGTTTCCACTCGTCAGCGCATTATGTTCAAGCTTCAAGAGCTGATCCGCAGGGATATTGTATGTATCCAGTGATTTTTGTCTTTTTGATTAGTCCTGCTGACAAAATTTTGGCATACATTGAAGGAATATAATTACAGGAAAAGATTGTCATGAACATCACTGTAGAGCAGGGCAGGACGTTGAATGGTGCGAGAGATGACATTCTTTATGGTTTAGGTCAGTACCTGCATGTGCATCTTATCTTTTCCCTTTTCTTATTTTGTCCACTTTTTAGCTTTAGTTAAGTTTAAAAGCTTATTGTCCAACTTCTTGGTATTTGGTCTTTGGTCTTTGGTTATAGAGCTTGTTGAATATGCATGCGGTATGGCGACTCTACAAATGGGGAAGTATGTGCCCAATGTTGCTAATGGAATTGATACATTTTGCATGAGAGAACCTCTTGGTGTTTGTGCTGGGATCTGTCTCTCAGACTTCCCCGCCATGATTCCTCTATGGGTTTGTCTATGCTTATTCTCTGCTTCATGAATATTGCTCTTGAATTTTTCCAATCAATACAGTGTTTGACATGGACATATTGCAACTTTGCGCTTGACCAATGCACATATCAGTGATTCATACAACAATGTGTATTATGCTATGGTTGTGACATCAAAATTTTAATTGGTTGCTCAGCTACTTTGACATAATTTTTGGTGTAACCCCAATTTAAATACTCCTTTTAGGTATTCTGCCTCCCAGGACTAGTATCTCTTCTCTTTCATCATTATCTCTCTTAAAGATTGTGTTGCGCTATATATGCTGCTCAAGATTTAAAAATGGATGTCCTAGTGGATGTTTATGGACAATGCAGATGTTTCCTATTGCAGTTGCTTGTGGAAATACATTTATTCTGAAGCCATCTGAGAAGAATCCAGGTGATCTTCTCCACCATTCTTTTTGCGCTGTGATAATCATAATGCACCAACACTGCCCCCCAACCCCCCCACCAACAAAAAAAAAAAAAAAAAGAAAAAAAAAACCAAAATCACCGATCCTTACATGGAGGACAAAAATGAAAAGAAAATGAGATTTTGTACATATAATGCTCAGTTGTGGACAGTGTAGGTCGAGTGACCTTATGGATGGATTCAGTACTGTTGCCTCAAGGATGGAGTTTTTGCCTTTATTGTGATCTAATGTTTTCCTGTAAATTGCCATTTCTAATTGTAATGGAAGGAAAATATTGAATTGAAACCTTCATTACCAAAGCTGTTGGACGCTGTCCAAGAGTGACCATGCAAGTTTAGTTTTTAAAGTTTCAATATTGCATGTCAATGCAGTGTGTGATTACTTGGGGCTACTTTGGGTCACTAGCCTTCAGAATAACTTTAATTGATGGATTCTAACTCAGTTGTGAGTTAGAAACTATGAATAGGGTTTTATAAAGAGCATTAACTTCTGAGGCATTTCCTAACAAAGTTACGGATTGTGTTAAGGAATCTTTGGTAATTTTCATGTCTGATTTTTATTGCTTCCATTTTGTCTTAAAATTGGATTTTCTTTATTTTTATTTTTAACTTTTGTTTTGAGGGGTGGAATGGGCTGTTAAAAGGCAATGATGAGCTTGAAAATGGTTGTCAATGGTTGATCATCTTGCCTAATGTTGTAAAAGGATAATTACATAGACACCTCCTACGATATGGATATAGAAATACCTTTGATTGGTTCCATAATTACACTGACTTCTATTGTTCACATAGTTACACTAATATCCTTGCCAGTGATGTTTTCGTTATATGTACCCCCTAGATTACGTCTGGCGCAAAACATGCCGATGTCATTTTAAGAAGGTGCTGAATTTTTAAGTTTATCCACGGGCATCAGATGTTTGTATTTGACCAATTTTTGGGATAAAAATGTCTTCCTCCATGCATGTGCTTTACATGCTCCAGCCTGATGCAATTACCCTATGCCTGAGGACTCTGAATATATTATAATTTTCTTTAGCTATTCTTCTCTACTTTTAAGAGATTTTTCATGTTCTTTTGGTTTTGAATTTTATTTTTCATTTATTAAGTTCTCTTTATTTTTTCTTTTTTTTTTTTGGTAATCTGACTTCAACTTTTACTATTTTTGTAAAAATAAAATGTAGTAATCAAAAGAATATATTAAATAATTGAAGAATTAATTTTTAGTTTCAATTTTTAACTACTTAAATGTTAGCTAATAAAATAATTAATAATTTATTTTTTCGCTAATTAAATGACCAAGTAATTATTTAGCTTACCAAATAACTAATTTTTAATTAGCAACTAAAGAAAACAACATTTGATTTATAACTGATAAAGTAAAGAAATTGGAAAGAAACATAAATATAAATAAATAACTACTATTCTTCCTCATGTTATTATTGCTTTCTTTTCCTTTTTCCTTTTTTTTTTAACTTTGTTGTTTGAGCCAACCACGCACACGGCCAAATTCTTCAGTTCCAATCTATCAGTCATCCATGCATCCACCCTGTTGCCTAACCCCTTGTCCTGCCCTCTACCCTAATTCTCTTGCCATCAACACCACTTGACCCTTGGCCGGCCACCCACCTATAACCCAACCCTCCTCCCTCAAAGCCCCAACCTCATCCCATCATGCACAAGTCCACAACTCAGCCCAAATACATGTATTTACATATGTTTTATGTGTTTGTGGATAAATGTGTATTATATACACATATAACAACACATTTCCCAATCCATAATTATCACCATCACTTTCCGGACAACACAAAATAAGACCCCATCCCCATTTCCTAAAATTTATTTATTTACTTATTTATTTTTTTCAAAACTATCCTCTCAATTGAAGTAATTAAGTCACACCATTGGCTATCAAGTATTACTTTTAAGAGAAATTTTGTAAAGCCACGTACAGCTTGCTCTCTTCAAAATTCATCTAAAAGTCCATGTTGGGTAAAACTGTACTCACTATTTTGGGACAGAGGGAGTATATGGATTTGTGTTGTGTGTCTGGATAGAAGAGAAGAAATGCAGATGATTTCTTGCATTTAAAATTTTTAGGTTGAGGATTAAAACATTGCACAATGATTTTATTTTTGGTCAATTACTTCTTTGTTGTTTCCATCTAATATTTTAATGGTAAATAGAAAGGAGGTTTTAGTATAATTAATTAATTATGTAAACTGTAAGGGGTGTTCCTGTATTTTGTCAATAATTGAGGGGGTGGTATTATTATTCCTATTATCAATTGTCTCACACTAAAATAATATACAGCTGCTATACAAGAATATATTTTACTTGTTAATTGTGAAAAAAGCTTCGTTCAAATATATAATTAGTAATATAGGCACCATGTAAGTTTCACTCTTGGCATTCAAATATGCGTGATTATTTTTAAGCAAAAAGGGTATATAAATCATGAACCAAGTTGTTCATGATGTTGATGTTAATTTTCGGTCGTTATTTTTGTTAGAGACATAAATGTATGGTTAATTTAAACTATACATGGGGACTTTGTAGAGCTCTGTACGAGAGAGTTTGACCTAATTCATGCTTAAGATTATTATAATGAACCCTAAAGAAATGCATAATTAGTCCTTACACCTTGGCTTATGTGCAAGAATTTCGTAGTCGTTAATGGAATTATATTATCTGTAGCCCTACTAGTTTGCTGATTGATGATGTGACTGCAAGAGAGTAAAATGAATCCTGATAAAAAGTTCCTTTTCTAAAAAATATTTTATTTCTCAACCATGAAGATAGAGAAATTTGGTTTAGCTTTTGTGTGTAGCATCCACATGTGGATTGCTAGAGAATGTGAATTGCTTAGTAAGTGGGTGCAATATGCTCATCAATACTTCAATCTACTATTTGTTTCTAAGCAAGGATGAGTGTGAAATAGTTGATAATGGAGCCCTGAGTTAGAATCTGCTTGCGAGACCTTGCCCCTGTGGTCTAGAGCATGACAAAACCGTGTACCATTGCGGGAGGCCCCACCTTTTATGTAATGGGGGTAGCCCTCGATTTTGGAAAGAATGCGAAAAGGTCATCATGTGTAAATTGAATGGGGGAGGGGTATCTTAGTGTCCCACATCAGTTGTTGGAGGAAATTTAAACTGCTTTGTTGCTGTGCAAAATATAGTCTTCTAGCAAGTGGATTCATAAACCGAAATTGGTGCAAAGTAATTCCTAATGGAGCCTATTGTGCTAAAATCTCCTTTTGCTAGCCCTGACCCCATGGACCCAAGACAGAGAGAAGGCATGGCTCAATGCTTTTGCAGAGTAAAACTGTTCACTTTTTTCTTCCATCAAACAGGAGTACACTGTTTCTGTACTGTTTTTTCTACCTGTTTCTCATTCTCTTAAATTATTGCATCTTTTTATCAAGAAGTAGTATGCAGTAAGTTAAATTGGATTGAACATCTCAACTATGTAAATGACTTTGTCATTTCTGTTAAAGTAGGACCAAATTATCTTTTTCAAACCGAATTGTAAGCCATAATCTATGCAGAGGTAATTTCATTTGGAGCAATAGTTGTATTGGAAAAAGAGGAAGCTTATTTGTTTTGTTATCAGCTGTAAAACATGCTTGATCGGTTAGATTATCTCTGTTTCTTCAGTTCAAAATAAGGTGTTGACAAATCGGACATTGTCATGGTTAGCTTTCGGTTATTGGTATTATGTTGACATCACTTTATTAAGTGGACTAAATGCAGTACTGTCCAACTAGACCGAAGCTGCTATTTGTGGACATGTTTAAATTTCTGAATATTGGAATCACTTGATAGTGGGAACAAGTGCCTTTCAATTTTCTATTGTAGGTGCAGCTCTGTCACCATGTGGCTTGGATTACTTCAAAGGCTAAATCAATAAATCTATGCACTGAACTTTTAAGATAAAAAAAATTAATCAAATATCTAGTTAATACTAATGTTTGAGAGGTGACAGCCCCAGTTTTAGTATAATGTCCTTTCTCGAAGTCAAGGTTTATGATAATGCCTGTGAAGTTTGGGCATGCTGGAAAACATGTGCTCCCAGAAAAACTTTTACTTACCCCAGGAACTGTTTTTCTGTTGAAACCGTCCAAAAAGTGCAATAGCAACTAGATCACACGGAGTTTGTGTGCCCTCTTCACTTCGAGTGAACTATGTACTCAAGGGGTCACTCTCCCATTAGGTTGGGGACATGGATTGCCTTTGACCTGCCACCACTATAATTTCAAGGGCTTCTCCAAACGAATACATTGTAAGGAGAAGAAACATTTCTAAGTCTGTCCCTCAAGTCTCCTTTTGGATTTTTCACAATTGACTTGAAACTAAAAGCTACTAACCTTAAGAGTGAGAATTTGTAGTATTAATTGGTCAAACAATATTGTCAGCCCAGATGTTAAAAATAATTGTACAAAATTTGGCTTCTATTTCAGTTATTAGCATCCTTTTGACAGTGGATGAAAAGACACTGCAAAAGAATTCAGTCATGAAAATAGGTATTATTGTTTCTTATCTCTACTGCAGAAGCCAACATTGGTTTTAAATAAGAGAGTTTCTGCTAGCTTCTATGCCACAATGAGCGATGTTACTATAGAATTCAATGCAATATTACATGCTAACATATAATCCAAAATCATTTAATCATTCATTAGAATTCAATTGCTTTTAGTCTGATATGGAATGATGACTACTTTACTTATATCAGACTGGAATTCTATGAGGTTTCATTTGTCTTTTCTGGATTTTGGAAGACTTGATTGTATGCCCCCTTTTTTTTAATCAGCTTTTCATGTAGGCATTCTGCATTCTGTCAGGGGTTTCAATAATGATTGCAGCATTGGCAGCAGAAGCTGGTATACCTGATGGTGTTTTAAACATTGTTCACGGGAATCATGTAAGCATTTGTATCTAACAAAGAGATATTTTTAACATCACCCACCAAATATCGTTTTCTTTAAATGATCTTCATTTATAATTTTTTGATGCTACATGCCTACAACACTTCTAGAGGATTTGCGTTCATAGCTTTCTGCTTCAAAAGTGCAGGCCTTTGCTACTCCCTCCTTTTATAATACATGAAATAGAATATTGGAATACTACTTAAGTTTTCATATTGGCTGCATGGTAGAACCTCAGACATTGATACTTTATTCTTTTCCCTCAAGCCACCTTATTGTGCATTTCTTTTGATCAATTAGTTCCCCAATCCTCTTATTGATACACCTGGTTTTTTGTTTAAGATCTAACTGTAATGTAGTTACATGCACAGGAAATTGTCAACAATATATGTGACAACGAATATATAAAGGCCATATCAGTCATCAGCTCAAATACTGTAAGATGTTCTTGCTGATATAATCGATTAATTTTACAATTATTGTGTCAGACATAAAAGTCAAGACACATGGAAGCATGTTTCGGTTTATGTGATGCATATGTTTCTTGTGTTCTTAAAGCATTCTTTAAGATACTCTTCTGCCTTAAATCTCTTTATCTTTGTTTATATATAATTATATACAAGGAAAAATGTGGCAGCATCTCTATGATTGAGTTGTTAATAGAATTTACTTCCAACTTTTATCATTTTTCATTGTCTTCTTACAATACGCCTTAATAATATGCTTCAGAAACAATAGTTGATATATTTATTCTTAAATTTAAGTCTGGAATGCACGTATATGCCAGGGCAGCTGCTAGAGGTAAACGCATTCAAGTGATTATATTCTTCATCCGAAGTGGGTATTGGCCTCCAATAACTTAGTTGATTACTTTGATTTCATTCTCACAATTTCCTTTTCTCTTTGACTATATACCAGTCTGACATTGAAGTAAAAAATCATATCATTATCTTGCCCGATGCAAGTGCTGATGCTGCATTGGATGCTGTTCTTGACTCTGGTTTTGGTGCTTCTGGAATCCAGAGGTATATGTCTCCTACCATAGCTGTTTTCGTTGGAGGCTCGACCCCATGGTTTGATATTTGTTTTAATTGCTTCTTCAGCACTTTTCTTAGTTTATTATGTAGTCCATAGTCCACCTGTGTTGTGTTGAATGGTCTCCTCACTACCTTTGGGATGTCTCAGATGCATGGCCATTGGCTGTATATCCAAAATGGATGTCCAATTCCTCGAAACAACTCCCAGTGAAATTGGATAGCTACCCATGTATTTAAGTGACTAGTAACCTCATGCCTTTGTGCATGATGCATTTGATGTGTTGAATTATGGAATTCCATATAAAATAATTTCGCTTTCACACTTTTCGAGAAACTACTTGTGTTCAGTAGATGCTGTTCAGTTTGAGACTGATGACCATATGTCATTTGTCTCTGGAACATAGGAATATATTTTTTACTTATATTTTACTAGGGTTTTGGGAAGGCTGATATTACTTATATTTGTTTCTGTTTCTTCGCACAAGCATTTGACGACAAGCTGTAGAGGGGAGGGATAGGTAGGAGTAAGGAGAGAATGGGAGCCTTGAATTGAAGAGAAATGGAAGGAATAAGTAATCAAAATTTATTGTTTAGAGAGGAGCACTCTTTCTGAATACTGATTTTTAAAAGCTATGACCCGTTGCATTAGATTAACCTACAATATATCACTTTATGGTTAAATGGCATATGAGATGAAGTAATCAGAAAAGAGAGAGAGACAGAAACAAAATTAGATAAGTTATGGAAGGGAACTTAGGAGACTAGAAGTTTAGGTACACTATAACCAGAAAAAGATATAGTGAAGTAGAGAAATAGGAAAGAAATAAATTATGCAATTGACCTTCTCTACTGGTGGGATTTTGTTAGCAGTTACCTCATCATTTTCATGACTTTTAATGTTGTCAAGACTGTATAATTTGATAGATAGACATTTAGGATGGTGCCAAGACGATCTATTTGTTGTCTCTTTTTTGCTTGTTCTCATAGTTATCAAAGGCAGTCACCTCACTCGCCTTAGGTGGGAGGTGAGGTGAGGTGATACCATGTCGCCTCTTTCTCCCCAGGCCAGGCAAGCACCATAATGCAAGATGAGGCGACCGCCTTTGTTTCTTTGGTCGCCTCTGTCGCCTTTGGTTTAATTTAAAAAAAAAATAATAATAAATGAGCCTCCTATAAGAAACCTTGATTTTTTGTAATAAATAACCTACAATTAAGAAGCATCCAAGCCTTTTCCTACAATCAAGGCATTCCCTCCAACATCTTGATTCCAACAACCTAGACTCCAAGTTGTCTTCTCTCTTCTCTTATATCTTCTGTCTTTTGTGTGTGTGTGTTTTTTTATTTTTTTTTTATTTTTATGTTCTTTTCTCATACAGACAACACTTTTGATTTTTTTGAATATTTCTTTTTCAATTTGTTTAATATATTAATACTTAAACTAAATCTTAATATATTTAATTAATTTGCTATTTTAATACTAAAAATGTTTAATATGTTAATATGCTAACCTATTAATACTTAATATATTTCACTTAATTTAATTTGTTGTACCATATAAATATACTTTTTCTTAATTGTTGCCTCATTCGCCTTTTTGTTGGCCGCCCCTCGCCTCACGCCTTTAATAACTATGCTTGGTCTGCACCCTCTCGGTGCTTCATGATCAATACTCAGAATTATTTAATTGGGATACAAACAGATTTGTCTCAACAAGTGCACAGTTTGATATTGAAGTCTGGTTTGCTTTTTGTCTCCATAGCCTTATGCTGCCATCAATTTCTAACATATTTTTGCTAATCTTCAGATAATTTTTTCCAAAAGTGAAAAAAAAAAAAATAAAGAAAAAATTGCCATTCTTTTCACTGATTGAGATGTACTCTACTCTGAAGAATATTTTATGACTCGCCTCAAATTGTTTCTCCACAGGATTTACTGCATATCAATCATATTTCAAAAATTATGAATTTCATCTTGTTTCAGGGAGCAAGAGCTTGTGGATCGTGCAAAAGTGTTGAAAGTTAATGCTGGAACAGAAGCTGGAGCCGACATTGGACCTGTTATTAGTAAAGAGGTCTGGCATTCCTTTTTCCATGCGACATGAATTATTAGGAACATGACGCTAAAACAGGGTATTTCGTGTCATTGTAGTGACACCTGGTTTTCAGATAGGATTTTGTGGTTTTCTTTTTTTAAAATTTTATGTGCTTAGAGAATATAAGTTAACTTTGTTGGGTTTCTTTCTTCAATATGTCGGTACTGTTTAGTTGTTTTCCTGATATTGCAATTGATGGCAAAGATGCTGCTAGGAAGAAGTGAAGGCATCTGCATTGCGTTGGATGATTCCAATCTCCATGGGATCAATGACATCTCGGGATGTGATGATCGGGGATAATAATGCTTATTTATGCGATATCTGTGTGAAGTAAAAGTACTTCCACTTCAGAGGAAGAATGGGCACTTATGTATAGGTGGATTGCCTGCTTACTGTTGACAAAGCTGACAGTCTGCAGCTGGGATTTATGAGTTGGTATCTGACTGAGTGCTAATCAAACGTGTGGTCACCTCACCTGTAGCTGTAGCATTCCGGGTCGATGTTGTTTGTCATTGCTTTAACTTGTGGAGATTTCTAATTACACTTGAATTGCACCCACTCATTGCCCTTAAAATGATAACATACTTCACTCACAAATAGGACTATGCCTAAGTCAATGGCTAATGGACTTGCTAATAGGACTAGGACCACGTCAAACGGCATATGGACTTGCAAATAGGACTAGTCTAAGTCAATGGCTGATGGCCACTTTATGTTCTCTGCATTATTGGACTTGATTGTGGTCCTTTACATGTCTATGCTGTAGTGCTTCTTTTGACATGCCTGCAATTCTGCCCTCTTGAGGTAAGGTGATATTTTCGAAGGTTTACTAGCTTAAACTGCCACGCAAAGAAGCTGAATCATGATCCGTTTTTCGCTGTAGAATTTGTGGCTTCATTGCCAATATACTCATTTTGCTATGTTTTGGACCTTTTTTCTCATGTTAACTCGGCATATTTTCTGTTTCCTATCCCACATAATTCCTACAGTTACAGTTTGCTGTATGTTGTTCAAGTAAAAAGTTATTCCTTTTTTTGTGCTATCTCAAAAATCATGTATAGTCCATTGTCATGCTTTTCACTGAATATAAATGAGATTGGCAAGCTTCTTGTACTTTGACATTAGAGAATAGTTCCTTGGCTAGCCTCCCTTTTCAGTGTTTCTATCTCTGTTCATATGTGGTGGAGTACTACATGCGCCAATTTTGGGCTATGCTATATTGCTGCTTCGGCTTTTCTGTCTGAATTTGCAGGTAAAGGATCAAATATGCAGATTAATTCAAAGTGGCATAGATAGTGGTGCTAGACTTGTTCTTGATGGGAGACACATTGTGGTATGCTTCACTTCTCCATTCACCTTCCGGATACCTATGTTTTGCTGTTGGGAAATCTTTCCTGGTTATATTCCTTGGAGTTATGGAACTTTGTGTTACCATTGTGAACAATTTTAAATGAGCACTACACTGAAGTTGACCTGAGCATGCACTTTTATTGTGATTAACTTTGTCTTATCCCTCATCTAGAACATGCATGAATCCTACCTGATAAATGCATCCATGATGATAAACCTGCTGACTTGCCAAAGGAATCTGAAATTATTATGATCCTTGCCTGACCTAATTGTTGTTGGCCATTATTTTTAGTTTGGCTCAACCAAAATTGTCAGTTCCAGAACCTAAATTTTGTCAAAATTAGTATTAAATACTTAGTCGAATATTTATTGGCCACCTTTTATAGTTTGGTTCATACCAGAACTTTTAGTGTTTGTTTTGTTCGATTAGTTAACCAAACCCTAAAATTGCGGTGCTAGATAGGATCTCTATAAGTATGAGTTGGCCATGGCAAAGGAGGGGCTTGTGATAGGGAAGCATATGGGAACTTTGTAACCTAAAATTCTTTGTATAGGAACTTTATATTACAAAAAGAAAAATAGAGGAAGCAAAATGAGAGCTATGCAATTGGGGAAAAAGGAAGATTTTACTTTCCAAAAACACCCACTTAATGTTCAAATATATCAAAAATTCTTATTCTCCATGCACTGCAACAGCATCTCTGTTATTACATTGATACACTATATACCTCTACATTTGTTATCAATACATTACATTAACACCATTTATGATATAAAAGAAATACACACCCATATATAGTCAGTGGAAAAAAGTGAAGTTCCTTTACAAACGATGATCGAAAGGTCAAAAATATATTATTCAAATACAACATGAATACTCCTAATTTTCAAGGGGTTTACATTTAAGTTACTGCTACTATGAGTACATATTCTGAATTTCTTTTACATATGTCATCAGGCCAGGTTGCACGCTTGAGAGTTGCTTTCTCCTCTCTTTTGTTTTGTCCCATGATAATACCCAGGCAGTTGTGTGTATGTGTGTGTTGTGTTGCTGAAATATTGAAGAAAGACTTTTCCTATGGAAGCCTTACAAATGTTTTCTCTACTGATCTTACTACTGAAGGTTCCATGATATGAACAAGGAAACTTCTTGGGTCCTACTATCATTTGTGATGTTACAACCACCATGAGTTGCTACAAGGTAATCTTCCATGCCCAGTTTCTTTGTGGACACAAATATATAAGAAAACAAAAATGGATCCGTGGAATTATATTGAATAAATCAATTCATAAATTTGTGAAAGTATTTGTTGTGGCTTAGCAGGAACACATGTTTGGGCCAGTTCTTCTGTGTATGCAGGTGTTGCTAATTCTTTGACCATGTATTCTTACCAATGTTGTAATGTATTAGAAGAATGATCATGAATACTTATGCTTTCTTCAACTGCCAGGCTGAAAACTTGGAAGAAGCCATAGCCATTGTTAATAGAAGCAAGTAAGCATATTAAGTATTGCTTATTTCTAACTTGATAATAATGTTTGGTAGCAACAACTAAATTTGGTGATTACTTCTTGAATCACTTTTCTTTCTCTGATGATTCTTGGTTTTGCTTTCCTATAGGCATGGAAATGGAGCTTCTATATTCGCCTCCTCGTGTCTTGCTGCTAGGAAGTTTCAGAATGAAGTTGAAATGAGTCTGGTAAGTGGAGCTCTTTTGGCACGACATTAAAAGGTTTTTTATGCTCTATCCATGTGCGTGTTGTTTGATCTGGGACTGCTATAGGTTGGGATAAATGTTAATCTTTCGTTTTTGTTGCCACTTACCATGTACAATGGATCTAAGGCTTCTTTTGCTGGAGATCTTAATTTCTTTGGTATGTCATTCCTTTCTTTCTTTCCACCCCCAATTGTCTTCAGTTTGAATCATCTCCTCCTGTTGCCAATTATATGGTCACTTCTGCTGCCAACATTGGTTTTCTCTAGGAACCAAGAATATATTTTTGTTTCTTTCGCAGGGGAGGCAGGTGTGAATTTCTATACTCAGGTAAAGGCAGTTATTCAACAGTCGAAGCCATTACCTAGACGACGAGTGTCATTGCCTCATCCACCACCATCAGATATTGAAATGAGCAGTCAACGAATATCTGCCCTGCAGCTTCCATCTCTTGAGAGAGATCTAGGTGATGCTGTAGTATCAACAGCTATGCCTTCAGCTGTAACAGAATTGCCTAATTACAATGTGTCCCTGTCCTTTCCGCCATCAGCTGAAGAGGAATTGCCAATTCCAGAGGCATTGCCTTCTGTGTCGTCTATGGCTGAAAGAGAACTACCTATGCAGGAAGAATCGATGCCGGTGCCCTCAACATCTAAACGCGATCCAATGAACCAACAAGAGGTGTCAGTAATGATGCAATCAGCAACTCCGGTGGATGCAACAGACCGTGGAGTATCCACTTCCATGCCTTTTCATCTGACAGAATGTTTTCATCTCAATGGTGTGAGGCACGTATAGCATTGCAGAGGAGTAAAAATATGCTGTCTTCTTCTGAGAGGATTGATGCTCCTACTGCTGAAAGATTCTACATTCCTATAATGTCTCTAAGAAATGACAGCATGGGCATGGCATCTTTTAGGCATGATATGGATCGGACAAATGATAATCTGCATACAATTTCTGAAAGAGTTTACCTGCCTCTAATGTCTCAGCAGAATGAAAATGTTGTTCCAATTTCTCAAACACCTAAGGTACCTGCCCTGCATTCAACACCGGATGGTGTTTATTTGTCTATTTCCCAAAGAAATGATGATGTGTGCTTGACAAGTTTGAATGCAGATGCTGTGTGCATGCACCTAGCTTCTGGGAGTTTGGATGCTGCATATAAATCTAATGTGGTACAGCCTCAGACAACTAATGCATTACCTCAAACTACTTAGAAGATGTATTTACCCTCAGAAATTCGGAGGAACGGTGGGGCATTATCGTCACCATCATCATCATCTGAGAGGTTATTTATCCCTTCGACTTCTCAGGAAATGTATGTCCAAACTCCAAAAATACATATGAAGGAATATCATGGCCAAGGAGTCTCATGAACTCTTCCATTGCAGGATTTAGGCTCGGAATTTTGTTTACTTTTCGCCATTTATTTTTTCTTCGATGATATTTTGGTCAGCTCTAATAGTGAGTCTCGACTCTCATTTTTCAGTCTTCAAGTTGATAAGACCCTTGTATAATCCTCTAACATGTGGTTACTGATTTTAATACTGCATGTTATTTTGCTCGAGCCTGAGTTCAATAGCATTGGTGATTTACTTGTAAGAGGACCTTCTGGATTTTCATTTTATAATGCAACTGGCTCTGATATGAATCTTTTCAATATTTGACCAGGCGTTATATGTTTTCATTTACCAAATGAGATTAAGCCTTGTGGGTCCGCATGTGCGCGGATTGAGTTTTATAGGAAGATAAGAGTTTGGGTTATTGCATCAACAGAGAATGGATTAATAGGGTGTTTGGCTGAGTTTATTTGAAGGTTTTTATAAGCTTCTACATCTTATAAAATCTTTTTGGAGCTTGTAAAATATTACATCATTTTTTAAAAATAAAATTTTAAAGTGTTTGGATAAAATATGATTTTGGAGCTTATAAGATGTTAGTGATGACAATTTTGCAATTAACATGATTAAATTAAGGGAGCTTATAAAGATTTTAAAAATAAGTTAGGAAATTTTTGCTTTTTCTAAAATGATTTATAATCTCATAACATTTTATTCTAAAAGTTTATAATTTTTTTATAAAAGAATTTATCAAATACTTTCTAACATCTTATAAATTCTTAAACATTTTATAAAATATTTTAAATAGCTTATAAGCTCACTCAAACATCCTCTAAGTACTTATTACCTCTTCACTCGTACTATTTAGATAGTCGATTGAGATTGATTGATTGAGAGTAAACTAAAAATAAAAATCAAACATGCTTTCTTTGATCCTCTATTACGATCCAATTGTGAGCTAACAATTCATACATGCGTGCAATTGATGAATTATGGGCTCGAACCATCTTTACTATTCCCTTCCGGCCTCAAGCAACAACATTCTCAATTAGCTTACAAGTCAAGAATTCATTACTCACACCGTAATTTCTCATGGGTTACTTGAATTGAAATGATTTTATATTAATTGTTAATTATCCCCCTCACAAGCTCAATCAATAAACATAATTCATTCTCAATGTTGGAAGATGAGCGCATTTATTAACATAGTTAATTTAGATGGGCCAAAACATACATTAAACAGCAGCGGAATAAAGGACAGTCCACGTTGGATTCAGCTTGGCTACCATAGAGATTTGCACTCAAACAGAGTTTTCTCGCTTTTATAAATTACTACTAGAGCAATCTATTATTTTCACACTTGAAGCCCTTGGGTTTTTAGGTGATTATCCAAGAAAATACTATAGAAATTTGCAGAGGATATCGAGAATCTGAACTTCTCTTCTATCTCTGATGTTTCGTATCTTTCTCTTTTTGAGACCTTAGGCCCCTATTTATAATGGTAAGGTGGGCCCCACAAAGAAGTTGCTTTCTTTTCTTAGTAAGGAAGAAACCCTTTGGCTCTATCCAAAAGTCAGCTGATAATGCTTATCCATAAGTCAGTTGATAATTCTTATCTATAAGTTAGCTGCTAAAGCTTATCCAATGGTCAGCTACTAAAGCTTATCCAATAGTCAGCTAATGATGCTTATCCAAAGGTCAGCTACTGAAGCTTATCCATAAAGCAGCTGTTGATGCTTATCCATAAGGCAGCTGATTATGCTTATCCAAAGGTCAGCTACTGAAGCTTATCCAATAAGCTAATATGGATGTTTATTTGGACTACAAGTTAAAACCTGATCCAATCAGCTTGGGCCATAGGCCAATACCCAATTTGGGCTATGGGGCAATACTCGGTCCAAATTGCAATATCTCTCACTCAGACATATTTGACATACTCTCCACAAATCTCGATCTCAGAGATACTCAATCTCACAACTTTTTTTCATATAGGAAATGGAGTGTGCGACCAAGCGAGAAAAGAAAAAAATGAGGAGTGTCATATTAAGTAATCATCAAACTAACATGACACTACAACTCCAATAGAATCTTGATGTACCCTGAACCAATGCAAGCATCTCTGATCCCTCAAATAGAGCATGCTTGACTTTCTCAAATTTGTCTCTATGCCCATGGCTACACCAAAACACATTTGACACAGCTGATCGACCTATAGGCCATAGAACAAATTCACATAACAAATATGGTTCTTTCTCCAGCCTCACATAGCAATTAACTTGGGCTTAACCGTTTGCCTAGACAAGTTTTGACAAACTGAATGTAAACCTGACCCTTAGATATCTTGTTAAAGTAGCGACATCAAGCATATGCTTTAGATATGGTCCAAAGGCCTAAAGGATACATTGATTAATAAGTGCTTACACAGTGACTAAGCAGGGATCCATTCATCACTCGACTTATATGGTCGTCCAAAAGCACATGTAGTATGAATACATGCTATGATGGAAGCTCCACTTAAGTGGGCGTGTCACGCTCTAATAAACATCATACGAACTTGAGTACATCCGCCACATTAGCATATGACGTGCACTAACATATAGTCACATATTTAGCTTCCATAAGGCTTACATAAACTTTGGACATTCTTTATGTGATCAGTTCATGATCTCATCTTAGCTTACAAGAAAAAAACGACTCTATATGCTCATACCTCCTATGCTATCTCACGCGCAAAGGTGAGCAGTCTCATCTCGCTCACTACTAAAGCGCTAGGATGATTGCCCGTATGAGTAGGTCAATCTAAAGTTTGTAATATTTTCTCGCAAATGACATAGTACACTAACAAAGTCATAAGAACGTGAAATCTTATTAATCAATCAAAATGTTTGTACAGACTACATTAATCAAACTCTATGTAATCCAATACAACCAACATGCCTCTGAAACACATTTCAAGGTAATGGTTTAGTAAAAGGATCAGCGATAATCTCGCTAGTAGAAATATGCCTGAGAACAACCAAGCCTTGCGCAACACTTTCACGAATAAAGTGATATCTGGTATCAATATGCTTAGTTATCCCATGGTATTTGAAATCTTTAGCATAAGCTAAAGCAGTTGTGTTGTCACAGTAGACTACAACGTTATTATTAACACGCGGTGTAATCCGCAAGTTTTGGAGAAATCTCCTCAACCAGATAGCTCATTTAACTGTTGATGTACAAGCAATGTATTTAGCTTCCATGGTGGACAGAGAGACATAGGGCTGTTTTTTACTACACCAAGTGATAGCAGTATCTCCCAATAAAAATGCATATCTCGATGTGGATTTGCATTCATCTTTGTCTGCTAAACCGTCAGCATTACTGTATCCTACCAGCTTCAAACTACCTCCATAGTAGCACAAGGCAAGATCAGTAGTCCCTTTCAAATATCTAAGTATCCTTTTGACAGCATCCTAATGCTTCAGTCCAGGATTACTTTGATATTGACTCACCATTCCAACTGCAAAGCACAAGTTTGGTCGAGTACACATCATTGTATATATCAGACTTCCTACGGAACATTTGCCATTCGTTTCTTTTCTTACACAATTTTTGGGCAAAATTCTTTGCTAAGAAAACAACTCTTGTCCATGGGTATGTCTACAAGATTGACATTTTGCATACGAAATCGTTTTAAGATCCTCTTTATATAAATCTCTTGAGACAAACGCAAGAGCCTTTTAGAACGATCACGGTGTATCTTTACACCAAGTATGTATTTAGCCTCTCTCATGGCCTTCATCTGAAAAGTAGAGGACAACCACCTCTAAGTGGCGACAATCAACTCCATGTCATTTCTAGCCAACAAGATGTTGTCTACATATAGTGAGAGTATCTAAAAGCTGCTCCCACTTCTCTTGACATACATGCAGTGGTCTTTCTCGACCATCACAAAGCCAGTCGAGGTATCACCTGATGAAATCTATTGTATCACTGCTTGGACGATTGTTTCAGGCCATATATGGAACGTTTTAGGTTGCATTCTTTATGCGCTTATTCCATTTCCTGAAAGCCATTAGGTTGATCTATATAGATCTCCTCGTCTAATTCTCCATTAAGAAATGATGTCTTCACATCCATTTGGAACAAATCCAAATTAAAGTGGGCAACTATGGCTAGAATAAGGCGAATAGAGACAAATCTCACCACAGGGGAGAATGTCTCATCATAATCTATACCTTCCTTTTATGTATAGCCTTTTGCCAGAAGTTGTGCTTTATATTTTTCAATCGACCCATCTGACTTACGTTTAACCTTTAGAACCCATTTGTTCCCAATGGTCTCATGTCCAGGTGGAAGATCGACCAGCTCCCAAACATAGTTCTTAGCCATTGAGCTCATCTCTTCCTTCATAGCAGCTATCCATTTATTAGCATTTGGAGAAGCCAAGGCTTCATCGCTACTATGTATCTATGGATTTTGAGAGCTTTCGTCAAGTGGAACATTTCCACTAACCATAGGCACACTATCATCGTACTTAGTGATTGTTGGATAGGGTTGCGAAGCTTTACCCTCGCTAGATAAGGATGCGTCCCCTACGAGATCTTGCAGCTCGTGTAACTGCAGGTCCTCTTTTACTTCACCAATGCTAGGAAAACCCTCATCGAGGAAATCAATATCGTGTGACTCAATTTCTGTCATTCCTCCACTAGGGTGTTCAGCGTGCATCACATAGCCCTTTGAGTGCTCACAATACCTTATAAAGATATACTTGCAAGCTTTAGGACCTAGCTTCCCATAAGGGCGTAAGCCTTCCAAATCAGGCTTTCTACCATGCTACAACTCATAGGGAGTCGAATGAATTAACTTAGAAGGCACACGATTTAAGATATAGGCAGTAGCCAAAATTGCATCTCCCCAAAAAGATATTGGAAGATTTGCTTGTGCCATCATCGATCTGGCCATATTCAGTAGTGTACGATTCCTTCTTTCTGCAACACCATTTTGCTGTGGAGCGTTAGGAATCAATAATTGCCTTATTATTCCTTTTTCCTCACACAGTTATCTGAACTCATCAGATAAGTATTTCTTGCTCCTTGTCAGTATGTAGAACTTTAATGTTCCTTCCCTTTTAGTTCTCAATCTCCATCACAAAGTGCTTGAACCAATCTAGCATTTCTGACCGATGAGATTGGATATATACCGATCCATAGCTTGAATAATCATCAATAAAAGTGAAAAAGTAAGACGCACCGTGTCGTGCTTTCACATTCATTGGTTTGCATATGTCTAAATGGACTATCTCTAAAATATTAGTAGCTCTTTCACAAATGGCTTCCAACAGGACTTACCCGCCAGATATGGTTCACAATTGGCGAGTTGGCCCAAAAGACCTTCTCTGGCTAATCTAGTCATCCTTTCTTGTTCAATGTGTCCCAATCTCACATGCCACTTAACAGATTCAGAAGTAATATCAATAGCAGAAGAAACATAAGAAACACTATCATTGGATAATTCTAACGTCAAAAAACCATGGTTCACAAAGCTCATGCCATACAATTCATGATCATGATAAAAGTTAGAGTAGTATCCTCCAACAAAAAAAAAAAAAAAAAAAACTACTTCTCAAAAGTGCTAATACTAAAAGTAGATTACATCGAATACTAGGTGCATATTGTACATCATTGAGGAGTAGCTCACACCCTGTGTTGAGCTCAAGTTGGTAGGTTCCAACTCCCCAAACCTCCTCAAGTGTGCCATTTCCCATAGCAATGAAATGGCTACCATTTGATACTCGATGATAATCTACAAATCCTACTCAATCTCTTGTTACATGTTTTGTTGCTCCTATATCTACAATCTACCCATGGAGAGAATTAGCAACCAAAACATGAGAACAAACTAAGGAATAGAGATACCATCTAGCATGTCGTACCTTTTTCGGCTCGGTGTAATCACGAGTGAAGTGACCACGCTTTCCATAGTTATAGCACTTGAGCTTCTTGATGTCTTTCTTTCCGCCCCTCTTAGTTTGGCGACACTTCTTATTATCATCAACCTTTGGGCCCAAGTTCTGACTCTAGCTATTGCTTGGTCCACCACCAACCTGTTAGTTCTTCCACTTAACCTTATAGGGCTTACATTGGCCAGTGTGTGTGACCAGAGCAGTTGCTTGCGCACGTTCAGATTCTTTGCATTTGCTTAAGATAATTAGCGATGCTGTTGAACATGGTAATCTCATTATGTGTAAGCACAAGCTTAATGTGTCCCTAAGTCTGCTCAGGTAGCGACCTTAGGACAACCAGAACTTGTTGTTTATCAGTGAGCTCTACTCCAGATTTTGAAGCTCTCGAATCATATCCTCCATCATATTAAGATGTTGGATCATGGTATGCTTTAGGTCAAGTATGTACTGATTAAACCGATTAAACTTAAGAATCAGAGCCCTTAGTTGTGTAGCCGAGGTGCTACCATATGAGACCTTCAACGCTTCTCATAGCTCTTTAGCCGTACGATACTTCTCAAACTCACGAATCAGATTATCGTGCATGCAACTCAACATAGTAAAGCGTGCACTTTTATCTTGATCATCTCATCTATTATACGCATCTTAATCACGTTGATATTCATCAAGTGATCCACTTTCTGGCATAACAGGTTTAATCATGATTTTTTCTAGGTGGTCAAGCGTCTTTTCTTTATGAAGCAAGTATCAAATCTTCCTATACTACATAGCAAAATTTTGACCATCAAGTTTACCAGTACCATGGAGGTCAGAATAAGCAGCTTGGGACTCCCCTACTATTATGCACAAGCATGTTAGGTACTAGTCAAAGAATAATGTTATTCTAGATCCAAGTAAATTTTCATTATTTATCTCTAACCTAGTGAGATCGAAAATTTCACTCTTAGCTAGTAATCATCTCCCACTGAATCAAAAACTCATAATGAAATTTACCAATCCTAAATAAAATAACAAATATGTCCACAAATTCATAAGCATCTATGTAGTATAAAAAGAACTACCTCACATGGCCTCACAAATGCTTAGTGTATCATACAAAGATAATCTAGCTCATAGTGGTAGAAACGAAATTACATTCTTTTACATAAGATATATTTCTACTACATTAATCTATTGGAATCAATAAATAAGGATGCCGTTTTACGAACCACCGCTTCAATGATATCTCATAATCACAAAGAAATGATGGAAAAATGAACGGACAATTTTTCATGAGCACCCAAGCATCAATGCTCATCATAATAATACATTCATATTGCAACTTTTTTAGGCCACAAGATTGCATAATAATTTCACCAGAATAACATTATGCAATTATTAATGCATGCTTATGAAATTTCAAACCATGTTTAGTTACATGTCATGCCACATAGACATCACATAAGCATCGTGGGTCCATTTTCACAAAAAGATTGCGACAAAGGCATACACATAGCTGCCACATAGGCACCAAATCATTATGTCAGATTCATCCGGCATCATGAGACCTTTTTTCTACTAGTACCATGCTGGTGCAGTGTTGATGTCATTATCGCACCAACACCGACAACTCAGCTTTACCAGCAGAAGCCTCAAATTAGCTTTTCTTGTCGATTGATCCTAGATCTGACCATGGGGATTGGTGTCCACGTAGAACATATTAATCGGCAAGACCGAGCTTTCTCGACTCCGATACCACTGTTGGAAGATGAGCGCAGCATTAATTGACATACAGTTAATTTAGATTGGCCAAAACATACCTGTTAGGCAGCAGCGAAATAAAGGACAACTCACGTTGGATTCAGCTCGACTACCAGCTTTTTAGTTCTTTTCACCACGTATTTATCTCCTTTTCTTGCACTCAAACAGAGTTTCCTCACTTTTATAGATTATTGCCAGAGCAATCTATTATTTTCACACTTCAAGACCTTTGGTTTCTAGGTGATTACCGGAAAAAGTACTAAAGAGATTTGCAGAGAATACTGAGAATTTTGAACTTCTCTTCTCTCTCTTATGTTTTGTATCTTCCCCTTTTTAGGACCTTAGGCCCCTTATAAAGGTAAGGTGGCCCCACAAAGAAACTGCTTTCTTTTCTTAATGAGGAAGAAACTCTTTAGTTCTATCCAAAAGTCAGCTGATGATGTTTATCCATAAGTCAGCTACTAAAGCTTATCCAATGGTCAGCTTCTGAAACTTATCCAATAGTCAGCTGACGATGCTTATCCAAAGGTCAGCTACTGAAGCTTATCCAATGGTCAGCTGCTGAAACTTATCCAATGGTCAGCTACTGAAGCTTATTCAATAGTCAACTGATAATGCTTATCCAATAAGTCAGCTGATGAAGCTAATCCAACAAACCTGTCAAATATGGATGTTTATTTGGACCACAGGTTAAAACTTGATCCAATCAGTTTGGGCCATGGGCCAATACCTAATTTGAGCTATGGGCCAATACCTAATTTGAGCTATGGGCCAATACCCAGTCCAAATTACAACACTTAAAGTGATCAATTAATTAAAAAATCACATATTAAAAAAAATATATAGCTAACATAGCCTAACTATATAATTCTCTCAATGAAACTAAGCCCATACAAAATAAACATTAATTTGAAGTAATAGACAGGGAGAATCATCCTAAATCACCATAGGTCGACGTTCTCTCTCGAGTTGTGCGGAGCTTACGATGAAGCCAAGTGGTCTCTTTAAACTCCACAAGAAAATGTGCTATCTAAAGTGTCCGTTAGGGAAAGTTTGTCCCTAGGCTAGAAGAAGAGTAAGAAATTATTCTTCAAGCTGGAGAGGTTTTTTTAGTGAGAAAAAAATTAAAATATAACAATATGCTAATGTATGTTGATAGTCCTTGCCTCATGTAGGATAATTAGGCATAAAATTACATCAAATTCCTTATTCATTTTCAGGTATCTTTTGAACGTTCAATACTATAAGCCAAAGTTACAGGGTTGCATTGCCTCGAGAATAAAAGGGTGTCAGGTGAGTTTAGAGGTGTCAAAACGGACCGGGCGGACCGGCCCGGCTCGCAAAAAAACGAGCCCAACTCAGCTCGTTTAATTTTTTAATATGAGTTGGGTTGGACCGGCTCGCTTGAAAACCCATCTCGAGCTGAAATTTTGCAACCCGGGATCGGCTCGGCCCGCGGACCGTGAAGGACCGTGGGCTAGCCCAGCTCGCGGGCTAAACGAGCCGGCTCGCGAAGTACGCGGGCTAGCCCGCTTAGCTCGCAATATTTTTTTAATTTAAATTATAAATTATAATTTTTAAAAATTTAAGAATTTATAATTTTTAAATTACAAATTACAAATTATTAATTTTAAAAGATTATAAATTTATATTTAATTTATTACTTTATAAATTTATAAATCAATAATTAAGAAATTTTAATTTTTTAAATTATAAATTATAAATTTATAAAAATTATAAATTATAAAAAAAAATTGAGAAATGTGAAAACCATATTGCCTCAATTTGAAGAAGACGATGAAGAATGGCTTGAAACTGCATCCACCATCACATCTCAATCCGAGAGCGATTTAGATCACTTGAGTGAACAATCGGTTTATCATTGGACATGTTTAGATGTTTAGATATTACAAAGTTGTTTATTTATTTGTTTTTTGTTATTATTATGTACTTTCATTTAGAGGTTTGGTCAAATCCACCTCTATGTAATTATTTTTTCTAAATTAATGACGGGTAGAGGGGTCCATGCCAAACCCCTCACCACCTTATTTAGTGGTGTTTTTGGAAAAATATAATTAATAAAAAAAAATTAATATAAGTATAAATTTCTAAGTTTTTATAAAAATTTAAGTGTTGTAAAATATTAAAAATCACATAAGTATAAATTATTAAGTTTTTTAAAAAAGTATAAGTGTTGAAAAAAACATTAATAATCACATAAATATAAAAACTTCAAAATTTTAAATTCATTTTAAAAAAAAAAAAAAAAGAAACTCGCGGGCCAACTCGCGAGCCAGACTGCCTAGCTCGGCTCATATATAAACCGGCTCACCTATATAGTGGGTTGATTTTGAGCCGAGCCGAACTTTTCAATTTTTAGCCCGTCACAGTCCGGACCATGAACGGCCCGCGAGCCGGACCGGCTCGGCTCGGCTCGGGACCGCCATTAACCGTCTGTTAAACGAGCCGGGCCCGGCTCATTTGACACCTCTAGGTGAGTTCATAAACTTCTCAAAACATCTTATGAGATATTTGAGAGTTTATAAGATATCAAAAAGTATTTGGTAATTTTTTTTTTAAAAAAATAAAATTTTAGAATAAAATGTTAGGAGCTTATAAGCTCTTTTTTAAAAAATAGGAAGTTCCTAATTTATTTTTAAAATTTTAACAAATTCCCTTAATTTTAATTATATTAATTATAAAAGTTCCAAGATCTTATTTTATTCAAATAATTGAAGAACTTATGTTTAGAAAAAGATTTGGCATCTTATAAGTTTCAAAAACATCTTACAAGATATAGGAGTTTATAAAATCTTTTAAATATGTCTAGTCAAACACCCTCTAAATTGTGCTAATGTGCAGGGTCGTAAGCATGGCAATCCAGAGCGTAGAGTTTCATTTGTTCTTATGGTCTCCTTCAAATGCATGCTCTGGGCTTCATCCGGTGTTGTTACAGGCATACAACACGACAAACAAATACATAAAAAAACTCTAAAAGCAAATACTAATAAATAACATTAAAAACAAGAAAAATCACAAAATGAGTAAAAAAGATACAAAACAGCTGCTTTACTAGTGCATTTGATCCAGAACCAGCAATTGAACAGTAAAAATTATAAGTAATAAAATAACTCGTTTTTGGAGAGTTATCAATATACCGACTAAAAAATAGTTCTAGAATTAGTTAAAAATTTATTATGGTAGCTTTTGGATTTGCCACTAATTTTGTTGTTGTAATCAGAGGAAAATATTAATAATAATTAATTATATTATTATTTTGGACTACTAATTTTTTAGCATCTTAAACATATTTGAAAGTACTTGTTGGGCTTTCAACCTGGCCGCTTTATTGATTTTTAGATACAATGGAGAATTAGCATTGTGAAAGAAATAAAAGTCGCTGTTTAATTATTGGAGTTCCCATTACTTTTTGACTTATATATAATTCAAAATTTATTTTGATTCGTTGAACAGGATCTTTTAGATTTTAAATTTTATTTGAATTGTAATTTAGTCTGCGCCTTGCTTGCGGGACCCCACCCCACGGATTAAGGCATGACAAAATGATATTTAGAAGATAGGTTACCATTTAAAAGCACAAAGTGTGTTGACTTTAGAGGACTAAATTTATTTGAACGAGTGAAGAATGTAGTAACTACAAAAAGAAAAATAATATTTACTATACTATAGTCATTATTATTTGGGTTAAATTTATTTTACCCCCTTATACTATGGGGTATGTATCAAATACCCCTCTTTATTTTCAAAAAATTACTAAATAGCATAAAAATTTAGGATACATGACTTCTCTCTCTCTCTGTACACAAATCTATCCTTGATACAATATTACCAAAACCTTTAAATATCCCACTTAAAATTCTTTGCTGTTAGAAAAGTAATGATATTTTGGCTGATATAACACTAAAATTACCATTCCTTTACACATATGATCATTGAAAAATTTTATGTCCAAAATACCATTGTAATTTACTATATAATGCTCAAGTTTCTTACTTCAATTTTGTTACTTTCATTTTAAGATTTAAAGTATCATCTAACTCCTAATCCAACAAAAATATTAAATCATTTTTTTTTAAAGAACATTAAACAACTCCATTTTAATACAGAACATATGAGACCAACAAAACAGAGGTTGCTTGTGAGAAAAAATACATGGACCCATTATATGTATTTCTATTTCGTAACTGTTTGTCCTTAATTTTTCAAATGTGTATTCGTTTTGGGGTATAAAAAATGTATAATAATATGTAGAATTTTGTTATATTTCACTTATAATATAATTTATCATTACTTTGTAAAAAAATGCCACGTATCCTAGGTTTTTGTGCTATTTAGTTAGTTTTTAAGCTTAAATCAGTAATTCATTGTAGAATTTTGACACTATCATCTATTTTACTAACGATAGATGACTTTGATGAGGAAGTATTTGAAGATTTTTGGTAGTACAGAGGGGTATTTGACACCCTTGGGGGGGGGGGGGGGTGTATTTGAATGTTTTGGAAATAGAGGGAGGTATTTGATACATACCCCATAATACAAGGGGGTAAAATGAATTTAACCCTTATTATTTTTCTTTTTGACTAAAATTTATTTAATTCAATAAGGCGTTAAAATATAGGGAGTTAATGGAGATTGTGGCTATTTAGTTTATAAGTTATAAAAAGAATATGGAGTAGTGATATTATAATTCAAGAATGTGGAGTAATGGTATTTTAATCATGTGATAGTAGTATTAATTTATGAGTTACAAATAGGCTGATATATGTGTTTTTCACTTATCTTTATAAGAATATATTTTAAGTGAAATACTTGATATATATATATATATATTATATTTCGTGTTATATTAATACTTTATTAGTAATGCTCAGTATATGTATTATGTCATAATCTATAATAATATAAAAGTTTACATCTGTCACACACACACACACACACACACACACACACACACACATATATTAACATCTATAATTTATGTACGACTGTTATTATCCTAATTGTATATATCATCTTATCGAAAAGTTAGTAGATATATGGTCCTTTATATATGTGTTATTTTACAATACTTAAATTAGATTACTGAGAAAAAACCAAGCATTCCTTGGCAGTACCATCCCTAGAATTCATATGCTTTCTCTTACATAAAACTTGCAAAACAAGGATTAGGTGGTATGATTTGGGCATCGAAAATCTTTTTTCTCTTAAATCAGAAATGGTTAAAAATAAGTATATACAAGAGAAAATAAAATTATTACAGATTTACCTGAGTTTACTTGTTGCCTATTTATTGGCATAGGTTATGAGTTTCCAAAGGACTCAATCATATTCATGTCAGCTCCTTCTTAGTTTTATTAGGATTTTGGCTCAAATCTTGAGCTATCCTAAATTTGCTTGAGTCAGAATGGGCTACCCTGGAAGTAGTAGCATTCCTGATCAAGTAATGGCCGAGACCCATCTCGGGATGCTTCTCATGGTCTGGATAGCATCTGGCCTCTTTATTTTGGTTTGCTCTAATAAAAATCTCCCCATTGTTTCTCCTTATCTATGCCAATGACAATAATACAATACTCATACCTATACCCAATAAATAGACATGAGATCTGGACCCACCCTACCCAAACCCATTAAGCAAAGTGGAACGGATAAAGATAGAGTTTATACCCATAAAATATCCAAATTCTCAATACCCAAAAAATACCCAATATCAAATACCCATGTTCCAACTCCTCCTTCCCAACTTTAATCTTTTTTACTCATAAAACTTTATTTAGTTACCATTTTTGTCAAATCTAAACCCAAAAATATATTAAAAATAATTGAACGGGTTTAATTATATTTATATGCAAAACTTACCCACATATCCTATACCTCAAAATTACTCAATATCCAAATACTCAAATTTAATTAGTTAACCCAAATTACTTATATCAAAATTAAATTTTTACTAACTTGAAGTGTATACGTAAATTTTTAATATATATAAAATAAAAAAAATTAAAATTATTTTGAATTTATTTATTTTCAGTAGCTTTGGATAGTGAAGAAAAAAAAGAATATTTAAAGGATGTTTATATTACTATAGAAAATTTTAAGAGTATAAATATTATTAATTTTTTTGTTTTTTGATTGGGTGGGGGTGGGGGTGGGGGTGGGGGTGGGGGTGGGGGATGGGAAGAGGAGTGTTGCAGTGCTTGATGTAAGTCATTTTGATGCATCATGAATTGAGAAGGCTTGACATATATTAAAATTGAAACTACGTTTGTTATCTGTCTGTCCAAATTATTTTATTTATATTTTGAAAATGAAACATTATCTTTTAAAATATAAAAAATTATGGTGCATCATTTGAAAATTTTTATTTTTCAAAAATATTTTTTAAAATTATATTTAATTAATTATGTTCTCTTAAAAAAAAAAAAGAACTTATTCAAGAATAATTTGAAGACATCCTTGCCTTTTTTATTTTTTATTTATATTTAAAAATATTTACTAAATGTAATAACAATAGTTTTTTCTACTATTTATACATATTTGATTGAATATATTACATGAAATAATATTATTTCAAAAAAATGAAAAGAATGAAGTTAAAGAAAGAAAAAATAATATCTTAGAGGAAAAACAGAGAGAAAAAAAAAATAATATGGGGAAGAGAGAGATAAGTGATACATAATCTTGTAGTTCTTATTTGTTTAATATATATACCAAAAATTAAATATGTCATTAACTAACTTAAATTAAATGTATACTATTTTTTATTTAAAAAAATTGAGTAACTTTTTTAAAATATGCCCCAAAAAATTGGCCAATATTAATAAATTACTTTAGCATTCAAATATTAGGTAGTTTTAGCATTTTGATTGACAATAGGAAAATTTGAGAAAGATGAAAAAATTAATCAAGTCAAAACACAATTCAAAAATTTGGTCTAATAAAATAGATCCAACCATAGACCAAATGGGTCTATGAATTTGATAGGATAGGGCATAGTTTAAGGTCTATCATTTGAGTATTTTAGGGTATGGATTTAATGGGTTTATGGGTTGAATAAGGAAGGGTAAATATAGGATCTCAGTATTTGAGTATATTAAGATATGAATTTGGGTAAGACAATATCGTATTCATTAATAGCCATACTCTCATCAACTAGCTAATTAAATGCAAGCCCAATCATAGTCCGTGCAGGGCCTTGAGTGTGAACCTAATACCATCTTATGTCTAACTTAAAAATAAGACCACTTGGGCCTCAGCTCGCATTGATTCATTTGCATGCTTATGCCTTTTACTATCTTTTAGCATATCCTTTTTAAATCATAATAATTATAACTTTTTTTTCGTGTGATATGGAAATTTCATGTGTGCCCGCTCAAATTTATTTTTAAAATTTTGTGAAGCTTTATCATGGCGACTTCCGAACTTTATATATAGTTCTACTCACGCAAAAATATTAGCTATAATTTATTATATTATTATTTTGGACCGTTGTTTATTTACACATGAAACATACTTAATTTCAAGCACATCTTTTGTTGATTTTTTAGATATTGAGGAAAATTAGTAATATCAAAAGAATCAAGAAGTCTCATTTTATTTTGTTAAAGACTTATAAATTTTAGATTTCGTTTGAATTGTAATTTTCATTGTGTCTCACTTACAGGATCCATGACCTATATATAGGTCAGGGCATGATAGGATTGACAAGAAAAGGGAAAGGAAATTAAGTTAGCCAAGAAATAATTACGGTTAATTGGCTTAAAATTTCTAAACCCAACTTTCATTTTGTATTTAGTCCCAACTTAAAAAGATTTAGTCTTAACTTCCCAATCCCATTTTTCATTTTGAAATCACTCCTCACTACCTGTCAAATTATCGAAATGACCTCCACTTGAACACAAAATTGCCAAAAAAACCTACCCATCTCTCTATCGTTGAAATGGATGAAATCGCATCCACGCTTCTTACTCTCTCTCTCTCCCTCTTTGTAAAAAAAAATAAAAATGTTAGCATCGATCCCCTGCCTTCTACATTTCCCTTCAATTTCTCTCTTTGACTGAAGCATCCGTTCACTGTGGATTGCCATTTGAAGCATTCCCGTCTGTTGTTTGAGTTTTGAAAGCTACCTTTTCATTTTTTTTTTCTCTTGTTCCATTTGTTCTGTTTTGTTTCGCTCGCATCCATTAGATTACAGAAGGTGTTTTTATGTTAAAATGTTGGGTCTTTAACTATTTTTGTGATATATTTGTGAAATGTACCTAAAACCTCATTTATATATGCGTTTTAAATGAAAACGTACTTGAGTTCATATTTTTTGTACGTAAAATAGTATTTTGTGTACTAAAATGAATAGTATTCAAAAACTCTATTATTTTATTTTTTAAACCTAATTTAGTGTAATTTGTACTTAAATTTTTCAGTTTTAATTGTTATGAAACTTGTTTTGAGTTAAACAATGCCTTAATTTTGTAATGATTGAGTTGATTTATAATATGATTAATATTGGGTATGTTGGCAACTCAATTTTTACAGCTTGTATTCAAAATATGGTTTGTTTGAAAGGTCTACAGCATGTTTAGTCATTTCCTATTGTCCATGAAGAAAAACATAGCATTAATTTATTTAGTACTCTATGCATGTATATCTGTTACAAAAGTTGTAACACCCCGAAAATTTCATAATTTATAGAATTTAATTTTAATATATTTAAATTTTGTGATTTTATGTTATAGTTGCTAAATTATTATTTTATTTAATTTGGTGGTCAATTTGTTAATAAGAAAACTTTAATTTTAGAAATTTTAAAAGTTTGGGGTCAATTTGAAATTTATTAAAACTTGATTGAACACTCTTTGAAAATAATGGGGTTTGCATGTGAGGGTCTTGGTCAACAGGGTTTAAATTGTAATTTAAAAAATTTTTAGGGTCTAATTGGGGCTGATTGAAACCTAGAGGACTAAATTGCAATAAATGAAAAAATCAAAATTTAAAACTAAATCGGGCATCAGATTTTTCCTATTTTTCTTCCTCCCGTTTGGTTATATAAGGCACGCTTGGGACTTTCCCCTCGGTGTCAACGATACGCTAGGGACTTTTCCCTAGGTGTTAGCGGTACGCTAGGGACTCTCCCATAGGTATCAGTGGTATGCTGGGGACTCTCCCCTACGTACTAGCGGTGTGCTATACAGCTCGTGTAGGCATCCGCCATATACCAAGTTGTTACACGTAGGTAAACTGTTTGTCTGACTGGAATAAGGTGATTCTGCAATGCATGTTGTGGTTTTCTTGGAATGCATGTGCTTTGGGTTTGTTTGGCCTATCTAAATTCTATATGTCTGAAAATGTCAAGAGATATTGGGGGAGTAAGTCCAAAGACTTAGTGAGGGATAACTTAAGAAATACAGAAGAGATCTATCGAGGAAGGTTCAACTCAACAGATCATCAAATAAATATACAGAACCTGACAGATTCAGAATCAAACAGTAAACATAGAAAAATAGGAAACGATCATGCCTTATTGCTCCAAGACAGATTTCAGATAGGCCAAACAAACCCAAAGCACATGCATTCCAAGAAAACCACAACATGCATTGCAAAATCACCTTATTTTAGTCAGACAAACAGTTTACCTAAGCGTAACAACTTGGTATATGGCGAATGCCCATACAAGCCGTATAGCGCACCACTGGTACCTAAGGGAGAGTCCCTAGCATACCGCTGATACCCAGGGGAGAGTCCTTAGCATACCGCCGACACCGAGGGGAAAGTCCCTAGCATATCGTTGACACCGAGGGGAAAGTCCCAAGCGTGCCTTATATAACCAAAAGGAAGAAAGAAAAATAGGAAAAATATGTTGCCCAGTTAAGTTTTAAATTTTGATTTTTTCATTTATTGCAATTTAGTCCTCCAGGTTTCAATCAGCCCTAATTAGACCTTAAAAATTTTTAAAATTGCAATTTAAACCCTGTTGACCAAGACCCTCACATGAAAACCCCATTATTTTCAAAAAGTGTTCAATGAAGTTTTAATAAATTTCGAATTAACCCCAAACTTTTAAAATTTCTAAAATTAAAGTTTTCTTATTAACAAATTAACCACCAAATAAAATAAAATAATAATTTAGCAACTATAACATAAAATCATGAAATTTAAATATATTAAAATTAAATTCTATAAATTATGAAATTTTCGGGGTGTTACAAACCTCCCCCTCTAAAAGAATCTGGCACCCAAATTCTCACCTGAATGTTGGAAGAGCTCGGGACATTGCTCGCGCATGAGATCTTCTGACTCCCATGTGGCTTCTTCCACATTATGATTGCGGCATAATACTTTCACTTGGGGAATCCTCCGATTCCTAAGCTCCCAAAATTTTCGATCCAAGATATGAACAGGTTGTTCTTCGTATGTCATATCAGCTTTCAATTGCATGAGCTCAGGTGATATGATATAGGAAGGATCAGGATAATATTTTCGAGTTGAGACACATGAAAGACATCGTGTATCCCAGTCAGGTTCTGAGGCAGTACAAGACGATAAGCTACCGGTCCAACTTTCTCATTTATTTCATAGGGTCTTACATACCTTGGACTCAGCTTTCCGCCTTTGCCAATTCTTTTGATCCTCGGGGATACCTTGAGGAACACTTGATCACCCACTTCAAACTCCAAACCCTTCATTTGCTTATCTGCGTAACTTTTCTGTTGGTCCTGAGCAGCTTTCATTCGTTGTTTAATGATCTGTACCTTCTCAACAATCTCTTGAATCAGTTTAGGCTTCATAGTTCCTGGAGACATGCCAATGGTGCCTTTGTACTATGCTAGATCCTAATAGTGGAGACTGGCACTTTTGTTCGTACAGCGCTTCATACGGTGCCATCTGAATAACAGACTCAACCAGAGGCAAACTCAAGCTCGCAGCATGTCCTCCAAAATCCGAATGACCTTTTCTGACTGTCCGTCAGTTTGAGGATGAATAATTGAGCTAAACTGTAACCTTGTTCCCAAATATCTCTGCAAACTTTTCCAAAGTCTCGATGTGAACTTCGGGTCCCGATCAGACACAATACTAATTGGAATCCCGTGTAACCTGACGATCTCCTTAATATATAACTCTGCCAATTTCTCAACCTTGTAATATGTCTCGACTGGTAGAAAATGTGCAGACTTTGTCAAACGATCTACTATCATCCAGATACTGTCATAACCTCCTCTAGCTTTCGGTAGATCGGTCACAAAGTCCATGGTCACTTGTTCTCCTTTCCAGTCAGGGATGGGAAGTGGCTGCAACAACCCTGATGGTCGTTGGTGCTCCGCTTTCACTAACTTACAGGTCAGACATTTCTGCACGAAATTTGCTATATCTTTCTTTATCCCATTCCACCAGAACTATTTCTTTAAATCCTGATACACCTTTGTCCCGCCTGAATGTATTGCATATCTCGTTCTGTGTGCCTCTTCTAGTAATCTTCCTTTCATTTCTTTTGGCACATAAATTCTTTTGCGAAATAGCAATGTACCTTGACCATCGATGCTATACTCAATTCCTTCAGAACCTTCAACCAATTCTCTTTGTTTCAACATCCCCATATCTCTAGCTTGGGCCTATCGAATCTCATTATATAATTCAGGCTGCACTTTTACTCCTGCAACCCAAACTCGTTGTTTTAATCGTAGCACAACAACCATACTTGATCTTTTAGATGTTTCTGTCCCTTACAGATGTGCCATTCCTGCCTTCCGACTCAAGGCATTAGCTACCACATTAGCTTTTCCCGGATGGTAGGCAATAGAGAAGTCATAATCTTCTAGAAGCTCCACCCATCTACGTTGTCTCATGTTCAAATCTTTTTGCGAGTGCAAATATTTGAGGCTTTTATGATCTGTGAATACCTCAAATGTAGCTCCATAGAGGTAATGCCTCCACTTGGATAATGCAAAAATGATCGCTGCTAGCTCCAAATCATGAGTTGGATAGTTCTCCTCAAGAGGCTTTAACTTCCTTGATGCGTAAGAGATTGCACGTCCTCTTTGCATCAACATGCATCCTAGCCCTTTATATGAAACATCTGTGTATACCACAAAGTCATTTAACCCGTCTGGAATGGCTAAAACTAGAGTTATAGTTAGGCGATTCTTCAACTCTTGAAAGCTCCTCTCACATTCCTCATTCCAATCAAATGGTTGGTCTTTCTGAGTTAGCTTTGTCAACGGACTAGCTATTTTGGAGAAATCTTGGACAAATCTCTGATAATATTTAGCCAATCCTAGAAAACTCCGGACTTCGGTAACAGTTCCATGCCACTTCCAATTGACAATTACTTCCACTTTAGATGGGTCCACTTCTAGCCCACCTCGAGTGATTACGTGACCTAGAAAGGTTACTTTCTCAATCCAAAATTCGTACTTACTGAACTTAGCATACATCTGATGCTCTTTCAAAGTTTTTAAAACTAGTGTAAGTGCTTTCTGTGTTCTTCCTTGGATTTAGAGAATACCAGGATGTCATCGATAAAAATGACCACAAACTGGTCCAAGTACAGCCTGAAAATTCAGTGCATCAAGTCCATGAATGCCACCGGGGCGTTGGTTAGACCAAACGGCATTACTACAAACTCAAAGTGACCATACTGAGAATTGAAAACTGTCTCAGGGATATCCTCTTCTTTGATCTTCAATTGATAATATCCCTGTTTTAAGTCCAACTTGGAGAAAATTCTTGACCCTTGCAATAGGTCAAATAACTCCTCGATATGTGGGAGAGGGTACTTATTTTTTATAGTGACCTTGTTCAATTCTCGATAGTCAATGCACATCCTTAAAGACCCGTCCTTCTTCTTGACAAATAGCACTGGGGCTCCCCAAGGGGACGTACTGGGTCTAATGAACTTTTTCTCTAGTAACTCCTGCAGTTGGCTCTTCTACTCCTTAAGCTTAGCAGGCGCCATTCGGTACGGAGTCTTAGAGAATGGTGTAGCCCCCGGTAGAGTGTGAATGACAAACTCTATCTCTCTGTCTGGGGGTAGTGAGTTTAATTCTTCAGGAAATACCTTATTCCAGTCAGACAAACAGTTTACCTAAGCGTAATAGCTTGGTATATGGCGGATGCCCATACGAGCTGTATAGCGCACTGCTGGTACCTACGGAAGAGTCCCTAGCATATCGCTAATACCCAGGGGAGAGTCCCTAGCGTACTGCCGACACCTAGGGGAAAGTCCCTAGCGTATCGTTGACGCCGAGGGGAAAGTTCCAAGCGTGCCTTATATAACCAAACATTTCGCTCGGATTGGCCCTTGGCCCACATTTTCTCCGTACACTAACAGAATTCACAACCGTTTGTGCAGATGCCAAGGGAAAAGTCTCTAGCGCACTGTCGGTTCCCAGAACAGAACAAAACATAACAGAAATGTCGTTAAGGCAACAGGATAGCAACTAACAGATTCAGATAAGCCAACATGGCCAAATAAAGCTGTACAGATAACAGATATGTCGGCGAGGCAACATAGAATGATGCAAATCAGTGCAGATACGAGACAAACAGACAGACACCTGAGATACAGATAACAAATAAGGTTTTGGGCGCCAGAATAGACATAAATAGAATCGATATCAACGATAACCCTCACAGGGGTGTTCAAATAAGATAACAGATAGCAAATCAGAATTCCAATACATTTCAGATTTCAAACAGATAGAGTACGTAATAGAAACAGAAATAGAAAACCCACACGGTGGCTTATCACAAATAACAGATAATTAGGAAAGGTGCCATATTGGCATATCCTCGCCTCTTATAGTTACAACAAAACAACCATAGCCCGCAATCTACTGGTCGACATGACCCAATTCTTCGTCACCTAATTAAAAGAATATTTCCAAAGTCAAATTCATATTCGACTCTGGGATAATAGCAATTAACCCAAAAATAGGCAATATACCCCCTTATGAAAAATAAAATTTTAAAATACCTCCCCATGTTTTAAAAAATCATGCACACCGCATCCCCCTTCTCATTTGCTGCCTATTTAACATAATTTTAATATAAAAAGACTAATTTACCCTTAATCATTTAATATATTTTCAATTCAATTTAAATAATCTTTTATTATCATTTTTTCCCTTTTCCATCATTCTTTTCTTTTCTTTTTATTTCTCATTTCTCTCTTCCTCCATTATTTCATATATTCTCATTTTATACATATATAAATTTATTTATAAAATTAAAATCACTTTTATTTTTATCTTATCAATTATATTCATCTTTCTTTCTATTAATTCATTCCAAAGTAAATAAAATTTAAATTTCATAAAATATATAATATATTTTTTTCATTCTAATTGTTTATTTCAAATTAAATATTATATATATTTATGAAAATATATAATATATTTATATACATGTATATGATATAATATGTTTATTTAGTTTTATTTATTTATTTTAAGATAGTTATATTTATATAATTATTATCATATATATAATATATACAATAATATATTAAATATAATACATATATGATAATATATATATGTATATATATAAAATACAAGATGCTAACCCCATCCCCCACCCACCCACCCGCCCCCACACCGTCTCCCCAAACCGCACCCCCACCCTGTCTTCCCAAACCCCCACCCTTACAGGCTGCCATGGCCATGGCGGCCAACGGCCGCCATCTGTTTTGATTTTCCTTTTTCTTTTTTTTTTTTACAAATGCCGGCAGCGGCTGCGGGCCACCGGTGGGGGCTGCCGGCCGCTGTGATTCGCTCACGTGTTGAAGTTCTACACCTCCTTCTTCACCCTCTCTCTTCCAATCGGCCTTCATCATTTCTTCCCTCCTTGGTTTTTCATCTAACTAAGGAATGATTGGCATTTACCTATTGTGTGTGGATCATCACATTAGAGGCTAGACAATTGGATATCTTTGCTTTTTGGAGATCCACTGTAGGGGTAGAAACTTTGGAGGTGAATTTCAACCTCTAGCCAATCTTGTTTTTTGCTATTTTTTACTGAATCTTCATCAAAGTGTTGGTGAGAAGCTGTCCAAATTTCATCAAATTCAAAGGTGTTTTGGTAGGGCAAAAGTTTTCGAGTTGCTGCTGTGCCAGAGGAAGACAACTTTGAAATGTTTATGCCTTTCTTCCATTCTACCTTGGATTTTTGTGCAATCAAGATATTTATCTTCTTCCAAATCCATTTTACAGCATGATTTGATCCTTGGGAGGTGTATGGACAAGTTTTGATTTAGTCTTTTTTTCTTTATTTCTTGGATCCTTATACTACACACTCCTTTAAGTGGTATCGGAGCCTATTTCATGCTTTAATTTGGATTTTTGCTTGATTGATTCATGTGATGGATTGATCTAAATCTCCAAATACTTGATCCAATTTATGGATTGGAGTGTTTGGATGATGAATTGAATTATGCTAATATGTGTTTTAAGAGTTAATTCATATGTTAATATGTTTTTTATTCATGGATGATTATGTTAAATTTTGATTTAGCATTTGATGATGTTATATGTTGATATAGCATGTTAAATTTGGCCTTAAGGTGTTTTGCTCATTTTTGAATCTAATTAGGTTGGATATTGTTGAAGATTTTTGGCAAAACATGTTTGATCACTTGAATTTTCACTTTTAAAAGGTGTTTTAGATCTAAAAATTCATCTATAATGTGTGATAGTGTTTAGGAGGTGTCCTTTATTTTTTGGTGCACCAAAATTGAGCCAAAAACACAATGACTCGGTCCATACCTTGAAACAAGGTAATATGTTAGCCCTGGCAGGGGCATTGACTGAGCAACGAAGGTGTCTACCGCGTGCCTGGTGCGCCGTTGTGCTCCCATATCGGGCAACAATGACCAGTTTCGATTTTTGATGAGTTTTTATATTCTTTTTATGCCCACAAGTGATCTAAATAGTGCTACATAGATGCACAAGTATTGTGCAAGTTCTCAAAATTATGTTTGACATTTTTAATTGCTTTTAAAATCTTATTAAAGTTCATCTTCAACATTGGTGCAAAAATGATATGCATAATTGTTATGCTTCTTTTTGCTAGTTAATTAATTATTTATGAGATAAGCATTTAATTGTGGAATTGAATGTCAATTCTTGATTTATTGTTCATTTAATTTTGAATGAATGATGAATGAATGGGGATGATCATGAGCTTTTAATATTGATTTTATCTATTTTAAGTTGTTGAAAATGGTTGTATTAAATTGGGGCTTGCATGCCTTTTAATTTCTATCTTGTAAATGTTATGAGAGTAGAATCATTATGAGTGAGGATTTCTTTCTCATGTAACTATTGCAAGGAGACACGAAGACTATTCGAGGCATGAAGACCCATGAATGTATGGGAATACATTTATGTGTCAACTAGATTTAATCAATCCACTTAAAATCAACTAAGAAGTGCACCTATGGCTCTAGGTGCACTATTTGGTTAATGCCTATGGTCATCCCATCCTAGGAGCATCCTAGGTGCATTTACTTATTTATGCTTTTCATATCCTATTGATGTATGAGATGCATGATTAAGATATAGAAAACTTAAATAAAAAGATAAAATTGATGATATCTTTGCAAGCAAGAAAATTTCTTGACTTAGAAGAGTCTAAGCGCTTTCAAATATTAAGTTAAAAAAGATATAAATTAAAAGGAGTTTTAATTAATCCATGCCTTCTACCTATTACATGACGATGCTACTATCTTTGTGTGATGGCACTCATCACGGGGGTCACACTTAGGAGAAAAGTGTGATCATATACTTAGCATATGATGCAACTTTGATTTGAAGCTTCTCATGCAATGGATCACATCACATGGCATGACATGGAATGGTCTTGAATTAAAGTTTGATTGGTAGGTCCAACTTAACACCTAGTAATGCAGAGGGTGAACATCACGTGGATCTACATGAAAAGTGAGAAAAAATATATCAAGGATCGCATAGAGATACAATTAGTAAAAGTTGCTTATCTTTTGATTATTTGTGGATATCATTCATCATGGGGGTCCACTTACAAATCCTTAGGGCCTTGATTCTCACTAGGAAATGAAATTTCCCGAATTCTTCTAGGGGTGAAGAGTTTGACAAAATAGTAGGAGAAAAACATGCTTGAAAGTTCATAAATATGTTTTCAATATCAATATTTAATCACATGCTTATACTCTCTTTTTCTCCTTTGTAAATTTTTGAAATCTCAAATCAAATAGCTAAGAATCCAATCAACGCTATTTTGGAAACTAATAAACTCATCGGGCCTAACTTCCAAGATTGGCTTAGAAACTTCAAGATTATACTTGATTCCAAAAAGATGACATATATGCTTACTCAAAGTCAGTCGAACACTATTGGTGATGATGCCACCGATGAGGCACGTGAAGCGTTCATAAAATTTGTAGATGATGATCTACAAACAAGATATCTCATGATGGCTTTTATGTCTAATGAGCTCCAAAAGTCTCATGAGGATGTGAAAACCGCTCACGAGATCCATTTGCACCTACAAGAGTCGTATGGTAGGTAAACTAGACATGAAAGGTTTTCATTGTCCAAGGAGCTCTTCAGGACTAGAATGAATGAGAGCTCGAGTGTCCATGACCATGGGCTAAACATGATCGGTCTCATCAAGAAACTTGGTCAAGTGGACATTGTCATGGACAATGAGCTCTATGTGGATTTCATCCTTCAATCATTACCAAGCTCCTTTGACCAATTGGTTGTGAACTTCAACATGACTAAGCAAGAAGTAACAATCAACGAATTAGTCTATATGCTAGTGACCGCAGAGGTGACTATGAAAAAAGACAAACCTCTTATGCTTACTTCCTCCTCTAAGTCTAAGGGCCCTTGGGATGCTAAGAAGGGAGGTAAAAGGAAGAAGAGTTCTTCCTCTAAGGGAAAGCAACCCTTGAAAAATTTGGGAGGAATCAGGAAAAAGAAAAAGAACCAAAGTCAATGATACTTGTTTCTATTATGGTGAGAAAGGCCATTGGAAAAAGAATTCCAAGGAATACCTTGGCACCCTTGGGAAAGGTATGCACTTTATTGAAGTGCACTTAATGATAAATTCTTCCTCATGGGTATTTAATACCGCATGTGGTTCTCACCTTCGTAATTCGTTGCAAGGGATGGAAATAAGAATGAGTCTCAATGAAGGAGATATGATCCTCTGCCTTGGAGATGGAGCAAAAGTTGCAGCCATGGTCGAAGGCATAATCAAGTTGGACTTCGGGAATTCCTTTATTATACTTGATCCCTGCTATTATGTCCCAATCTTGTTAAGAACATTATTTCTATTCTCATTTTGGATAATGAAGGATATGATTTTTCTATATCTAATTGGATGTTGAAAACATTAAAGAATGGTTCTTTAATTGCACAAGGTACATTAAACAAGGGATTATATATATATTAGATTCTCAACCTTCATTAATGGACGTTTAATCAAGTAAAAGAAAATTAAATAACCAAGAAGATGTCATTTGTGGCATGCAAGACTTGGACATATTTTCAAAAATTGGATGAACAAGTTAGAAGCCCTCAAAGCACTAAATGTTGGCGGCATTGAGGATCTTTCTACTTATGAATCTTGTTTAAATGAAAAAATGACCAAAGCTCATTTTGTAGGATAAACGGAGCGAACCACAAGTCCTTTGGATTTGATCCATACAGATGTTTGTGGACCGCTAAGAGTTAGTGCGAGAGGAGGTTATTCTTACTTCATCACCTTCACCCATGATCATACTCGATTTAGACATGTGTATATTATGAAGTTCAAGTCCAAGGCCTTTGAAAAGTTTAAAGAGTATAGAAATGAAGTGGAAAAGCAAAAAAGACTAAGTATTAAAGCTCTTCGATCAAATCAAATAGGAGAATACTTAAGTACCGAGTTCCTGGAGTATCTAAAGAAGAATGAGATTCTCTCTTAATGGACTCCACCCGACACATCCTAATATAATGGAGTAGCTGAGAGAAGAAATTGTACCTTGTTGGACATAATTCATTCCATGATGAGCTTTTTCGATGTGCCTATATCCTTTTAGGGATATGCCTTAGAAACAGCAGTGAGGTTACTTAACATCCTTAAAGTTGGAGCCAAAAATACCATATGAGATGTGGTATGGCAGAGCACCCTATTACTCTTTCCTTAGAGTTTAAGGGTCTTCCGCTTACGTCAAGCAGCTAGTAGAAGATAAGTTGAATGCGAGATCCACCTTGTGTAAGTTTGTGGGCTACCCAAGAGAGTCTTTGTGTTATTATTTCTATGATCCCTCAGAACAAAAGGTGTTTATTTCAAAGAACACCTATTTTTTGGAAAATTAATTTCTATTAGATAGAAATGGTATTGTTGTTGAACTTGATGAAGTTCAGGATGATTAACAAATCCCACAAGCGGTAGAAATAAGTGAACATCAAGAGCCTTGCACACAACTTTTGAGAAGCTCGAACTAAATCAAGAAGCAACCCAAAGGTTCGAATTCCTTCATAAGATAGGCCAATCGATAGTGATCCGAAGACCTATGAGGAAGTATGTTGGACATAGATTCGGGACATTAGCTAGATACCATGAAATCAAAAATGGACTCCATGTACTCTAACAAAGTATGGACTTTGGTAGATCCACCGGAGGGTATAACACCCATTAGTTGCAAAGGGATCTATAAGCAAAAGCTAAGTGTCGATAGAGAGGTTACGATCTTCAAGGTACGACTAGTAGCAAAGAGTCACACTCAAAGACCCGATATTGATTTTGAGAAAACCTTTTCATCAGTCGCTATCCCTAAGTCCATTAGGATTTTACTTGCCATAGTCGCATATTATGACTATAAGATATGGAAAATAGATGTGAAGATTGCTTTTCTCAATGGAAACATTGAAGAAGAAATCTATATGGAGCAATTACAAGGTTTTACATCCAAAGAAAGTGAGCAAAAAGTTTGCAAACTCGAGAGATCCATCTATGGACTCAAACAAGTGTCCTGAAGTTGGAACATATGTTTTGATAAGACAGTCAAATCATTTGGCTTTGTCAAAATATATATGAACCTTGTGTGTATCAGAAGAGTAGTGGGAGTAGTGTACAGTTTATTTTCCTTTATGTTGTTGATATTTTTTTCATTGGAAATGAGAAAGAAATGTTAGAGTATACGAAAGTGTGGTTATCTACTAAATTCTCCATGAAGAATTTGGGAGAAGCATCCTACATATTAGGATTACGTATCTATAGAAATAGATCGAGAAGGATGCTGGTGCTTTCCCAAACATCGTACATTGACAAGATACTAAAGAGGTTTAGTAGGAAGAATCAAAGAAAGGATTCATCCTTATGGGATACAGTCTTCATCTCTCCAAGTCTATGGCCCCTAAGACTAATGACGAGACATGTAAAATGTCCCACATCCTTTATACGTCTGCCGTTAGGAGCATAATAATAATCGTTCAATGTACAAGGCTGGAAATAGCACACACTTTAAATGTTATGAGTTGCTTTCAATCCGAACCTAATGAATGTCACTGAAAGCCATTAAAGTAATCCTTAAGTACTTGAGAAGTACTAAGGATTTATTTTTCGTATACAGCAATGGAGAATTGAAACTCGAGGTATTTTTGAATTTTAGTTTTCAATCCGATGTAGATGACCCTTCTGGATTTATATTTTACCTCAATGGCGGTGCATTAAGTTGGAAGAGTTCCAAAGAAGACACCATGATTGATTCAACCACAGAGGCAAAATATATTACCGCTTCGAAAGCTGCAAATGAAGGTGTTTGAATGAAAACTTCATCCAAGAATTGGATATGGTGCTTAGCATTGTTGAGCTTGTAGTTGTCTTCTGTGACAACAATGGAGAAGTGGTGCAAGCCAAAGAACCAAGATCTTATCAGCAATTCAAACACATTTTGAGGCGATGTCATTTAATCCAGGAGATCATTGATAAAGGCAACATCTGAGCAGAGAAGGCAGCCTCAAAAGAGAATATAGTAGATTCACTAACAAAACGCCTCACTCAAAAGGTCTTTGAAGGACATATTGAGAAGATAGGTCTTAACACTATGAGAAATTAGCTTTAGGGCAAGTGGGAGATTGTTGGAATAGTACCCCACAGCCAATTAGATTGACATGTAAAGTATTTCACTTGCAATACAATCTTGATTGAATAATATTCATATTTCAATGGCCATATTCATCTTATGCTTAATTTACTTGACTAGCATTCAGTTGAGGCCCTCAGATCACACAAGATTATGGGACTTGGTCACGCACTGGGTGGTGATCATAAAACAAGTCTTACACGGTCGTGATCTTAAAATATTCCAAGTCATAGAATCTTATGAGACTAAGATTCGGATAGACCTGCACTAACAATGCATAAATTCAAAGGGTTGGATATTACTCCGTTTCATGAGCAATCCATGTTAGACATGGGTGCTTGTTAGAGAATAAGTTCATTGAAGGCCTCCCCAAAGAATCCACTAGATAGCCATAGTGGCAAATCGGTAGTGGCAAGTTCTCCAGCTTACGCTAGTGTATATAATTAGTCTTTAGACCTGAGAATCCATGGTAACCTTGTGTTTATATTCTCATGTTTTGACTCTTCCTTGGCCATTCTGCAAGTCATCTGGGTTGAACTTGGGTATGAGCTACTTAGGCATAGAGGTTTGTGAGATCTAAGATGGGATTCATCACCTCGTCGTTGTCAAGGGCGAGTGCATCTCCTATATATTCTATAATGATCGATTCCACGAAATTCTTGCGCAAGGTAGTATAATAATTTGGAAAAGAGTTTTCCAAAGATAAGGACATAAAAGGAAATCAAACATTAGAATAGTAACACAGTTGTCGAGGCTATTAGGAAACCAACAAATACCTCACCTTAGGCCTCTTTCGGGAGATAAGAGACTGAAGGATCGTATTTGCATGGCAAGCGTTGAGCTAGAATGGTTCTCCAAGAGCATATTCATTTTGGCTAATTAGTTGGACTCCATGGGCTTGAGATTGGACATCAACCATGGAGATTGTGTGCTCTTCAATTAATGGAGATTAATTGAATTGCATTTTTAGTTTAAAGGAGTTTAAAATAATGTGAATATTTTGATATTCTAAAATATCATAAGAGTTGTGAGCCCATGTCCAATGAATGATAGAACCTAATGGGTCACACAAAAAAGCCAATAGGAAGTTCTATTTGATGAAGGGAATTTTCTAAGGGTTAGAAAATTTATTGGTGATTGATTTTGTGGAGGAAAAACGAATGGCTAATTTTTGGTCATTTTGACTTGATTGATTTAATTGTTAAATTGATCAAAATAATTTAAAGTGTTAAATTAGCTAATTAAATTAAGGAGCTAATTTTAATTAGTGCCATATAACTATCAATTGGTCAAGTTAATTTAAGGGGTTAAGTTAACACCTTCTAGCTTAAAAATTTAAGTTAAATAACTTAAGGAGTTAAGTCAAAATAATTAATTAAATTAAAGGGTTAATTTAATTAAACTGAAGAATTAATTTTGGAGAGAAATTCAAATGAAAGAGTTCATTTGGAGTGCATTTAAAATTTATTTGGATGAAATTTCATGAAACGAAATGAAGATTCTAAATGAAATTCAAATGCAAGTGAAATTCACATTTCACATGCCCCTTGCTTGTAATGTATGCTAGATTCCACTTTTCCCTCCAAATTGTGTGATTCACTCATGTATTGAAGTTTCACACCTTCTTCTTCACCCTCCCTCCTCAAATTGGCTTTCATCATTTCTTCTCTCCTTAGTTTTCCAGCTGACTAAGGATTGATTGGGATTTCCCTATGGTGTGAGGATCATTACATTAAAGGTTAGACAATTGGATAGCTTTACTATTTGAAGATCCACTGCAGAGGCAGAAACTTTAGAGGTGAATTTCAGCCTCTTGCCGATCTTGTCTTTGGCTAATATTTTTACTGGATCTTCACCAAGGAGTTGACGAGGAGCTATCCGAATCTCAGCAAATTCAAAGGTGTTTTGGTAGGGCAAAAGTTGCCGAGTTTCTATTGTGCCAGAGAAAGACAGCTTTGAAGTGTTCAAGCCTTTCTTCCATCCTACTTTGGATTTTTGAGCAATCAAAGTATTTATCTTCTTCCAAATCCATTTTACAGCATGATTTGACCTTTGGAAGGTGTGTAGACAAGTTTTGATTTAGCCTTATTTGCTTCTTTTTTTTTTTTTTTTTTTTTTTTTTTGAATTCTTGTACTACACACTCCTTCAAGATACGCTTGAATGAGCCTTCAGGGATATAATCTCCTTAATCATCACCTACTTTTGGCAATTATACACATTGTGGATTCTTGTTCAGCTGCATGAAACCGTTCCTGGAAAGAGATATAACAAATATGTGGAACCTGCCCCGGTAGCATATGGTGAGTGTCTTTACAGTTGAGAAAAGAAACGGGAAAATAAGTTCAAATATAACCTGCTAGATAAATCATAGAACCACTTGATTGTGTTTTTCTAGAATTATAAGGTATGTATCTATTTTAAGAAGCCCTGTTCTAATTTACCGTCGTGATTTTTACATTTTTAAGGAGAATTAGTACAATTAAATTCAATAAACTGAACAAGCAAAATAAAATAGTTATACACTACTAAACAAATCAATACAATAAGGAGGAAAAACAATCAGATGATAGTTTCAAGTGAAAGAAATTAACACGCTAATTTCTCTTCTCCACCAAAGGTACATCAAGAAAGCAAAATAATGAGCATTGATTATAGCGTAAGCAAAAGTTTGTTTGGTTGAGCACGTCTCCTTGATTTTAAATTAATAATGATCTTTAGACAACGCGGATCGCTCCAATAGTATAATACTATATTGAAATGTCAAATGACATATTGCAATAATGGTTTTATTCATGGAAATTTATCATATCAAATTAGGGGTAAACATGTGCATCAATTGGTCAACTAAATAAGAAAACAAGTCATCAAACATAAAAAAATAAAATAATAATTTACAATGATTAAAATAAAATATGGGAGATTTCTAACAGAACAACCCTGGATCTAAAATCATACATAATTCATATACGGCCAAATGCTTTTATTTTGTATGATTAAGATACAAATTGTGAAAAATAAATAAATAAATAAATAGTTCTTGCGCTTCATAGGCATGTGCATTAAGTGTTGTTATGACGATAAATGAAAATAATCTAGACCGAGTAATTTTCTTAGGGGATGGAGAAGGAGTCACTAATGGAATGATTCACGAAAATACATATTGTAATACAAGTAGATGTATTTATCTGGAGAAATTTTGGTAACTTCTACATTGGAAAACTACACCATACCAAAAACTAGCATGTGCCGGTGCAATGCACCAAAAATAATTTGAATATTGAATATATAATCTTAAAATAATTTTATTTAATATTAAAATTATTTTCGGTGCATCCAAGCACATGGTAGTTATAATATTAATTAAGGTAATTATTCATATTTAAAATTAAATTGATATAAAACATAAATTAAAAAATTCATATTTTTTTAAATAAATTAATAATAAAGTATGCTTCAAATTAATTCTAAGGATAAGAAAGACCTGCCTGCTTGTGCTGCTCATCATCCTCAGTCACTATGTACTCCAATAAATATCTTTATCAAAATTTGGCTAGAATCACCAAGTTTCATTGATATGTACAAACAATTTCTCACTTATTTACATATATTAATATTTAAATAATTTTTTTTCTTGATTATTACAATAAAGTGGACGAACATCATCGAATATGATGTTTAATTAATAAAAAATATTATTATAATTGAGTAAATTGTCTATTCCATAAGCTCATAAATTAAATGTGTCAAAAGATAATATCTTTAAATAATGAAAAAAGAACAAACCTCATGATTCTTTTGTAAATCAATGGCAAATATTCAATGTTTTTCTTGATTCTCTTAGTATTTCCTTTATCCTACAAATGAATTACATAAATATCCGAGGCCAATCAATTTCATATTATGAACAAAACATACAATTAAAACATCAACAACAATATCAATTGAAGAATATACTAAATAACAATATCTTTTTCTTTACTTACATAGAAAAATTCTTATCGAGATACTTGGTAATTTCTATTCTTCAAGATAAGAAATTGGAAGATTGCATAAGAGTTATTTGAGACTTTAGACGTAGTAAATTGTATTTAGGGATATAGGGTATAAGAGTTTTAACACATCTAAATAATTTTTATATTACCTCATCAATATGTATATAATATCATATGGATAGTATCAAATCCTCTATCAGATAAAGATTGTGAAGTATTATCAAATACATTTTGAATTTTGGATAAAAGAAAATTAGAGATAGGATATAATTATATTCATTAGAGATAATAATTAACAACTAATAAATTTTTTTAATTCAATTAAAAGATTCAAAATTCTAAGAATTTGACATTTGGTAAAAATTGTACAATTAAATAAATACAAAACTGTGTTATATATAATAGTATAGATTAGAAGACTAGCAAGAATTGGTTAAATGATACTACAGAAATCATTTGATCAACTAGCGAAAAACGCGGACTACAACCATACAGAAATTTAATAATAAAATATAAAAAGATATTGCTTTATTATTAAGTTTGATTTTTACTATTCCGATTGCATATTGGCTTCTCGTTGCAAATATGTATTTTTTTCCCCCTAAAAAACTCAACTCGATGTCCATGCCATAATTAAATATTTATTCTCAACAAAATACGGTGAAATCAGCATACAGCATTGTTTGTGATATAACTTACAAGTTTGATTAAGTAAACATTTAAAGTATTTAAGGCAATGGATGAGAAAATAAAATCGATCAGATAAATGATTATATTAAATATTTAAATAAATGAAATATTTCTTTTCGAAATTATTTATAATTTTAAAAGAATATATAAATATCTAGACAAAGATTTTAAAATTTTAATCTATGCGCTTAACAATAGATCATCTTTAGACTAATAAAGAAAAATTAAATTATCATAAAAGATGTTTGTTCTTAATATATATAAATAAACCTGCTACATAATTTTGCTAATGTATGTATGTTAATCAGCGTTAGATAGATTTTAGTTAAAAAAATTTAAATCATTATATGGAGTCTAAAATTGTTAAATTTATTGGATGCCTTGATTTTATTAAATTATTTTTTATAAATATGTTTTAAAAGAAATTTATATTCAGTAATTTAGATTAATCCATATCTTCAAATTGATCATAGCATTTTATGTATGATCAATTAGGAGATGTAAAACATAAATAAATATTTTAGAAGTCCACCATATTTCCTACCCATTCAAATAATTCATTTTAGGCGACTGTATTTATTTCTTTGAATTAATTGTAATCTAGACAAACTTTGCACTAAAATAACATATATTGCATATTGAAATAACCTTTTATTGAGTATAATTAATCACAATTTAAGTCAATATATAAGTATAATTATTCAATATTGAATCTTTAATAACTAATGGAATACAAGAACTAAGTTTAAATTTCCAAAAATATGTAAAATATAATGATATGATATAACGTTATGCATATATATAAACAGTATCATATAAACACAAAATTGATAAAATATTGAAAAGAAGACATTGAATTAATATTAAGTGTGCACATCAAGTTAACTAGTAAAAAGGATAAATGATTTAAAAATCATAATAAAATAAATCATAATTAATTAAAATTTGTTTCACCCCCTCTCAGGACAACCCCTAAGTTGAGATGCCACTCCGATTCAATCTTAAACTCATGAAATTTTTTCAAAATTCACCAAGAACAGCAACAAGCTTCAACTTAGTCAAATTACCAAAAAAGCACTATATACATCAACAAAATATATACATGCTGCAGGTCTTAATTCAACTTGCAAAACACAACATCTCTATGCATCATATAACAATACAATAATAGAAAGGTTCCTATTACTTGTTAGCACACATGGCTACTAATCTAATACAATAATAGATTCCTGGTTCAAGCCTGATATTCGAGTCCATCGCCTAATCCCTATTTGAGAAATCAAGAATGATACGGGAGGTAAGTCCAAAGGACTTAGTAAGGGAAAATTTTAATAACAAGCAATAGAAACCTGTCGAGGAAGATATAGCTCAACATATCATAAATTAACAGTCAGCACATGAACATATTAGGATACAAGCATTAACAAGTTTACCAAATAGGCATTATCAAATTTAAGGTTACTACTAGTAGGTACTAGCTCGGGAGTTGTGACCGTCAGCTCGAATGGACCGGGATCGTCTAAATCGGATCAGTTCGGGAGAAAATATAGTTGGCTCGTTCAACAAGTTGCCCGGGATCATCTCAATCGGATCAATTCGGGAGGAAATGCAGTCGGGTCATTCGGGCTGGACAACAACCCGATCTAGCCCAAGAAACTATACGATCCTTATTGCTCCATGAGCAAATTACAAACAATAAGAATACAATCGAAATAAAGCAAACCTGAGTAACATATGCAGTCCAACAAATCATAACATAACATGCATATCAGGTTTTCCTTATTCTAGTCAGTCAGTCAGCCTTACCAAAGTATGATAGCTTAGTACATAGCAGATGCCCATACGGACCGTATGGCGCATTGCTGATACCTAAGAGGGATGCTTAGCGTACCACTGACACCTAAGCGGGCTGCTTGGCGTGTCCCATATACCCAAGCATTCCGCTAAGATTCGCACTCGGCCCAACAGTCTCAGGCATATATCAAGAATCAATAAACGGATTGCCGACAAGGCAAAACACTATCAGATAAACAAATAACCGAACATCAACCGATAACAAAATGGTCAGATAACACAACAGTCATATAACATAACAGTCAAATAATAGAACGATAACATATAACAAAGGAGAGTTCTGGGCAACATAACAAACAAACTAAGCTCCTATCAGAAACACAGTTAACAGAACAACCCTCATAGGGGTATACACATAAATTTACAAATAACAATTGAGATCTCAAGCTTTTCATAGGGGTCAATAATCAAGATGCAGTAGACTACAGAAATCAGTTTAATCCTCTCAGGGATTTTATCACAATCAATAGATAAGTTTATTCAAGTGCCAGGTTGGTAGGCCCTTACTTTCGTAACCTCAGAGATGAAATCACAGCCTACTAGTCCGCGGGACACAGCTCCTCGTAACCTAACCAAAAGAATAGGTCCACAGCTAAAATCCTCATTTGACCTTAATAACTTCCAATGATTACAATCTTACTATTAATGGTCTAAAATCAACAACTGCTCGAGTAATATGGTAATTTTAGGGTTTGCTCGGCACTATCATTATGGAATTGCTAATTATGCTAGTCTTAATAAAAAGATAATATATTCAGGTCCTTAATCATCAAGTTAATCTTGGACAATATACTAAATCAATAATAATAGTCTAATAATCCTTAATAACCCAATTTTATTACTTAGGTCTCAAGGCCACAAAATTAGGGTTTTCTCTTCTGATTAGCTCAATTAATCCCAAAATTATCATAAAATAATGCAAATTCGGGTCCATTCCATTATAAAATTTCACACGCATGCTCCATATTCTAACTCCAATATCAAATTCTTACATCTTCCTCAACAATACACAAGATTTTGAAAGCAAAATAAACGATACAAAAACTTTAAACCAGATCTTGTCATTACCCAAGATTTATCAATCGAAACTCTGGAATCACAAACTAAGGACATGCTCACGATCCTCGCGATGAGGCAAAGATTCTGGTTCAACACCGTTGTCGCCGGCCGTCATGTCGTCGTCACCGAAAATAGCCAACACCACCACCATTTGACACCTCTCAACTCAACTAACACAACGCCCACTTCAATTTCTGCATCCATTGCCGAATTGATGGGCAATTGGCCAGAAAATAAAGTCAACATCTCAACACCGCCACTGCCCATTTGTCCAAATTCTTTACCATCAGTGACCAGTTTTCAGAAACTAAAGTCTTTAAACCATTCCTTGAGCTGAGAGAAAAAGAACCTGCTACAAATTTTGAGCGCCCACCGCCGAAAATGCCACGCCCGTCAATCGCTGTAGCTACCCAGCCTTCGATCTCAATTTCCTAGTAGCTCACCGGTGACTCAAGTTGCATGAGGTATGGTTTTCCTGGTAGTAAGGAAAAGGCTTTGGTCAAGATAGTTTCGCAATTCGAGGGTTGTCGGAGAAAATTGCCAGAGGAGGAGGATGGTGGTGCTTAGTGAAGAAATGAAGAATGGGGGGGGGGGGTGCTATATAAAGAACAACTTTCAAAAATCTCAATTAGACCCCCAAAACTTTGGCCCAGCCTCCAATCAAGTCCTCCAAAGTTCAATCCACTTCAATTTAGTCCCCAAACTCCCTTAGTGCCTCACATCCACCCATTTAACCCCAAATATTCCCACTTTGACCCACAACACTTTTAAGAGTTGTTCAATTAAATTTTCCTCAAATTGGAAATTGACCCCAAAACTTTCAATCTCCATGCAATTATGTCCTTCCTATTTATTTTTCGAGTCCCAAAATTTGTCAAACTAATATTTTAATTTCTAAATTCTTATTTTCTAAAATACTAAATTTAGGGGTGTTACAAAATTTAACTATAAAAGTAGGGTATAACATTTCAACGTATTATATTAAATATGCCCTAATTGTTACGTATTGTATCTGATCAAATTGAATAATTTAACATGCTAAGTATTAGATAAATATTTTTCTTTGACTATCTTTAATTAATTAATGGCACTTGCTTTTTTAAATTAAGGCCATACTCGTAGCTAACAAGAGAAAAATTCAAAAAAATAAGTCATAAAAATATCACATTTGCTTAGAAAACCTCAAGCAAATTAATTTATTATTTGCTTATTAAAATCAAGCACATCATGATGATACAACATGTAATTACTAGCTACTTATTAGTCCAAAAAAATACAAAGTCTAATTCATTTACTTATTTCTCGTGTTCATTTTCCTTTTTCTTCCTCACTCTTTCAAAGAAAAAATATAATAAAAATAAGAATAATTACATACAAAATGAAAAATGTAGTACAAACAATCTATAAAAGTCGCTTCTTTATTACTTTATTTTCTTAACAATCATTTAGATATTTTATCGTTAATACTAAATTAATGTTATAAGCATAATGAATACCATTATAAATTTTAGAATAAAATCATTTGGTATCTGATTTATGCGATATTAAAAAGTCATGGTGAAACTTAAATGAAATGATATACTTAAAGAAAGAACAATAATTTTGAAACTAAAATGCACAAAAATTGGGGTCTAAAATTTCATGTGTGAATGCTATATAGTATAAATCCTCATGGCTCATTCAGAGATTAAAGGTGATGTTTTTGCTTCAATATTTTTCTAGTCATTCTATTTTTGAATGTTTTCTTTTTATTTTCATCTGACTAATTATATTATATACCTAATTAAACTTTCAAAAGTATATTACTACATACACGTACTTGAAATGTATTACGTATAATCATAGTGAATAATTTCACATGTTAGAAACCAAAAGCAATTTTTTCAACAATTCATAATGATACTCAAATGTAATACTTATAGTTAATTAAGAGAAAAATGAAAAAGTAAACAATACAATTTCACATTTAATTAAAGACCTTCAAGTAAACTCAATTATTCTTTATCAAACCTCAAGCAAACATTTTTATTCATATTTGGTACTTACTGATTCAAAAAATACATTAAATCTAATCTTGTCCATCCATATATGTATTTCTCTTGTTCACTTCCATTGCTCTCTCTCTCTCTCTCAAAAAAAAAAAGAAAGAAAGAAAGAAAGAAAGAAAAAAAAACCTTTTTCAAAATAAATTTTTTCATTTCATAAACAGCCATGCAGATATGTTTTGTCATGAGCGTTATATAGTACTTGAATTTTTATGAATGTTTTAAGCAACAAATTTCACCATAAATTAATATCAACTTGAAACATAATGATTTAAACTCTTTTTCTTGTAAGTTTTTGAGTGACTACTCTTTTAGTCTCTATTCGCTTGTGATCCTTCGTTTCAATTTTCCCATTTGTTAAATTTAAATTATATTTCCTTACTAAAATAATGTTATATTGTTAAAACCCAGGATGATCTATTGCGGAAACAATGAAATAACAGTAAAGTAAGTCAATGTAAAGTGACAACAAGATTTAACATGGTTCGGCAATGTACCTAATCCACCTAACAAAGAAAAGAAATTTTATTGATCTCAAATCAAAGCGCAAGTACAAACTTGAATCCCACAAATCTCACGAAAACATCTAACACCCTCATTTTAAACTCCGTCTTGAGAGAATTACTCAAAAGCGGTAAAGAAGCCCTTGTATTATGTTCGTGATACTTTCTTGGAAGAAAAAATGCTAAATTTATACCCGAAAACGAAGCCCAAGGCCCGTGGGCCTACGCCACGTGCTGGGGCACACAAAAATTGTGCTTTTGCGTGCCTTTCTTGTAGTAGGGCAGAAACTTTGTGCTGGGACGCAAAGTTACTGTTCACTACGCATCAAGGCGTAAAAATCTTGCATCAATGTATGTCTTTAAGTTATTATTGCCGTATTAAGATAAATAAAAAATGCATATTCATATTAAATAAAACTTGAAAAAGACATAGCATACTTTTCATTGTTCTATAAATTTGAAATTATAAGTATCTTTTTTCTAAAACGAATTTGATAAGAAATTTTAAGCAAAATAAAAAAATATATAAATTATTATTTTATTCACTTTATTTTTCATTATTTTAATGTATATGTATCTCTTTATAAATTTTTGCAACCAATAAACATTTTCAAATTCATGCTGTTGGAAAAAAAATTGTGAAATATAAAAACAATATCACTATAAAAATCAAAATAACAATGATATTTTAAATTTTCTCACATTAGAATATACTACATTTTATCTATTCAGCTAAATGTCTCATGAATGAGAAAAGGAGTGGAAAAATAAAATTTTGAAATTATAAGTTTTTTTTAAAAAGTATTTGATAATAAATTTTAAGTAATATAACTATAAATTATAATTTATTATTTTAGTAACATCCCTAGAATTTTATTTTATATATAATATTTTTCCAAAAAAAAATTTGATAATTTCTAAACTCATAAATATATATATATATGTGTGTGTGTGTGTGTGTGTGTGTATTTGTTAATTTGTGGGTTAAATATAGAATTAGAGAATTAATTTCATCATTTTAATTTTCTTAATAGGGGTTAATGTTTGAAATTTTATTAGATTTGGATTCAATATGAATTATCATTAAATTTTAGGACCCAATTGAAGTGAGTTTTGAATTCATGGTCTTAAGTATAGTCAGCAACAAATTTTGGGCTCAACTGAGAATTGGAAAAAAAAATTGATAATAAAAATAAGTTTTCCTTCTTTTCTATTTCTTTCCCCTTTACTCACCATCTTCACCATCGTGTTCACCAACTTCATCACCGGATACTAATCTCCGTCATGAACCACCCCATTTAGACCAACATTTACCATCACTCAAACACCCTGACTCCGAAAACCACCCAACTTCGGCCATTTCCGGCGAGAACCGGCGAGCTTAAGCAAAATCGATGAAGATGGAGGAGAAAATGGGTCTTCGTTCTGGCAGTTTTTGATGGCCAAAACTGGTACCGTTCTGTCGGGCTCTGCTCAAGGATCACACTGGTACCTACGGATCGTTGAACGGACCACCGTAGAGGGAGAAACTCCACAAAAACCGCACGACGATGTTGGTGGTAGAGTTTCTGTTTTCTGGCGATTTGAGGGTCTTCCCGGTGTCAGACTTGAAAACCGATTGGAGCATTGGATTCCTAGAGTTGAGGATTAGCTTTTGGTGGTGGTTTCATAAGTTTTCGGTGGCAGCGGCGGCGGCGGTGATCGGACAGAATGTTCGTCTCATCAAGGATAATACATGCATGAAAGCTTATCGTCGTTTCTCCTTTTCGTTAGCTCAATATTTGGGTAATTTTCTGGAAATGAAATTTAGCATTTTTCATGTATTTGTATACATGTATTCCTTATCCAAACTTTGTATTTAGAAGGTTGATGAGGGAAATGATCGATCAGAACAAACATTCAAAAGATTTGAACGTTCATGCATAATGATTAAGTTTTTTTTGAATCCCATATGGTATTATTTCATGTGAACTATAGGTTAAATGGCTTATTAAGTATAGAAAACCCTAATTTGTGTTATTGCGACTTAGGTAACAAAATTTGGGATGTTATAAAAAGTTGGATTGTTATTATTGATTAGTATGTGTTATAAGGGTTAAATGGGTAAGTTAAGAACTCAATTGTATTATCCTATCAGTATAGATTGAAATTCGTAAATATCTCATACAACGAGTAAGTGTAGCAGGTTTTATGGCAATAATGTTTAAGCAAAGCCTTAAATATTATATTATTCGGGGAATATTGATTGGGACTGTAACTAAGTATGATTGATAGCGATATTTCGGATTAAACGAGAGTTTGATTTATAAATATTATTTTATTAGGTGGCGAGGACTTGGGCCTGGAGACCAGTAGGATTTTGACTTACTGCTGAAATTGACAAGGTAAGGATTCGCCAATCTGGCAACCTTTGTACCTATCATTTCCTTGATAAACCCTTGTGAGGGTTGGTATTGCTTTGTTTATCGTACTCTATTGATTATTGTTACCCCTATGAGGATCCGCCAATCTGGCAAACCTTTGTACCTATCATTTCCTTGATAAACCCCTGTGAGGGTTTGTGTTGCTTCGTTTATCGTACTCTATTAATTATTGTTAACCTGTGAGGATTCGCCAATCTGGCAAACCTTTGAACCTGTTGTTTACTTGATAAACCCCTATAAGGGTTATTATTGCTTTGATTACCATACTCTGTTGATTGTTGTTACCCCTGTGAAGGTTCTACCGATTGGTTCTTGATTTGTTTGAGCTGAATTTATAGTTTTCGTTGAACCCGTTAGGTTCTGCTGATTTGATATCTGTCGTGATTTCTTATTAATTCTCGAACCCTGTGAGGTTCTCTTGTGTTGAAACTGATTGATATTTGATCCGTTTTATTGAAAATGACTGTTCAGATCGGCTTCTGTGAAGCTTTGTGAAAATTGATTTCTTTTTCTGAAAATTGAATTGTACGGCCGAGTGGCCTATGTTTTCTTTAAACTCGTTCTGAACGCACTGATTTACTGTTCTGGCGCCATGAACTTTTCCAGTGTTACTGTATCATGCATGTTAAATTGGTTTTAGGTGTTAAATATCGTATTGAATTTCTTGAGTGATCAGTATACTGTGGATTTGCTGTGTCGACATCATTGTTCAGCTATTCTGCCATGTTGGCAATTGATCGTTTAAAATATTGATTGAAAATTATACAGGAAAATTGTTGGGCCGAGAGCCTTGCCAAGCTGTTATGCTTGTGCTATTGTTTTTCCAAGCCGTCGTGCTTGTGCCACTGTTGTTGCCAAGTTGTCGTGCTTGTGCCACTATTGCTGCCAAGTTGCCGAGCTGTCATACTCGTGCCACTGAATTGTTATTGATTGATCGACTGTATTGTTATGAAGGCACAATGATAATCTGATATGCATAATTGTTTTTATTTGATATGCATAGTCTGTTGGGCTTGCACTCTTAAATTATTTTAGCTCATGGAGCAATAAGGCTGGAGTGAGTTTCTAGTTTGGATCGGGCTAAAGCCAAGCCAATTGAGCCGTCTATATTTCCTCTCGACTGTGATCGATTGAGATGCTCTAAACCTCATAAGCAGCATCGGTCGAGATGATCCCGGGCCTTTTGAGCTGATGGTTACAGCATCTCGACTTGGCAATTGTTACTGTTCGAAAAAAAAATGTTCATTGTCTTCATTTTGGCTTGTTTTAAGCTTCCATAGTTTCGTGTTATTGAGCTTTCTTGTTATTATTGAATCTAGACAGCTATCTATTGTCTTGCCTTATTCCTCACTGAGTCCTTATGACTCACCCTCATACCATTTATTTCTTTACAGACAGGTATGAGACTGGAGGCTTGGACTGAGAGTTATAGCCTGACATTTTGTATTAAGTTTGGTGAATGTATGTTCATATATGAATTCACCATTTAATATGTATAAATCTTAGAAATGTGGTGATATGTCAGCGAGAACATGAGACTTTTGGACTGTATGTGTGATATTACATATGTTGAGATATGTTTTGAATTAAGATGGGTTATTAGTATGACTGCCGTACTCTGATATTATTGTATTAAGTTTAAAGCATGCTATGAGTTGTGATCATTGTGATTATTGGAGAATTTTGAGAAAAAAATTATGGGCCTATTAGATATGTTATCGCATGCTATCGGATTGATTTAAGTGGCATTCTGGCATTTGGGTGATATCCCAAGTGGAGGTGCTATAGAGGTGGTATCAGAGCTTAGGTTTGGAAAACCTGAGCTTCGCTGATATGGGATTTTAAGAATTAATTTTAGACTGTTTCGCCTGAGATAAGATTGTAATGTGTATTATAGCTTTAGCATTAAGTGAATTGTTGTTAATTAAAAGAAGTTATGTATTTCATGATGGTGAATGGGTGAAGAGATGGCAAGGAACCTATGGAAGAAAATGAAAGTTTGGAGTCTCTTAGGAAAAGAATTGAGGCATTAGAGGCTGAAAAGAAAAAGATGAATGAAATATGTCAAAATCTTCATGATAGACTTTATGATATGAGAGAGAATCTGAGAGACAGCCAAGCTGAGAATAATTATCTGAGGTCTGTCATGGTGAATATGAGCTATTTGGTGGCTAAGCTGATGGAAGATATGGAAAGGGAAGAAAGAAGGGTTAGCATTGCTCAAGCTCAAATTGAAGAGCTTTGGTCTATTCGTGAGCATATGGAAGAAACTTTTAAGTTGTTGCAAGTTGACTCTATGAGAATTAATGAAATGAATCTTCTCAACGTAAATGAGATTCAAGGAATGATAGCTCATTTGGGGAGAGCTATTGATCAGGTTATTGGTGTGGGTTTAGGTATCGATGTTAGCGCAGGACCTTCGGGTATACGTCCTACTTCAGAGTAGGGACAGGGATCTGGCATACATATTGAGGAGGTAGTTGAGAGAGTCCCGGCTGCGGCACTTGCAGCAGAGCCAGTAGAGGACAGAGATGATGAGGATCCCGAGGAGGAGCTTGAGATAGATTCGGTACTGGAGTTTTTGGTGGATGAGCCACCTGAGGATGTTGATGTAGAGATACCGATACCTGAAGAAGATGTCGAGATACCGATACTTGATGAGGATGTTGATGTTGAGATACCGATACTTGATGAGGATGTTGACGTAGAGATACTAATGCCAGATGAGGTGGATATGGAGTTTATGATACCCGCAGATGATGATGAGATAGAGATACATGTAGATGATGAGGAGGTTGATGAGGAGGACACTGACTCAGTTATTACTAATGTTGAGGATGTGGACTGAGTATTTCTGACTAAAGTGTGACTTTTTGTGTATATAATCGGCAGTAGGCCTAGATATGGCACTTTTATGTATATAAACTATCAGTATGACCTAGGCAGGTTAGTACGAGCTTGTAGCTCACTGGCGATGAGTGATTTCTCGCATTAGTCCGGTCATTTTCTAAGAACTGGCATATAGTCAGCATAGCAACTTTTTGAAAATTTGAATTCTGACTTATACATACTATTGTAACTGCTAATGCTAACTTATTTTATAAATGAAAATTCCTACTTGTTATGATGAACTATATGGTGTGTGGTATTATGTTGGTTTTTCTTTAAAAAAAAATTAATTTATTAGTAATTGAGAATTATCCATGAATTGATGATTCAAGTTTGAGTAATTAATCAGGGCAAAAGCGTCTCATGAAAGCAATGATGTTCCAGAAGCAATACGAGGGGGTCGCAGGGGAAGGCCAATTGGAAGGAGACCTAATATGGCTCGAATGGACCGGGATCGTCTCAATCGGAACAGTTCGGGAGAAAATATAGTTGGCTCGTTCAGCAAGTTGCCCAGGATCATCTCAATTGGATCAATTCGGAAGGAAATACAGTTGGGTCATTCGAGCTGGACAACAACATGATCTAACCCAAGGAACTATACCATCCTTATTGCTCCATGAGCAAATTATAAACAATTACAATACTCGAAATAAAGCAAACCCGAGTAACATATGCAGTCCAACAAATCATAACATAATATGCATATAAGATTTTCCTTATTCTGGTCAGTCAGTCAGTCTTACCAAAGCGTGATAGCTTGACACATGGCAGATGCCCATACGGACCGTATAGCGTATTGTTGATACCTAAGAAGGATGCTTAGCGTATTGCTGACACCCAAGCGGGCTGATTGGCGTGTCCCATATACCCAAGCATTCCACTAAGATTGGCACTCAGTCCAACAATCTCTAGGCATATATCAAGAATCAATAAACGGATTGCCGACAAGGCAAAACACTATCAGATAAACAAATAAACGAACATCAACCGATAACAAAATGGTCAGATAACACAACAGTCATATAACATAACAGTCAAATAATAGAACAATAACATATAACAGAGGAGAGTTCTGGGCAACAGAACAAACAAACTAAGCTCCTATCAGAAACACAGTTAACAGAACAACCCTCACAGAGGTATACACATAAATTTACGAATAACAATCGAGATCTCAAGCAATTCACAGGTATCAATAATCAAGATGCAGTAGAGTACAAAAATCAGTTTAATCCTTTCAAGGATTTATCACAATCAACAGATAAGTTTATTCAAGTGCCAGGTCGGTAGGCCCTCACTTCCGTAGCCTCAGAGATGCAATCACAGCCTACTAGTCCATGGGACCCAGCTCCTCGTCACCTAACCAAAAGAATAGACCCATAGCTAAAATCCTCATTTGAACTTAATAACTTCCAATGATTACAATCTTACTATTAATGGTCTAAAATCAACAACTGCTCGATTAATATGGTAATTTTAGGGTTTGCTCAGCACTATCATTATGGAATTGCTAATTACGCTAGTCTTAATAAAAGGATAATATATCCAGGTCCTTAGTCATCAAGTTAATCTTTGACAATATACTAAATCAATAATAATAGTCTAATAATCTTTAATAACCCAATTTTATTACTTAGGTCTCAAGGCCACAAAATTAGGGTTTTCTCTTCTGATTAGCTCAATTAATCCCAAAATTATCGTAAAATAATGCAAATCTGGGTCCATTCCGTTATAAAATTTCACATGCATGGTCCATATTCTAACTCCCATATCAAATTCTTACACCTTCCTCAACAATACACAAGATTTTGAAAGAAAAATAAATGATACAAAAACTTTAAACCTAGATCTGGTCATTACCCAAGATTTATCAATCGAAACTCTAGAATCACAAAGCAAGGACATGCTCACGATCCTCGCGATGAAGTAAAGATTCTGGCTCAACACCGCTGTCGCTGGCCGTCATGCTGTCGTCACTGAAAATAGCCAACACCACCACCGTTCGATACATCTCAACTCAACTAACACAACGCCCACTTCAATTTCTGCATCCATCGTCGAATTGATGGGCAATTAGCTAGAAAATAAAGCCAACATCTCAACACCGCCACTGCCCATTTGTCCAAATTCCTTACCATCGGTGACCAGTTTTCAGAAACTAAAGTTTCTAAACCATTCCTTGAGCTGAGAGCAAAAGAACCCACTACAAATCTTGAGCTCCCACCACCGATAACGACATGCCCGTCAATCGTTGCAGCTACCCAGCCTTCGATCTCAATTTCCCAGTAGCTCACCGGTGACTCAAGTTGCATGTGGTGTGGTTAGGTTCCTGGTAGTAAGGAAAAGGCTTTGGTCGGGATAGTTTCGCAATTCGAGGGCTGTCGGAGAAAATTACCGGAGGAGGAAGATGGTGGTGCTTAGTGAAGAAATGAAGAAGAATGGGGGGATGCTATATAAAGAACAACTTTCAAAAATCTCAATTACACCCCCCAAAATTTTATAGAAAAATTCTTTCAATCGTAGAAAAATAATATAATTAAAGATAATTAGATAGAGGCACATATCATAACAGCCACCAAAAACTACATAAGTGGGATTTTTAATTTTATTGCCCTAATAGAGTTTAAATATCTATTGAGGGCTATCTACAAAGGCCCAACTAAAATTAGCCTACAAAACTAGTGATTTTGGGCCCCATTTAAAAAGGCCACTACAAAATAGCCCATAATAATGTTAAAAATTATATATAATGCCCATTATCCACATAAATATATTTTTTTCCTTTAAATAATTTTGTTATTTTTGTGAGGAAATAATTAATAATATCTTAAAAAGCTCTTCCTCTCATCAGAAATCTCTTACTTTCATCGCACACCTCACTGCTCGGCTTTTAGCTCACCGCACACAACATTAAAATCACTTAAAATTACTTGAAATTGTAGAAAAATTCTATCAATCCACCATATCTTCATCTTCAATTCTCATTTTTTAGAATTTTTTGTCAAGAAATTATCTCAAGTTCTTTATTGTCACATTTGTAGCTACATTTTCTAGCAAAATCGCAAGCAAGTTCTGGAACTGAAGCTTAAAATTCTATGTAAGTGCTCGATAGTAAGCTTTGTGAGTTAGTAAGATGAGAAGGGCATGAGTTATTAAGAAATGTTATACATTGTTGTTTCTGAGTAAGGAAAATATTACGGCATTATAGTTGAGGAATTGAATCTAGCTGTCAAGAAAGTAAGACTGTGATTAATATTATAGCATGTTGTGTATTAACTAATTATTCATGCAATCCATGAAGGGTTAGGTGGTAGAAATGCTCCTACTGTAGTCGTTCCTCTAGTTGCTTTAGGAACTCAAAGTGGCATGATAGATGTGATTGACGTCTCTGTGAATTCTATTGCTACAAGTTTTTATGCTTATAGCAGTGGATTACGCTAGCTAGGAAATTCAAGACTGGTCTCATTTTCTTATATACATGTCAGAGTTGTCTGCTTGGTGCATCATAATTTCTTGGAAGACAACATTTAAGCTATGCTAGTAATTACTTTGATCATTTGGGTCGTCCATCTCAACTTTAACTTTTAGAACACTTATTTTCTTTTTTCTGGAACTGTTTGTATTCTTGCTCTATCATTGAACTTGAATTGCTGTATTTTTTGGCTATATTGCGAAATACGTTGCCATCTCAAACTGTTGATTTTAAGTTGTGATATGATGGTGAAACTTGTTTTCTTACTTATTTCATTTTACCGGTCTTTGAAGGAGCACTAACTTGACATAATCAAGTTGTAAAACCCTTTATGGCCAACTTTAATTACAACCTTAAAGTGGGCACAATCCCAGATAAAAAGCTATTTGATACATCCAATGTGGTTTCTAGTTGAGGTGAGAACAATTTTTTATGTAGTAAACTTTACTGGTTATATATTCATTACCAACATTGTGCACAATAACTCTGCTTCTTTCACTTCTCCATACTTTCTTTTCAGGTTAAGTTTAAAACCTCTTTATTCAACAGCTATTTTAGGCCAATAGTATATGCAGCTTATTCACTATGTAGTAAGAATTTTCAGGTAATATTTGGAGACTACTTCTCAATTTATGGATAGTCCTTTATGGTACTTGTTCAATATTTCCTATTGTTTAAAAGATAATTTGAGCATATAAGTATTCGGTTGTGCTAGAATTATTGCACATTTTACACACCACCAGTCCTTTCCCCACCAGCCGTGTGCAATTTTAATAATTTGGTATGGTTGAGTCATCGATTCAAAGAATTAGCGATAGCATGGACGCCTTATGTTCAAATCTTTTGAGTTTTAACTGATGAAAATTATATTGTTTTACGGTCTGGCTATCATTTGGTTAATCTATAACTCATCCATAGTTTCCAGTTAACTATTTTATTCTCTTTTCTCTCTTACTTTTGACTACCAAGATCAAAATCTTTTATATGACCTATGCCTTTCGACTTCGATTAATTAAAACACCATTTTTTTGCTAAAAGATCAGTTACAAGATTCAGCTGAATAGTGATATTCTTATCTTAGATCTACTAACTTAAGCTCCTTATATAGCTGCTGATCAAGATCATTCTTTACATACACTCCACTCACAGCATTTAGGATGGATATCCTGGTCATGACATAATAACGAGGTCTAATCCAACACCCTTCAAAGATAGCAAACAATCTAAAGGGATAGAAGTCTAAGAAATGATGTCGTTTCCACTGTGACTGTAGACATACTATTGAGAGTACCTACACTTGAAAGATGAAATCGAGAGGCTAGTTCAGCAAGAATACTTAAAGGAGTATATGGCTCAAAGGCAGGACTGTTCTAAGAAGAGATTCAAATCCGAAAACGATAAGGACCACTGACACTCGCTAGGTGAACACTCAGATATGATGGAATGGCAGCATCAGCAAGACCTAGAAGACTTACCTACTACTGGAGTTATTTTGGTCATCTTTGGAGGACTTGTAGAAGGTAATTCCTCAAATGCAAGGAAGGCATTAGCACGAGTGGCAAGATAAACACAAGCACACTCAATGGACCTAATAATTGGAATATATGAAATGCGTTCTCCACTCCCTAATATCATTTTCAAAGAAGAAGACGTGGAGGTTAAGTGAGGTGGACACAGTGATGCCCTCATGATCTCTACCTCCCTTGCTAATTTATAGGTAAAGAAGATCTTGGTAGACAGTTAGAGCTCGGCAGACATCATTTGTGATGTCTTCCTCTAGCTTGGAATGAATAACGCCCAACTACAGAATATCAACACTCTCTTAGTGGGATTCATTGGTGAAGCAGTGGAGGCCCTTCTTTGGGCAATCATTCTTGCTTGATCAAAAAGATGGTAAAACTCATCATCGTCAAGACTCCGTCTACTTATAATGTCAAACTAGGAAGGCTAATGTTGAATCTTTTTTGAGCGGTAGTTTCAACCTACCACATAAAGATGAAGTTCTCTACCCATAGCAGAATGGGAGAAGCTGTGAGCACCAACACACTGCCAAAGAATATTATGCTAGCCTACTGAAAAGAATAAAGGTTCATATTGCCAACCTAAGTGTTGCAAAGAAAATTCAGGAAAGCAAATCGAAGGATATAAGTAAAAAGGCATAGTCTAGAAAGTCCACATCAATGTAATGCACATGTGAGAAGACCACCTCTTAGAGAAAAAGCTGAGATAATGCGTGATTGCACTTAAGGAAACTCTCCACGGGAAAGGCATTGATGTTAATTACTTAGTCCCTAACGCAGAGAGGGGAAACACCCCTTAAGATGAATAAATAGGCCCTTATGGCCTCTTGAAGTTCTTGTGTAATTTTCTAAGTTATTCCAATAGATTTCCCTTTTAGTTTTAAGTTTTCATTCTAATTACTTAGACATTTTTTCAGTAGTTTGTTGAATAAAAGACTGTCTTTACTTAAGGAATGACATTATGTATCCTTTCAATTATTCTAATGAAAAGTTTTGTGAGGATTCTACATAAATGTGTCCATTCCTTTACTAGATGATCATGATTTGCAGGAACCCTCATGTACGGTAAGGCTCAAGGGGTGCGAACACATATACAAAACAAGAATATAATACAAATAGCAGCAAGTAAGCGACTTTATAGATCATCTAATAACCTAACTTTTTACACAGCTAAGGTTGAACCTTCAAATATTGTTCTTAAGAAAATAAATTCGTTCAACATCCAGACTTTATAGATCAGTCTTAACTAAAAGAATGTATCCCAAGGAAATAGATTCCTTCAGCACCACGACTTTAAGGATAAGTCTTAACCTTACAAAAAATTCATGGTGGAAAAGGGGTTAAGCTTATACAAAGCTTATTAAAACAATTTCACCACAACTCTCAATCTAGAAATATATGAAGATGGATTTTTTGGTCGTAAACTTGAGAGATTTTGAGTGAAGCTTGAGACAACTTGAATACATTGAATGCACTACCTTAGAAATTTTTGCAGCTTCTCTCTTATTCAATTAAAGGCCATCTTGGAGTATTTACAGGCAAACTAGCCATTTATAGATGTTACTCACAAGTATAACCTCTTTTCAAACTTTCTCTTTTGTGTAAGACAGTCTTCACCTTCCAATTTGACTTCTTACATTTTTTATTTTTGTGCAATTGAGTTATCTTAACAAACTACCATCTCTGGAGCTATTTCAAACTTTAAATTCAAATTTGAAATTTGAACATTGAGACATCTAGGTCATTTTGGTGGGGAAATTCAATTTTCAATTTGTGCTACCAATAATCACTAATTGCTTCTCGTTAACTAGAATTCACTAATTCATTTAGAATTGTCTTTCAATTTTAGATCTCACATAAACCATTGCTTTGATCACTTTTATCTATTAATCATCACTTTGAGAAATCATTAGTATCAAAGGTTGATTTGTTATCATTAAAACATATGATTGGACCAAAAGTTCAATAATAACATCTCCAAGGGGGCACGTAACAAAATGCCGCTATAAGACCCCCAAGGAGGTGCGTAGCATGGAGACCACCATAAGACCCCTAAGGGGTATGTTGCACAAATCGAAGACCATTATAAGAACCCCAGTAAGGCACGTGGTGAATAAAAGTCTATTATATGATCCCCCAAGGAGTGCGTGGCATATAAAACCCATTATAAGACCCCTAAGGGGACGTGTAGCACATAAAAAACTGCTATAAGACCCTTAAAGGGGCACGCAGTGGCAACTTCAACAACATCTCTAAGGGAGGATGTACAACAACTATAATCTCAAAAACATGAGAGGAATGCATAACAATAACAAAAATTCTAGAAAGATTCCCAAAGAAACGTATATCAATAACACTACATTGAGACCTTCAATGAGGGGAACACAAATCATCAACACCACTCTATAACCCCCAAGTTGGGGTGTACCATAAGTAGGAACACTATGATAGGACCCTTTATGAGGGCTCTGGGGAAAAAAAAAAAAAAAACTAAGTCCTTGCAAAAAAAACCTCTAATAGGGGCTCCCTAATGCTTCTCATTGTCGTCAAGTCCTAAGAAGAGGACAAAAATGCAAAGGAGCATAAATATGCAATGCCATGCAAGCAATATAAAACATCAAAGAGTAACATGAAAGATAAAGTCATCCAAATGAATAAGTGTAAAGAAGAGCGCAAAATCGCTGAAATCTCCATAAAGAAAATGAAAAAGATCAACAATGTCTAAGTATGCAGACATATATCAATTTGTAGCCTATACTTGATTGCAGAAAATGAAATCAATTATTCAAGCTTCCGAGATAAGGTTAAAAAAAGCAATATTCTACCAACACATAAAGAGAGAAAATGATCAACTCTTGGTCTAAGTTGTACTCTGCTTCTACGGGGCCAGAACATCAGATCATGCAACATAACTTACTCTACTAGAAGCTTTAGTGAAAAGGTTGATTGGAATACTGGGATCAAGTAGCATCAAGTCCTTTGGAGGATACCAGCTAGTCTCGCTAAGCACGTGGTGATAAACCTGGATAGTTCACTCATAGAACACAGTAGCCTTTGCCTCAATTGCCTCAAAAAACATATCAAAACCCCTAAACTCCTTCACTGCCTCCTCATGTGCAGTAGACACCAGTGCTTTCCCGATGGAAGACTGCAAGAACTTCTTCTCGGTCTTCACCTCCTTAGCATACCACTCTGTTAGCTACCTATGCTTCTTCAACATCTTCACAAACTCCTCCCTTATTGAGCATGATGCTAAGCAAGTCCCCTAGCCTCCTCCTTAAGCTAAGCTACCATAGTTGTAGTCCCAATCCAGTGGCAAGATATCTACGCGGCTAAGTCATGAGCTATTTCAAGAAAGATAAATAATGTAGTCGAACAACTACACATAACTACAAATAAAAGTGTAAATAAAATGAACTAAGCAAAAAGAAATGTACTTACCCGAGCTACATCTCTAGCGGTGAACTTAGTCAACTGGAAAGAGAAGAATATCTTTAACATTTCCTAATCATTAGACTTGGCAAAAAATTACCCATACCCATAGGTACCCAAAGAACTACAAGTAACGGACTCAAAATCTCAAGCCACTAAAATGTGGGTAATTTTACCCACTGCCTATTTACCCACCACTTTTTGACCCAACCTATGTGTATCCAAAGGTAACCCGTGAATAATCATATATTTTATATATATTTTTTTTTTAAATTTTCCTTTAATTCTCACAAATACTTTGGAGGGTATAACATGTCTTTTTCTATGACATCAACAATGTTTAAGTAGTGCACAAACTTTTAGTTCAAATTTTTTTTTATTAATAGGATTTATATTTGAACTTTGAAATGTAACACAACTTAAATTTGACAGATGTTTGAATATCTAACTTGTAGTTTTCAAACTAAAACACTTGACATGCTTTAAGTACTTATTCAATGTCGTATTTTAAATTTGTGCCCTCTTTTATTAATTGTATTTAGGTAATATTGGAATAATATTATGTAAATTGAAAAACATATATCAATTTATCTTTAAATATAAAAAAATAAAAATTTATGACTAGTACCCGTGGATTACCTGTTACTCGTAATCCGAGTAATAGGTCTACTATCTGATGCCAATAGAAAATGGATAATTTCAATTGTGGGTAAATTTGCCCAAGTCATCATTACCCACTTTTAGGTTACACATGGGTACCCATTTGGAAGGTCTACTAATCATCCTCCCTGAGCCTATTCAACTATCTACATTGAAAGCAATCTCATAAACATCCAATAAGAATTAATGCAACAATTGCTGCGCAAACTATAGCAAAATAAACCCTTGCCCTCGCTAGTATGAAAAGGACAAGAGGACCTTAGACAAATAGCTCCAATAATGGACTCCTGAGCAAGCTCCCCAACCAGTCCTGAAATTATTTGCTCGAAATCCTCATCTTCACCATCTTGAGGTACCATAGAAGAAGGTGGAGTATGTTGCTCTCTAGAACGCCTCTAGAAGGGGCTAGGATACTATCCCACCAAGGATGAATCCCCAGGGAGTTGTTGGCTTACACCTCACGAAAATCTCTAATCACTTTCCTAGCTTGAATCCTAGCCAAGTGAATCTTTTTTCCTGCCAAAAATATGCAAGTTTTATTAAGCTTAATGATCCAACAAATAATCAACAAAAATAATACAAGTTTTACGGAGAAAGCAAGAATACAGTAGCAAGCGAAAGTCAAAAAATTATTTGATGTACTTGTTGAAAACATATAAGTGATATGGAATGTGGAAGCAAATAATCACGCCTCTTTGAAGCACTGGTAAAGGTTGTGTGAACCTTTGGCGAAAGCATTAATGATGATGAATTACTTCAAACACAATGAACCTACAACCATTATTTCACACAAAGAAACACAATGAACCTACAACCATTATTTCACACAAAGAAAAATTGGTCCTTCCATGGCCCTCTAGAGGAAGGCAAACCACTTAAGAATTTGTGATTTAGTTTAGGGAAGATATGGAAGAAAACTTCATTTGGTACCCTCTGCACCAATAATAAGGGACAAAAACTATCGAAAGAGACAGGAAGACCCAAGTTTTTAAAGGGATGCTGAAATCCCACAAAGTACGCAAAGGAGTTTGAAGTGAACTAACTTAAACACATCCCATAACTTCTAATTACCACTAACACTAAGGGATTAGAGAAAAGGGAAAACATACGACTAAAGTAACTACTAAAAATGATAAAGTATCTTGGAGGAGGCAATACAATGCGGTCCTTCGAAGAAAAAAGAACAAACTTAAACTTTTTAGAGGTTCATACCTTATGCTTTAAAATTTCTCTACTCCCCCAAGAAAAGTGAACTTGATAGTTTATTAACATCAGCAAAACTAGACATTAGAAGCGTCCTCAAACCCTCTAGTAGAAGAATCCTCTTCCTTGTACTTAGACTCAAAACTAAACTCGCATGAAGGAAATGACTTAAAAACCAAGGACGAACAAACTCTTAATGAGCGACCCTATCATCCAAAACTTGCCTAAATAACGCCCATAAGGAAGAGCTCACACACTCGAAAAATATAGAGATACCAGAAAAGGGACAACCATTGCAAACCTAGATAACACACGACCACGGCTCCCAAATCAGAGTTAATCGGAGCGATCACCCGTACAGGTGATGCCTTGTAAGTGTTGACCATAGGCTGGATGCTTGTTGGGCAGGTGCTTGGCTAGCTGCCTATGGGGAGATTGGCCATTACATGGTGATGCAACCCTGCCGCCAACCCCTATTAGACTTATAAGCTCCAATTTTGGCTTTGATTCGAACTTGGCTTACTATTTGATATCCCTTTAAGATTTGACATATTGCACTCCCAAATTGAAATTTCTCAAGAAAATTTTTATTGACTCTTAAGAATTTGAAAATATACACAAGTGAATAAAATGATAGGAAAGAGGATAAAAGTTGCCTTGAGAACTCATCTTGTGTCCCCTGTAAGGCTTGCTTCCTAGAAATCCAAAATTATCAAAATTTGTCGAAGTCCTTTGGAGAATGCAAAATATAGGACAAGATGACTCCTAAAAACAACCAGTTATAGGGATCTAAAAAACTTCGACGTAATTAATAGTCAAATTATTGAAATTTTCCGCAGTCAAAATTAAAATGAATTTTCATGATTTAATAACATTTAATTAAGGGTAGAATTAAAATTAAGTTTATAATATGTTTTCAATATGTAAATTAGGTTTTAAAATTGAAAGTAGGGAGCTTGATGACCAGACCTGGTAAATTATCCATACCGGTTGGTACCCATGGGTAGTCAAGAACATGCCGATAATAGGCTTATATCCTCAACCTAATAAAATACAGCTAATTTTACACTCTACTTTTTAGCCCAACTCGCGGGTTCCCATGAGTAACCCATGAATATATATAACATATATATATTTTAAAATTTTCTCTAATTCCCACACAATACTGTAGAAAATGTAATATCGTTTTCTATGATAGCAACATGTTTAAGTGATATTTAAAATTTTAATTCAAAAATCTTTTACATATAATGAAATTTAAAGTTGAACATTAGAATGTGATGTAACTTTAACTCGGTAGTTGTTTAAATACTTAAGTTATAATTTGCAACATTATTAATATGCTTTAAGTGTTTGTTCAATGTAGCTGAAATTTTGTAGTCTCTTTCATTAATTTTGTTTAGTTGGTGCTTGAATAATATTATGTAAATTGAAAAATACATATTAGTTTACCTTCAAAAAATACTATGTACTATATGGTTAATAAAATACTATAATTTAATTAGAATATCATATAATTTACTTTTAAAAGATCAATTCTTTTAAAATAAAATTAATATAAAAAATTTAATTCAAGTCAAAGTTGCATAACAGTACAAATCAATTGAGCTAAAGTAAACAATAAAAAGTTAAAAATCCACATACTACATACTAAGTTGTGAGAAAAGGATGAATATTATTGGGTTCCAATTTATGAAACTAAAAGAATTACATTTAAAATTAGATATTTTATATATATTATTGTTAAAATTTTAAAAATATATAAATAATATATAGATAAATTTTTCGTGTTTGGGTGGGCGGGTTTACCATACACTCAGACCCAACCCACCCCGTAAGTATTAGTGTATAAATTCAGTGCGGAGCGGGGTTTTTTACTTGCCCCAATCGGATTGTATAGGACCAGGTACCCATGGATTGGATACAATATGCCATCCCTATACCCATGAGTTACCCTTTACCCGTAGTCACGAGTAATGGGTCTACTATCTCGTATCAAATAAAATACAGGTAATTTTACCCATTGGTACATTTACCCAGCCCATCATTAGCTTTTACGTAACTATGGATACCCATTTGTTAGATCTATTGATGATATGAAAACAATAAGACTATAGAGGTAAAAAAAGTAACAAACAAATAAAATGGTCCAATTAAATAAAAAGTAATTAAGTAAAAGGCCAATAAGCCCAATCAATTAAGCCTATCAATATAGACACCCAGATCCAAACAGGTTGAAGCCTACTAAGCACTTAGTCAAAGACACAAAAAAACATTTACAAAAAATTTTGAGCTCTAACTCTACGTAAGTGCATTTAAGGATCATAGCCCTATCAATCTTGATGTTTACTAGAAAAGACTCACTTAATTTCTATGCAACATCAGATTTTAGTTTAATTTTCAAAAGTTGAGATTTAAATAAGTAAAGAGAGGAAAGAAAGGAGAAAGAATAGCAAAAATATTTATTTTATTTTCCTTGATACTTTTTTTTTCAGGTTTTCTTTTAATTTGACCTGTCAATAAGATGGACAGTGGAAAAAGAACGTAAAATAATAGAATGACTAAAAGAAATTATTTCTTCAAAAGCATCATTTAAGTTATGAATAAACATTTAATATAACTTTCACAGATTCAATTTTAAATTTCAAAATATAAATTTAGTTTCAAAATCATTGCTCTTTCTTCAAGTGTAATGTAGTTTCAATCTTTTTTAGGTGAATATGTTAAATTGGTCTGTTGTCGTTATAAAAAAATAGAAGAAAATCTGTTTCTTTTAATATTTATGACAAAACTCAACATCATTTAAAACATTCGTGAAAGTTCAAGTATCAATTTGGCATTTATAAGAAGACTCTAATATCAAAACAATTTCCATTTATAAGGAATCGACCCCAGTATCATAGTCCATCGACTCAACGTGGATCCCGCTCACAAACCAGTAAGGCAAAAGACAAGAACTTTCAATGCTAAAAGATCCCAAAACATCGAGGAGGAGGTCAACAAGCTTTTAGAAACAGGATATATTGTAGAAATTCACTACCCCTCTTGGCTATGTAATGTTGTACTCGTCCCCAAGAATGAGGGGAAATGGCGAATGTGTAACGATTTCACGGACTTGAATAAAGCTTGCCCTAAGGATCCTTACCCATTGCCTCATATAGATTTATTAGTGGATTCTACCGCTGGGTGTGAACTATTGAGTATGATGGATGCCTTCCAAAGCTATTATCAAATATTTATGGCACCCGAGGACAGGGATAAGACCTCTTTCATCGTCACTAGAGTATATTGGTTTTTAGTTATGCCCTTCGGGTTCAAAAATGCGGGAGCAACATACCAAAGATTGGTCAACTTTATGTTCAAGAAAGAAATCGGGAGGTCGATGGAGGTCTATTTTGATGATATGATTGTAAAAACTGAGAAGGCTGAAGACCACTTCATCGATCTCGACCACACCTTGTCCATACTAAGAGCCTTTGGCATGAAACTCAACCCGAATAAGTGCACATTCAGAGTTCATGGGGGCAAGTTCCTTAGATATATGGTCAGTCAGAGAGGGATCGAGGCAAACCCACATAAGATCTAGGCAATCCTAGATGTTACCCCGCCTCGCACTATTCAAGATGTTCAACGAATGATCGGTAGGATCATAGCACTCGGCAGATTCATTGCGAGGCTAGCCGACAAGAGCCTCCCTTTCTTCAAAATACTTAGAAATGCGAAGAAATCAGGGTTTCAGTGGATTCAGCAGTGCGACCAGGCCTTGGTAGAGCTCAAGCAATAATTTTCTTCACTACCCATGCTCGCCAAACCCGACCTGGGGAAGTGCTGCAACTTCATCTAGCTGTATCCACTAATTCGATTAGTTTAGTCTTGACATCAACCAGAGAGGGGATTCACCGTCTGGTGTATTATTGCAGTAAAGCTTTACATGGTCCCGAATACAACTATCTTGAGAACGAAAAGTTCGCTCTCGCCCTTGTCACGGCAGTGCAAAAGCTTCGACCTTATTTTCAATCACACGCGATCGTGGTGTTGACGAATCAACCGTCAAAACAGGTGTTGTCGAAGCCCGACACTTCAGGTTGACTCACCAAGTGGGCCATCGAACTCGGAGAGTTCGACATCACATTCCATCCATGGACTGCCATAAAAGCACAAGTCCTGGCCGACTTCATCGTTGAAAGACGCGACCTACTGAACCAAAAAATCAAGAATGCCTTAGTATGGACATTTCACGTCGACGGTTCAGTAACCACATCAGGAGGCGGGATAGGTGTATCTCTCCGTTCCCCACTTGCCGAGGAGTATGATTTTGCAATAAAGCTCGACTTCCCAGTTACCAACAACGAGGCAGAATATGAAGCTCTCATTGTAGGGATGCGTATGGTTGTCGCTCGCGGCATCGAGCAACTGGTAGCGATCACTGATTCCCAACTCGTCGTGAAATAAGTCGAGGGCAACTTCGAGGCCAAGAAGGCCAAAATGACTCAATATTTGACAGAAGTAAGATAATTACAATAATCATTCAGGAGTTTCACCCCAAGCCAGGTCCCCCGAGCAGAGAACAAACGAGCAGACGCACTTTCAAAACTAGCTAGCTCGACGAAAGGCACCAAAGAAAGAACCATAACGTTCTTAGTGGCCAGCAAGCCTTGTATCTAGGCCACCAATCATAGTCTCATCGGGTCGGTCGAAGAGACAGCTCTCTCTTGGCAAGAGCCAAACAAGCTTTACCTGAGTCAGGAGACCATACCCTACGACGACAAGGAGGCCCGCAGGCTTAGAGGGCCAGCAGCCAAGTTTGCACTTAATGACCATGGACAGCTTAGGAGAGCAACATCAGGACCCCCACTGAAATGCCTAGCACATGATGAGGCAAACAAAGTGCTACAAGAGATTCACGCAGGCATCTGTGGCAACCATTCCAGTGGTCAATCTTTGGCACACAAAGTTGTCCGTTACGGTTATTTTTGGCCCATCCTATTGCAAGATTTCGTCGACTTCGCCAAAAGATGCCCATCATGCCAGATCCACTCGAACATACCACATCAACCAACTGCATCGATGATCAATGTCCAGATAACATGGCCATTCAACCAGTGGGGGATCGACATAGTTGGATCTCTCCCTAAGACACTGGCCAGCGCAAATTCATCATCGTGGCAGTCGAGTACTTTACTAAATGGGTAGAGGCCGAAGCAGTTTTGAAAATCACCGACGCGGCAGCCAAGAGCTTCATCTGGAAAAACATAATATGTCGACTCGGTCTGCCCAAAATCCTGATCTCGGATAACGGCACTCAGTTCCAAAGTAAGAGCATGAGAATATGGTGTGAGGCCCTGGGAATCAGCCAACACTTCACGTTGGTAGGAAACCCCCAGGCCAATGGCCAGACGGAGGTCACGAACAGAATTGTTCTCGATCACCTCAAGGCTCGGATAGCTGGCACAGGTGCCAGTTGGGCAGACGACCTCCCAGGGGTGTTGTGGGCATAAAAGACCACACCTCGAACAGCCACAAGCCACAGCCCATACAACTTGGTCTACGGATTTGAAGCAGTAATTCCGACAGAGCTGATCCAGCACACAACTCGAGTAATCCACTATAATCCGATCAGAAATACGACGGAGAGAACACTTGACCTAATCACTGTCAACGAGCTGTGCCACATAGCTTACAACAAAATGCAACGATATCGGTCGAAAATGATGGACCATTACAATAAAACAGTGCGACCCCGGAGCTTCCAAGTTGGCGACCTCAACCTCAAGAAAGCGGAAGGATCAAAAAATATAGGAAAACTCGACCCAAAGTGGGATGGGCCATACTCAGTGATCAAAGTGTCAAAGAACAATGCCAGCGAATAGTAGACGTGACAGGCAATGAACTACCATGACCTTGGAATGCTGTAAACTTAAAAAAATTCTATGTATAAATGGCCATCGGCCTCCTTTGTACTTTCCAACCGCAATAAAAGTTACCACACATCCTGTAAACACAAGCTCACTATCCTTAGTTGACCAAGCAGGCTTCTAGCCTCCAAGTCGAGGCTTCACAGTCGAAACCAAATAGTCGACCAAGCAGGCTTCTAGCCGTAAAGTCGAAGCTTCACAGCCGAGACCAAATAGTCGACCAAGCAGGCTCTAGCGGCCAAGTCGAAGCTTCACATCTGAGACCAAATAATCGACCCAGCAGTCGACCAAGAAGGCTTCAAGCCGCCAAGTCGATGCTTCACGGCCGATACTAATAAGTCGATCGTGTAGTCGCTAAGTTATTTGAAGCTTATCATTTATTATCGAATGTCGACCATGCAGTCGATACCCTACTCAACTTTATCATCAAGTTATTACTTTGTCTAACCAAGAAATCGACACAATGGTTTGTAATTGTAAAAGTTGTTAACTTTTTCAGTTAAATCGCACCCACGAGGTGGCGGTTTACTATCCCTGATTCGTCATGTTGTACATTACTTACAATCCACTCGACAAGGTCCTTGAATTAATCTTGGCTAAGTGCCAAAGCCATATGTGCAACAAAATAAAGGCAGTCAAGGTAAAAGCTCGACAAAAACTTGCTTAAATGCAGAAAACATTCGTTTATACATAATGAAAAATCAACCATGCACCAACGTCTGCTTGAGGCACTTTCATTATACATAAAGATAGAAAATGTTATAACATCCAAGCAGCAGCAACTTCAGCTCGACCCAACACCCTCATCACCGTCGACTCGAGCACCCTCTTCAATGGCTTGCTCGAGCTCATCGCTCAAGGGAATAGCAATCGAAACAGGCTTGGGCAAAGCAATGGCAACAGGCGCAGCAGCGGTCGCTGGTTGAGAAGGACCAGCCATGTCACTTAGGAATCGCCCGTCTAAAAGAGGAAGGCATACGGCTGCATCGACCCCTCCCTCCTTGACCTCGAACACGAAGCCGCCAGCAAAGTTAAATTCTTACGCAATTGCCTTTAACCTCTTCTCGATCTCGGCCCGCCTCCTCTGTTTATCTGTCAAAGGCGTTAATGGCGGGGCCTCCATGACACCCTCGGCCACAGTAGGCTTCAACCCTCCACCCTCAGCCCCGCTGTCGTCCTCTAGATAGCACTGTAACTGCTCGTCGAGCAGGTGACTAAGGCAATGTCTGTCTTCTGGTCGGAAGGAGTAGCCTAAAAAATGCAACTGTTTGAGGCCCTTCTCAAAAATGTTATGGGCGTCTTCAAACGCGATTACAACACTTGCATCCTGGAACACCGCGCTCAGCATAAATTACTGTACCTCCTCCCACCACATCAACGGTACTATCCGGTAGAACTCAACTTGGGCCTCGTATAGGCCAGCATTCTGACCTTCGGTTCGACCAGAATTGAAAGCAACCTGCTCATCCAACCGCGCCTTCTTCAGCAGCTCGTCCATCTTGGTCCTCTCTTACACAGAAGCAACCAGCTAATCATCCCTCACTTGAAGCTGCATATTCAACTCCTCGACCTACTTGGCAAGCTCCTCGACTCTTGTTTGGGAGGACTCAAGCCGAGCCTTGAGAGTCTCCATATCCTCGCCAGCTTGCAGCTGCTCGCGATCGGCCAAGGCCAACTCCGACCGCCTATAAAAATTATACCCCAGCTGGCCGACCTGAAAGACAACATTGCTAGTAAGAACACAAATAATCGATGAGTATTCATCAACATAATATACCTGACCAAAACTTTACCATGTTGGCGTGATAGGCCAACGCCGAAAGAGCAGCGTCCTGGCTTAGCCCCATCAGCTTCTTCTGGTTGGCTAGGAACTGTCCAGCCATCAGCATCTTTAGCGGAGCAATGCCCATCCGCCCCACCGTCTCAATTGACAGTGAGTTATGCACGATCATGCCTGGCTCTATCCCAAACCTAGGCGAGGGCAGCTTGGGCAACTGAAATAGAAGATCATCCCTACAGGTTCCGAACAAGTCGTCCCCCATCGAGGGGCCCGACCCCATGACCTTCCCTTTCCCCTTTTCAACAGCGGTCCTCTTCGGAACGGGTCCTGTCTGCTCCAACATTACTCTTTTGCCTCAACTTGTAGCATTGCTAGCTGTAGTTGCAACAGGTCGAGCTGGCGATGGTGTTGGAGACAGTGTAGGTGTCACTGCCTCCTGTTGAGGCACATCGACCGCCGCTCGATGAGCCGCCGTCGCCTGGCAGCGCTACTGATTCCTCTCCACCCTCGCTAGAGCCTCCGCCCTTGAATGGTACATGATCTCATTGCAATCTGCTAAGCAGCAAAACAACAAAAGTTAAAACCGAGCACAAAAATAAAAAAAAATAACAAACTGAAAGAAGCACAGTCTACCTAGTTGGTCATCCGTAGGAAAATTTAACAGAGCTGGCGACAACCCAGCCAATACCAAACTCCCCTTCTCGATAAACACCGAGGCCTCCATTTGGCCAAATTCGACCAGATCCCGAATGAAGGTAGTCAACTAGGTCGGGGTTAGGTTACCTGGCATCTCAACATGCCCCATCCACCAGCCCCGAGGAATTTCGAAACCCCCAGCAACCCGAACAAACAGATAACATTTTTTCCATTCTTGACCATAAGAGGAGGCTGGGGTCACAAGGAATTTACGACGAAGTCGAGCGGTTAACTAGTAAAAATACGACTCGTCTGCTCTACCCGACTTGCGGGACATGGGAAGATGGAAGAGGTTCGAAAAGTTTTCAAAATTGGCGGGCTGGTCAAATAAGTGCATCAAGATAATGAAACTATAAATGGTCGAGAAACAATTTGGCAGTAATTGGGTTATACACACCTGAAGACCTCTAAGCAGGTCGACCATGTGAACACTTAGAGGAAACCTAAGACCACACCTGAAGGCATCCTCAAAAATAGTAATACAGTCTGCCGGTGGGCGATGCATTCGACTAGAAGCCCCAGGTGTCAATAGCTCATACTCGAGAGAAATATGGTATAACTGTCTAATACGCCTTAAATCAACAGGGGAGATGGTTGACACAATTTCACTATAATGCTCCAGGGTGAATAATCGACCCCGCGAGGGAAGAACCTGACTTGGCCCAGCTCCATCCCCCCTGCGGTCACCACTTGAGCTGCTGGAACTTGAATCATCGCTCGATGAGTCGCTTGACTCCTCTAGCAAGCCCCCAGGCCTATCAGAGTGGGTAGCCTCACTATCCCCCCCATGACTGCCCTCCAAACTAGATAAACCCAACATCATGCCAATAAATCTAAAAGATACTGAAGAGAAAGAAAAGAGGTACTTACTGAATTGAAGAACTAAGAGCAGAAGGTATTAGCAATGAAAACGGGGCGCTCGACCAAACGCAAAGGCATTAAAAGTAAAAATGTCTATTTTTACAGCGGATATTTATAGGCATGTGAGCGCGAGAGCCCAAGTGGTTGTAATAATACTGTAACCGCAGCGCTGCACCATGCGCACCATGACATAACTACTCATTAAATGCGCCAAACCCTGGTCGATTTTCAAAAACCCTCATTGATCCACGCAACCGTCCGCCAAGCTACTTCCCAATCCTTCTCGTCGATCCCCTCGTTCAGAATTCGAAGGTGGGGAGAACTCATGATATCGGATAACCCAAGTGGCTCGACCCAAACCACATGGGCCCAAAGGCGTAGTACCAAGCCCATCTTACTTTCGAGGCCCAACGGCACTCTCGACCCAAGTCGACCTCCATGGTCGACGGTGTACCCAGGTAAATGAGCACTCGACCAGGACTCACTCAAGGCTGCAGGTCGATAGGTCGACCCACACTGCTAATCCATACTCCTGTACGTTAGCAGGTCGATTTTCCTTCCGACCATAGAGGTCGGTAGAACACAGTACCATCCCTGTCGTATTAAATGCACTGACAGGCAGCATGCCTCCGCATTAATGGCGCATGCCGCCCCATTACCGTCTGCCGCGCTAAGCGCGTCAACAGTATCCTATCTTGTCCCTAAAACTTGGGAAAGCAGCCACCTGGAATAGCACAGGGATGGGAGATGACTAAATGCCCCTCAGGCAAGGACAAGAGCCCTCTCTACACATCAAAGACATCTCTGGAAAATCCCCAAGGAAAGAAGGCTATAAATACCCCCACTCCAACCTTTCAAAGGTATGATCTCATATATACAAAAAGCCCATACTCTGCTGCTCGAATTATCTAGTTGACCTGTATTGACTTGATCGTCGGAGGGCCTAAGTCGAGGGCTCTTTGGCTAGCCTGACGTTTGCTAAGTGATTGCAGGATTCAGCCCACCTACATTCGTTAACCGACCACAGAGGTCGAACCTCATCAAAACATCAACTTGGTCCAACATCCAACGGATTCTACCCACGTCAAGAAGACTCTGATATCAAAACAATTTCCAGTTTATTGTGTTTATGATCACCTATAGGTTCAGCACTAAGACTAAAAGTATGAATTATTGTGCATTATATATATCTTTGTTGGAAGAGTAACCAAGAGAAAAGGACGTGGACAAAAGAAATAGGCAAGTAGATGAATAAGATGAGATCACTTGATATATCTGTGAATTAATAGGTAGTAATTACGACTAATATCATCATTATATACATGATTTTGGTAAAAGTTTATTTGAAATTTTTGGTTTAATTAATTAAATGTGATACTTTTATAATTTAAGTTTTTAATTTTTTTCTTGATTAACTATGAATATTATATTAATTGATAAAATTGAGCATCATTATAGATAGTTGAAAAAGAATATTTACGATACTATTAATTAGTCGATTTTATCGTATATGTTAATCCAAGTATTGCCTACATGGTGACACATTTTGAAAATTGTAAGTAAACTAATTCTTAGAAAAAAAAAATTTAATAAATCTTACTTTGCTTTATTATGACCTTTAAACTATTTATCCTTTTCAATGATTAAATGGATGTCCATACTTATATATCGTATTAATCCAATATCTGCCAAATCTCTTAAAATCATTTTAATTCTATATTTATTTGAATTAATTAATAGTGTACGTGAATAATTGTTAGATGATACTATAATTATATTATATAGATTATTCAAAAAATTTGAATTTACAAAGTTGTATTAAATTATGAATATTTTTTATAAGTACAAATTAATTTTAATCGAATTTTTTATACTTTTTCAAAACATTCTCTCAAATTTGAAAAGAAAATAACAAAAAATAATTAAGCCATCAACTAAATTTAGCAATTGTAAACTCTATCTAATAATTTTTATAGTTTAGAAAAATTAGTCTATTTAAGATGATTTAGGAATAGTAATTATAATACTTTTATTTCTTTGGAGTTTAAGAAAATCACTTATATATATTAGGAATCAATATAGATTAAAAATTAAAAAAAGCTTACTGTTTAGGATTAATATATTTAAAAGGGAACATGAACTCACACAAAATTATGAGCAATGTATAAACAAATACCTAAACATATATCCTCAGTCCATATAGATATCGATCCCCTAAATTTTACTCATATTTTGAAAACATTCCTTTTGTTGCTGTTTAACTTGGCTTAATTATTACATTTATTCTAAGTCATTTAAAATTAAGTGTATTTATTTTAATATTAAATAAATTCAGTCCAAATTTTGCTGGAACACATACTTCGACCAAAAAATGTCACACACAGCAACTTCTGTGAAATAGAGGGGAAATGGTTAATACTTTTGCAAATCAATTATCACTCATTTTGTCCTAAAAGCAATAGATATAAGAATTGAGGTGAGAAAACGTGTTATATATAGCATTTAGTTTCAAAATGGAATTAATATATGCATAACATTTTTATCTCTATTAGATTATGTTATTTTTTAGAACATTTTGTAAGATAATTTAAAAATCAAGTCAATTATTGAATATCAGCAAAATATTACAATGTATAATATATTTTCAATTATTTAAGAATTTAAAATTATTTTTTAAAATTTAATAAATTAATTCTGTTATCAGCAGTTCAGTATTATTGCACACTAATAAATTAAGTTCATTTGTTATTTCAATTTTACCTTCTCAAAATTTCTAATTTACATTGATTTATACTAAAGTTATAACAATAACTTATGATTTAACGAATAGAAATAAAAATATAAGAAATACAGACAAACTTTTATTTTATGATTTATTCTATTGTAACATTTTCATTAGTTAAAGAGAACAAGTGGCTGAAGACTACACTCATTACAAAAAATATAATATAGTGATAAAATAATAAGTGATAGTATAAAAATAATCACTAATGACATTTATTAAGTGACTATAATTTTTATTGTCACTAATGATACTTTTTAAATGACAAAAAATTTTGTTATGTCACAATATGACTCAATAGTAATAAAAATTAACATTTCCTAAGTTGTTACCATTGACAATTAGTGATTTGCCTATGATGACAATAAAAAATATTACACTAATTTGTGATAAAAATTTTATCATCATTAAGTTATAACCGTAGATGTGCCACTGATTGTTAATGTATAGCAATAACTGAAACACTATTTTTATCACTATTTAATTTGTAACAATTATTAAGGTGACAAAATAAACTCTTTTTTCACTATATAGATATATAAACAGTGATAATTTTTGTATTGTCACTTATAATTTTGTCATCAATTTACATTTTTCTTGATGTGACCGTCAACCTCAATTTATTATGATTTTAGATGAGAGAAAAGGAAAACATCTATAATAGAAGAGAAGTAATTGAATGAAAAACAAATCAAAATAGGTAGAAAGAAAACCAAAATAGTCTTCCAAAAGTACGAAAGCTCTAATCTAACTAAAATATCCTATAGCAAATACCATTTGAAATGGCAATTACATAAGCTAACACTATCATTGAATTTTTAAGACTAATTAAAGAAACAATAATTCTAATTGGTACAAGAAAAACACTTCAAATTCTGGCAAACGACAATACAGCAAGCCTTACAGAGAGTTAGTCTTTTAACTGGGAACTTTGATACATTAAATAATGAAGCAATAATTATAATTGATAGAAGCCTAAATATTTCAAATTCCAATGAAACGGGAAGTATGTAATTAAATAACAAGCACCAAACAAATTTAGTTTGACTTAATCAAAAAGTGCAAGAACATTTAAATAGAATAAAAATCTATGTAATTTTTCAAAGTAGGAGAGCTCTAAAAGTTTCTTTGGATTTTTGTATTTCACTAAAATATCCTTGTAAAAGTAGCTTACAATGGTCTATGCACATTACCATTGTCAGCTAGTTCTAAGGACTAACAAAGGAACCAATAATTATTATTGATAAAAATAAAGCTTCAAATTCTAGCAAAGGACAACGCTATCTTATTATTATTTTTTTATTTTATTTATACAACCACATAATTTAAAATTTGTTGGAATTTGAACATTAATTCCTATCATTATGATACTGACAAAATAACAAGTGGCAATACAAAAGTTGCTACTAATTATAAATATTAGGTGACAAAATATTTTATTTTGTCATATTGGTAATTTTACAAATTAAATAGTGTTCAAATTGTCACAATTGATAATTAGTGACACATCTATGGTAACAACCTAGTAGTAATAGAAATCACTTATCACTGATTATAGTGATAATTTTTATTGTTACTAAATTGTCACCATAGAGGTATCACTAATTGTCAATACTTAATAGTGACAACTTAAAATATTAGTTTCTGTCACTATTGAGCCATATTGTAACAAAATAAAAATTATTTTTATTTAAAGATATCATTGGTGAAAAAATAAAAGCTATTATCACTTAATACACGTCACAGTGACAATTTTTACATTATCATATATTATTTTATCATTAATATTATATTTTTTTTATAATAATATAAGTGTAAGCCGACGGTAGTGGATCAATCAACCACTCAATTGTCTAAGAAAACTTAACTTTTTAATTAAATACTTAGATACGCTGATAAAATAATAATTATAACTAATAGAAACAAAATCTAATATCTAATATATATAAACTAAAATGATGTTCAAGCCCATTTTAAGTATCTTTGTTATGTGGTAATGATGTGGACAAGTTATTTTTGTTCCTTTTTGCCATGTCAAATATTTCCATGTATAATATATGTAACTCCTTATTTTTTGTATTTACATATTTTCATATTTCTCTTCTCTTCATGTCAATGTATTTCCATATATAATATATATATATATATATAATTTTTTATATTAATTTTTGTAACTCCTAATATTTATATGCACTTTTTGTAACTTCTTCATTATATATGGAAATATATTGAATAAAATTTGTATATTCAATATTGGTATATGTATACCAAATATACATTTTTTATTTAATAAATTTTGTTTTCAATTGATCTTTTCAAAATTTATTAATATAACTTTTTATATGTTTAGTATTTACACTTTTATTCCTCCAATTATAATTTTAAAATTGTATATATTAAGAAATTTTAAAATTTTACCTTTAATTCGTGCCTTAAATACAAGTGTTCTATTTGTATAAACCGGACCCATAAAAATCAATTCAATCAATACATAAAAAGAGCATAATAAAAAAAAAAAGAAAAGAAAAAAAGCCCAAGCCTTAAAATCTTGCCATTACAATCAACTTACACAAAATAATGAAAAATTGCGTAGCAAAAATCACTCCCCCCATCAATTGCCGTCAATTGAATTGTTATATGTACACGCATGTTTTAAAAATCACTCACCCATCAATTGCCATCAATTGAATAGCAAAAATCATTCACCCCTTTAATCAGCCATTATTGCCTTTAATATCTAAGAATAATTGATATATCAAATTAAGTTCAAAAAATTGTACTTTTTAATTGCTTATTATTGTCTCTCTATATTTAGTTCAAAAATATTTACCTTAATTTTATATTTCCTAAATTATATTTTATACCATAAATTGATATTTTAACTAAGTTAAGTTCCATGATTTAAGCTCATAATCCCTACAAGTAATACATACTAAAAATAGCCAACATGCAATAATCTAAGTTAGTTAAATATTAGTACAGTTATTTTTCTTTTCTTTTGTCTTCACTTCTATAGGATCATTTGCTTGATGAGGGTTTTTTTTTTTTTTCTTTTGGTTTTTGCATGTGTTTTGTAATTTTCTATATGATTTACTAATATTATAATTTTTATGTTTATGATCCAGGTTAATTTACGAGAGGAATTCAAAGTCTCGATTTTTGTGGTAAATTAAAATTTTAGATTTATTTTTTGCTTTCGGTTGATTTTTTTACTTTTTTTCATATTATGATTTTCCTTTAACCCATGTTTTATTTTATTTTTTTAATTAATTTTTTAGTTCTATGTTCTAAGAATATTTCATAAATTTATGTAATTATGAAATTTGAAAAGTAGTTTTTCATGCATCTTAATAATAGTTATTATGAAATAATTATTGAGAGGACCCATAAAATTTATTTTTTTCTTATATTCATTTTGTTTGATTTTATTCTTTTAAAAAAAATTGTTTGTTTTCGATTATTGAAGTAAAAGTGTGGGAGATTGTCCTACCTCACATATGGAAAAAAGTGTTTGAGGAATAGATAGGCAGCAGTTGTCAGTTTGTTTTGCTTTATGCTTATTGTTTTGCTGATTTTCTATTTTGTAATTTACATGTAGTTTTCTAATTTTATAAAGTTTTATATTTATGACATAGGTTAATTTATAAAGAAAATTTGGAGTCTCAATTGTGTTGCAAGTTATTTTATTTATACTAACTACATAATTTTTTGTCATTGGTTGATTTTTTTTACCTCTTTTTGTGTTATGATTTACTTTAGTCCGTGGATTGTGTATTTTTATTATTATGTTGGTTTGACATTTTGGTGGAAACCTATAGATTATCTTTTTATGATTAGATTAAATATTATCAAAATTAAAAAGCAAAACAATATTCTATTTTAATAATGGATTTCTGTCTTTTTTGCTAAAAACATGTTCTCATATTTTTTATTAATTAATTTATTTTCCTTTGAAAGAATTTTAAGAAATAATCTCTTCAATTTCGAGAATGCCAATAAAACGGGCCTTTTTTGGGTGGAACATTAACTCAAAATTAATAGTGAGTTTTTGAAATATTTTGAGTATTCTGGCCCCAAGCTGATTTATGAAATATTTGATAAAGATCCATCACCATCATTGTCTATCTATGTGTTTTTATATATGGATATAATGTATATAAACATGTATACGTGTGTGTAGTGTAGTGTGTGTGTGTGTGTGTGTATGAGAGCTTCAAACTAGAAAATGATCACCCCCCATCTTGATTGACCTTGAATGTCCAATTTGTATCATTTAATGCTCCCAACGCTTCACCAACTCAACAAAACACATAGAGTGATAGAAGTTAATCAAATTGATTGATTGAAATACAGGAGTAATATAATAAATCATATAGTTTTGTATTATATGTGAAAAATATATCTTTTAAAAAAAATTATTTTCACTATCGGTACATAGACAAACTATTTTCACTAGACATATCTTTAAAAAGTTATCTCAGGATATAGGGTATTTTTTGTAGTTCCTAAATTTAACCAATATTTAGAATTATCTTATTATAGTTTCTAGCCAGCCAAACATTTACATTGTGCGTGTTAATTAAATGCTTTTATTTTAAGTTCAGTTGATACACATATTTCATTTTTCATTCAAATATAATTTTATTCTTTTCTTCCGCATTTTATTATCCACCTCTATACTGTTACAAACATATTCCATTATGACAATTAGTTGAATTGATAAAAAGGTATATTCTATTGTGAGAAAATTTATAAGAAGAGGTATATATATCTTTAAGATCAAGTACATATATATAAAGATAAATATATATGCAGTATTAATAATAATAAAAAATAATGTTGGTAAAATAATAAATTATAATTTATAGTTATATTACTTAAAATTTATTATCAAATACTTTAAAAAAAAACTTATAATTTCAAAATTTTATTTTTCCACTCTTTTTCTCATTCATGAGACATTTAGTTGAATAGATAAAAAGTAGTATATTCTAATGTGAGAAAATTTAAAATATCATCATTATTTTGATTTTTATAGTGACATTGTTTTTATATTTCACAATTTTTTTTCCAACAGCATGAATTTAAAAATGTATATTGATTGCAAAATTTTATAAAGAGATACATATACATTAAGATAATAAAAAATAAAGTGAATAAAATAATAATTTATATTTTTTTTTATTTTGCTTAAAATTTCTTATCAAATTATTTTTAGAAAAAAAATACTTATAATTTCAAATTTATAGAACAATGAAAAGTATGCTATGTCTTTTTCAAGTTTTATTCAATATGAATATGCACATTTTATTTATCTTAATTCGACAATAATAACTTAAAGACATACATACACACACCTATAAAAGTTTGATGTAACAAAGAGTAAATTTATTATCAAATACTATTTTACTTAAAATTTATTATCAAATAATTTTTTTTGAAAAAAAAAAATAATGGTCTTTGTAGAATCAAATACATACACACCTATAAACTATTCTAAAATTCGATAAGGTCTTTGTAGAATCAAATAAATCTATGGTCTTTTTCCCTCCATCTTGCTTCTTTTTTTTTTTTAAATTGATGGAGTTATTTCATGATATTACTCTTATTATGAAAATAAATACACAAGTGACTAAATTGTGTATTCTGTAGTAGTTGACAATCCCTGTCACCAAATTTTTTATATGAGATTCATTTATTATGTTTAGTTTCTTTCATTTAAAACTTAGACTGGAATTATATCATTTCTTTTTTGGAGTTTTACTTTCAAAAAGTTTGATTCTAATTTTTATTTGTTTGGTACTAATATTTAATTAAATATATCAATAGCTGCGAACGCAGTCGCTATTTGCGTGTGATGGCTGAAGGATGGCCCATATCAATCTGCATGGATTCAGTGACTTTGGGAAAATTAATTTTAAAGGAGTGGATAAACAAACAGGATGAAGGGTAGCATGGACAATTTCATTGTCATATATGCGCAGGTTATAATTCTTATGATATAATGTGTTCTTTTTCAAGGAAGCATATAAATAACTTTTTAATTGGTGAATATCGAGATTTGACTCTAACTAGGACGAAGAAGTTGTTAAAATCAATTCATCGCGTGAGGAATGTATGATAATTGTTGTTAGATAATTGAATATTTATTTTATATTATATAGTTATTATGATTAAACATTCAATTGTAATTTTTTAGGAAAAAGGTTGATAAACGTCGTAAAGCAAAAATAGGCAAGGTATATTCAATTTACTTCACTTGACATATTCCTATTACGGAAGTAATCGACATATACATAAATCATCTATATGTTTAAAATTCTATATGTTTAATGCAGTTCTACAAATACATGTTTGAAAAAAGATTAATGAATATGAAAGAGATATTGAGGTACATATATTTTATAAGTAATCCATTAACTTTATAAAGTAATATACACCCAGAAATTATTTATTTTATTTTTTTAATAGAAATGCAATAATACATGAGCTTTGACAGCTGTTATATGGATAAAAGACAAACATGGTAATTTTTATATATTTCGTATGTACACAATATATATTGAATTATAGATATTAAAGATTCTATTTCATTATTCTAAATGTTGTTTTCTTTCAATATATATTTTTTTGTGTAGGTTAAATATGAAGATTTGTAGGGAATGGAGCAACTCCAAGAATATTTGATTTGATGATTATAAATCTCATTTAAATGAAATATTGTTACATATTACGTATTTCGACTATTAAATTGTTTGCAATAAAAATTCTATTAGTTTTTCCTAATTTAGTGTTTTCATTTAATATTTTTAATATTTGTATGATTAATTATAAGAAATACAAGTATTAATTATAATTAATATTAAATATAATAAAATTTTAAATGATCAAATAATTTTCAGGTGCAACTCACGGGTTAAAAACTAGTACACCATTGAAGGCCAAAGATCACGTTGTCAATCTTAGTTTCTGTATATTTTCCTAATGCTCCTACTTGGTAAATTTTCTTTCGTGAGAGAAAAGTGAAGCGTTTGTAATGGATGGCAAGCACTAACAAGGAACCAATTGGTTGAAGTAGCACAGCAAGATAAGTATGATGAAAATTTGTTAATCTTTCGACTTCTAATGTATTATGTTTTCATTAAAATGAATTCGTAAGGTGTGTGACTAAATTCCTTATTTGTAAAATTGATTAATTTTGAATATTACTTATTGTATTAATTGTTTAACTAACTTTTTAAAGCTTGGTGTCAGGTTTTTTTTAATTATGAAATTTATTTTCTCAAATACATGCTTGAAATTTATTTTGAAATTGATATTAACATTTTATTATTTTTTTTAAGGTAAAGCCTCTTTATTGAGAAAAAAAAATAGAAATAACTTAATTAAGCCTTTCTTTTTCTCTATTGATATAAAATATATGTTGATTTTGCCTTGAAAATTTGAGGTAAAATTGACAAGGAATGGAAGAAATGGAGGCAGAATGGAGCAAAGTGTCAGAATGGGCTCAAGAACACACCCCGGCGCGTGTTGGAAGGATGCCGCGCACCGGGGCACAAGGCAGGCGCGCCAAGGCATGTACATGGGAGAAAAAGGCATGAAAACACGCGTCGTGCGCCCCGACACGCAGTGAGAAGTAACTTTGCAAACTTGCACCCCAGTGCAAACTTTCTGCCCTAGTACAAGAAAGGCGCACTGGGGCGCAAGTTTTGTGCCCCCTAACAGGCGGCGTAGGCCCACGGGCCTTGGGCTTCATTTTTGGGTTTAAATTTAGCATTTTTTCTTCTAGGAAAGTATCACGAACATAACATAAGGGCTTCTTTACTACTTTTGAGTAATTCTCTCAAGTTGGAGTTTAGAACGAGGGTATTAGGTGTTTTCGTGAGATTTATGGGATTCAAGTTTGTACTTGCACTTTGATTTAAGATCAATAAAATTCCTTTTCTTTGTTGGGTGGATTAGGCACATTGCCGAACCACGTTAAATCTTGTTGTCACTTTTCATTGAATTACTTTACTGTTATTTCATTTGTTTCCGCAATAGATGCTTTTGGGTTACAATAAATTGGTATTGGAGCAGGTTGGATCGGATGTTTGGAATGAAGTACGAGATAGATAAATTTGATGGGAAGAACGACTTTGGGCTATGGAAGATAAAGGTTCACGCCCTCTTGTGTCAACAAGGTTTACAGAGAGCGTTAAAGGGAAGAGATTCCTTGCCGAAAAATGCTAAAAGATGAGGAGAAGGATGAGTTCGTGGTGAAGGCTAACGGTACTCTGGTGTTATCATTGACGGATAACGTACTGAGAGAGGTCACTACGGAAAGTATGCCAGCGGATTTATGGAAGAAGCTGGAGAGTCTATATATGACGAAGTCCCTGACAAATCGGTTGTATTTGAAACAACGATTATATACATTAAGGATGAAGGAAGGTACATCTATCACTCAACATACTGATTTTTTCAATAAGGTGATTTTGGATCTCGCTAATATAGATGTCAAAATTGATGATGAGGATCAAGCCTTAATTCTCTTGTGTTCTCTGCCAAAATCTTTTGAGCACTTAGTTACGACTTTGCTATACGAGAGAGATACGATTTCAATGGAGGATGTGAAGGCCTCATTGAATTCTAACGAGTTGAGAAAACATGTCCTGGGCAGCAATGATGGTGAAAATGGTGAAGGATTGGTAGCTAAAGGGAGACCGAGAGAAAGGGGAAGGAGTAGAGGCCGATCGAAGTCCCGAACCAAGCCTAGAAATAATGACAAGTGTTTTAGGTGCGGTGGAAAGGGGCATTGGAAATAGAATTGTCCGGAACGAGGAAAGACGAAGGATGCAGGTGAAACTTCTAATTAGAAACGGGATGATGTCGCAGGAATTGTTGAGGATGAGTCTAATTGTGGGCTTGTTCTCAACATTGCCGAAACTTTACTAAGCTCTGAATGGATTTTGGATAGTGGTTGTTCCTACCATATGTGCCCAAGAGAGATTGGTTTAGCACATACCATAAATACGATGGTGGTAAAATGCTTATGGGAAACGATGTTTCTTGCAGGTTTGTAGGAATTGGCTCAGTTTGTATCAGAATGCACCATAGGATAGTAAGGACCCTAACAGATGTGCATCATGTTCCAGATCTGAAGAAAAGTCTGATATCGCTAGGTACTCTGGACAAGAATGGTTGTGAGTACAGAGCTCGAGATGGAGTTCTGTGGGTTTCCAAAGGTGCATTGCTTATCATGAAGGGTGAAAGCGGAACGACCTTTACATATTACAGGGAAACAAGATTGCTGGTACTGCAGCAGTTTCTTCATCAATCAATGATACTACGAGACTATGGCATATGCGGCTTGGGCATATGAGTGAGATGAAGATGTCAGAACTGAGCAAACGAGGTTTGCTTTGCAAAGAGAAGACTAGAGAACTGGATTTCTGCGAGCAATGTGTGCTAGGCAAGCAACACAGGGTGAAATTCGGCGCTGCAGTTCACAGGACCAAAGGCACCTTGGATTACATTCACTCAGATCTTTGGGGGCTTTCTCAGGTTCCTTCAAAGTGAGGTGCAACATACATGCTAACATTCATAGATGATTTCTCACGAAGAGAATGGGTTTACATGTTGAAGCATAAGGATGAGGTGTTTGTCAACTTCAAGCAATGGAAGACTTTAATTGAGAAGCAGACAGGAAAGGGGATCAAGCGCTTGAAGACTGACAATGGATTGGAGTTCTACAACAAAGAATTTCAAGAATTATGTGACAAGGAAGGAATTGTGAGGCATCACACAGTTGTACATACACCACAGCAGAATAAAGTTACAGAATGGATGAACAAGACTATCTTGGAAAAAGCTAGATGCATGCTCTTTAACACCGGATTGTCCAAGGATTTTCGGGCAGAAGCAATTAACACTGCGTGTTTTTTGGTGAATAGGTCACCATCAACTGTTTTGGACTGCAAAACACCAATGGAAGTTTGGTCCGGGTCTCCTGTTGATTACTCAAATCTGAGAGTATTTGGGTGTCCAGCCTATGCTCATGTCCGGGATGGGAAGCTTGAGCCAAGGGCTAGAAAGTGCATATTTTTAGGCTATGCAGATGGGGTCAAAGGTTATCATTTGTGGTGTAATGATAACAAGGGCTCCAAGATGATTATCAATAGGGATGTGACATTCGATGAGTCTGCAATGATGAAGAAGGTGGAGCAGCAGGAAAGCGGTCAATAGGGCGTTAAGAAGAAGGTGGAGATCCATACTGATCCTCCACAAGTTTCAAAAGGGAAACAGAAGGTGGTAGATGAAGTTGGTGAGAGCACATTACCACCAAATCAACAACAGAAAAATGAACCACTACAAAATTATCGCTTGGCTCGCAACAGGGAGAGGAGGCAGATCAAATCGCCACAGCGATTTGGTTACTCAGATCTGGTAGCTTATGCTTTGAGTTCAGCTGAGGAGTTTGTAGGAGATGATCCAGTCTCATACGAAAAGGCAATTTTCAGGCTAGATTCTGATAAATGGGTTGCAGCTATCAGTGAAGAGATGGAGTCTCTACACAAGCATAGCACATGGTAGTTGGTTGATGTACCCAAAGGGCAGAAGATTGTAGGTTGCAAATGGATCTACAAGAAGAACGAAGGGATTCTCGGTGTTGAAGATGCTAGATATAGGGCACGATTGGTTGCTAAGGGTTTTACTCAGAGAGAGGGAGTTAACTTTCATGAAGTATTCTCCCCGATTGTAAAACACACGTCCATTCATGTTTTACTTGTCATGGTTGCTCTGTTTGATATGGAGCTGGAGCAGATAGATGTGAAAACAGCGTTTCTGCATGGTGAGTTGGAGGAACAAATCTACATGAGTCAACCAAAAGGATTCATTGTTCCCGGGAAACAAAATCAAGCATGTCTCTTGAAGAGGTCATTATATGGCCTGAAGCAGTCTCCTAGGCAGTGGTATAAAACTTTTATTACCAAGATAGGATATACTAGAAGCAAGTTGGATTGTTATGTATATTACAAAATTTGTAGTGATAGCCTTCTCGTATATTTGATGTTATACGTTGATGATATGTTGGTTGCCTTTAGAAACATATTTGAGATCAACCAATTAAAAGCTCAGTTAAGTGAAGAATTTGAGATGAAGGATTTGGGCAGTGCAAAGAAGATTTTGGGCATAGAGATCATCCGGGACAGACACGCAGGATTGTTGTACTTGTCTCAACAGCAATACATTGAGAAAGTACTTGAGCGATTTGGGATGGATAAGTCCAAGCCAGTTAGTACGCCACTTGCAGCTCATTTTAGGCTCTCATCAGATCTATCACCGAGTACTGAGGAGGAGGTAGAGCACATGTCAAATGTGCCATATGCTAGTGCAGTGGATAGCTTGATGTACGCTATGGCGTGCACTAGGCAAGACATTTCACATGCAGTCAGTGTTGTGAGCAGGTATATGCACAAGCCAGGAAAGACTCATTGGCAGGCTGTGAAATAGATCATAAGGTATCTGAGAGGCTCTGCTGACAGATGTTTGAGGTATAGTCAATCGAATTCTACTACTAGAATTATTGGCTATGTAGATGCGGATTATGCAGGAGATTTAGACATCAGAAGGTCCATGACAGGTTATGTGTTTTGTGTATCAAGTTGTACTGTTAGCTGGAAGGCGACTTTACAGTCATCAGTTGCATTGTCCACAACAGAAGCTAAGTACATGGCTTTAGCTGAAGGCGTCAAGGAAGGCATTTGGCTAAAGGGGCTGATCAATGATATGGGTATGACTTCTAAAATCACTAAGGTATTTTGTGACAGTCAAAGTGCCATACACTTGTCAAAAAATCAAGCATTTCATGATAGAACAAAGCACATAGATGTGAGGTATCACTTCGTTCAGGATATGGTGTCTCAGGGAGTCATGTTGGTTCACAAAGTTGGGACTAAGGATAATCCGGCAGACATGCTGACTAAGGTTGTTCCAGGAATCAAATTCGAGCATTTCTTGAATTTGGTTAATGTTTGCAGACTCGGATAACAAGCCCTATTGGGGGCAGGGACAAAGAAGATGAATGGAAATTTCAAGTCAAGGTAGAGAATTGTTGATTTTGCCTTGAAATTTGAGGTAAAATTGACAAGGAATGGAAGAAATGGAAGCGAAATAGAGCAAAGTGGTCGAAATGGGCTCGAGAACACACCCCGACGCGTGTTGGAAGGATGCCGCCTGCCGGGGTTGAAGACAAAGCACGCTAAGGCGTGTACATGGGCGAAAAAGGCATGAAAACACGCGTCGTGCGCCCCGATGCAAGATTTTTACACCCCAACGCGCAATGAACAGTAACTTTGCGCCCCAGCGCAAAGTTTTTGCCCTAGTACAAGAAAAGTGCACTGGGGTGCAAGTTTTGTGTGCCCCAGCGCGTGGCGAAGGCCCATGGGCCTTGGGCTTCGTTTTTGGGAATAAATTTAACATTTTTTCTTCCAGGAAAGTATCACGAACATAACACAAGGGCTTCTTTCCTGCTTTTGAGTAATTCTCTCAAGACGGAGTTTAGAATGAGGGTGTTAGGTGTTTTCGTGAGATTTGTGAGATTCAAGTTTGTACTTGCACTTTGATTTAAGATTAGTAAAATTCCTTTTCTTTGTTGGGTGGATTAGGTACATTGCCGAACCACGTTAAATCTTGTTGTCACTTTACATTGAATTACTTTACTGTTATTTCATTGTTTCCGCAATAGATCCTCCTGGATTTCAACAATATAACATTATTTTAGTAAGGAAATATAATTTAAATTTAACAAATGGGAAAATTGAAATGAAGGATCACAAGCGAATAAAACTAAAAGAGTAGTCACTCAAAAACTTACAAGAAAAAGAGTTTAAATCATTATGTTTCAAGTTGATATTAATTTATGGTGAAATTTGTTGCTTAAAACATTCATAAAAATTCAAGTACTATATAACGCTCATAACAAAAAAATATCTGCATGGCTGTTTATGAAATGAAAAAATTTATTTTGAAAAAGGTTTTTTTTTCTTTCTTTCTTTCTTTCTTTCTTTTTTTTTTTTTTGAGAGGGAGAGAGAGAGCAATGGAAGTGAACAAGAGAAATACATATATGGATGGACAAGATTAGATTTAATGTATTTTTTGAATCAATAAGTACCAAATATCAATAAAAATATTTGCTTGAGGTTTGATAAAGAATAATTGAGTTTACTTGAAGGTCTTTAATTAAATGTGAAATTGTATTGTTTACTTTTTCATTTTTCTCTTAATTAACTATAAGTATTACATTTGAGTATCATTATGAATTGTTGAAAAAATTGCTTTTGGTTTCTAACATGTGAAATTATTCGTTATGATTATACGTAATACATTTCAAGTACGTGTATGTCGTAATATACTTTTGAAAGTTTAATTAGGTATATAATATAATTAGTCATATGAAAATAAAAAGAAAACATTCAAAAATAGAATGACTAGAAAAATATTGAAGTAAAAACATCACCTTTAATCTCTGAATGAGCCATGAGGATTTATACTATATAACATTCACACATGAAATTTTAGACCCCAATTTTTGTGCATTTTAGTTTCAAAATTATTGTTCTTTCTTTAAGTATATCATTTCATTTTAGTTTCACCATGAATTTTTAATATCGCACAAATCAGATACCAAATGATTTTATTCTAAAAACTTATAACGGTATTCATTATGCTTATAACATTAATTTCATATTAATGATAAAATATCTAAATGATTGTTAAGAAAATAAAGTAATAAAGAAGTGACTTCTATAGATTGTTTGTACTATTTGAGATTTTTGAAAGTTGTTCTTTATATAGCATCCCCCCTCCCCCATTATTCTTTATTTATTCACTAAGCACCACCATCCTCTTCCTCCTCTGTCAATTTTCTCCGACAGCCCTCGAATTGTGAAACTATCCCGACCAAAGCCTTTTCCTTACTACCAAGAACCTAACCATATCTCATGCAACTTGAGTCATCGGTGAGCTACTGGGAAATTGAGATCAAAGTTTGGGTAGCTGCAACAGTTGACGGGCGTGGCGTTATCAGCGGTGGGAGCTCAAGATTTGTAGTGGGTTCTTTTGTTCTCAGCTCAAGGAATGGTTTAGAGACTTTAGTTTCTGAAAACTGGTACATTGCCTCTAAACCAATCCTTGAGCTGAGATCAAATGAACCTGCTACAAATCTTGAGCTCCCACCGCCGATAATGCCACGCCCGTCAATCGCTGCAACTACCCAGCCTTCGATCTCAATTTCCCAGTAGCTCACTGGTAACTCAAGTTGCATGAGGTATGGTTAGGTTCCTGGTAGTAAGGAAAAGGCTTTGGTCGAGATAGTTTCGCAATTCGAGGGTTGTCGGAGAAAATTACCGAAGGAGGGGGATAGTGGTGCTTAGTGAAGAAATGAAGAAGAATAGGGGGGATGCTATATAAAGAACAACTTTCAAAAATCTCAATTAAATCTCAATTTCTTATCTTAGATCTACTGACTTAAGCTACTTATTTAGCTGCTAATCAAGTGATGCAAATGTAGTAGCCTTTCCCAAATGATCTAGATAAAGAATAAACCATCTGGGATACTTTGACCAATAATTTTGCTGTGACTTGGAAAATGTCACCAGAGATTATTGAGCTTTCTTTTTTGTTGGTGAAAACTTTCCACTCGGGTTGGGTTGTTTGTCTTTGAGAGTGAAAGCTTTCATATAAAGAAACTTCACCACGCGTGTGAATGGCATAAAAAATGGAGACTATGACAGAGTGTCCATAAATGGTGCTATTGAAATCTGAATACAATACCCCCTCTAGTTTGTACTTCCCAGAGGTACTATTTTCTCCCATTGTCCTGTAGAGCGGAGCGGATGAGTCATGTTCTTTCATATGGTTTCTCATAAAAAAAAACCCATGTGTTTTGATGACATTCTATTTTTCAAGTACAGACATAGGATCAGAAAAGCCACATTTCTTGTAATCTAATGGCCATGGATTTTTTGTAAGTATAGACACAGAATTTAATTCAAAGGCCCCCCTGTGGAAAAGATAAATGTTCCATTTACGCATTAATATTCTCTGTCAAGTATAGACAATGGATTAAATGAAGCAAGGAGCAACTGAAGTTGAAGCAGTATCATGAGATGGCATTAGATTATTTCTTCAGCTGAGTAAACTTTACCTCAATGGAAGTATTGCAGTAAGTGACTAAATTGATAGAAATCAAAAAGATGGAAGCATCTTAAATTTCTTATCAATTTCCACTCTGTAGCTAATTGGTGTACATTAATTGTTTCTAAAATCTAAATACATGTCTTAATGCCTGACATTATTGGAGAACTTATAAATTCAAGTTTTAGTTTAAGTGCCTTCTCTCATGTCAGTATAAAGTCTTTTCATAGGTTTTCTAAGCATATAGATGGTTCAGTTATACTCTTTTCAATACTTCATTAAGTTTTATGTCCTTCTTGAAAATTGTTTGTAGGAGAAAGAAGATGGTAGCATTGTTGAGCTGGATGAATTAAGAAGTTTGAGATCCATTAAAGTTCAAATTGCTTCCTTGAGTGATGGTGGTCTTCCTGGACTTATACACCAACTGATTAAGGAGTAAGTTCACTCTATACACAAAACAACGTTTCTTTTTCTCTAATGCAGTAAATGTACACATCAACACATCTTTCATCAAGTTTTCTGGTAGAAATATTAAAGTTTTAACTGCAAAAAATAAACTAAAGAATTCATCAATGTTATATGTGCTCATGAACCTTCAGTTCATCTGTTGTCAATATGAAGAGTACATGTGTATAATTCTCAATTTGTGCAGCACATGCTTGAAAGTTGGAATCCCTTTTATGAGAAGTTGCGTGGTGTCAAAGCTTGAATTGTGGATGGAAGCATTCATTACAAGTAAGTCTTTTAGTCATAACTTGTGGCAATAGCATTTTATATATAGTGCTCATGACTTCTAGCATTTGTATTTTCATTGGTTTCTAATTGGAATTGTTATATACATGCACATCATTGGAGTGTTATTTTTATGCACATCCAGAATTTTAAACCCGTCTGCTCAGTAGGTTAGTGAATTTGGATTATTTGTTATTCCTAGTTCTTTGCCATGCTTAATACATCTGACTGGCATGGCATTAAGTCTATGTTGCCATTATCCTTTGAATGATTTTTCATTTTCAGACCATTCTTGATGAATTCTTGTTGAAGCATCAACTTTTTGGTATAGCACTAGATACAAAAGAGAATGTCATAGTTCACATGTGGTCCAATCAAGAAAAATGGCTGCTAAAAACTAGGATTCTCAAATGTTGTATGGTTATTAGAAATACGTGGTTGTAATTGTTGTACAATGTATGACCGAGTACTTTTCCATGATTCCCCTTTCGAGGCATTTATTGGATTAGTGCCTTTTTTTATATAGGATTTGGAGGCTTTTTTCTACCCAAAGCCCTCAAATATAAGTAATGGAGGCTTTAATAATAACCCCTAAATGGAGAAAATTTGCCTCCATTAGTTCCATATAGAGACAATCCATATAATTACCTCCATATTTTTTTGCGACCGCAACTATGGAGGCTTTTATACCAAATTGCCTCCATATGTATTAGAGACATTTTTTAGGCATTTAGGGGCAAAAAAATTTACCACATATACTAGTATTGTAGTAGTGAGAGCTCAGGATTTTTTGTAAATAATTTTTAGTGTCTGTTTTTGTATCCCTAAGCTGGGATGCCACTCAGCTCAGTACTAAATCATGCGAACATCATATCCGATAAGCCCATAAAAAAATGTACAATTCCTAATAGACCACAGCGATCATAACTTACAACATGCTTCAAACTTAATACAAATAATATCAGAGTGCCATCATTGATGCTAATAACCCGACGATGTTCAGAATCAAAATGTCACCACAAGTACATAATTCATACATGCCGTAAATCTTAAGTTCATCCTGACATATTATAACATCTCTAAAACCATATTCACCCAAACACTAATATAGGTAATATTTATTAGAACTGCCATCAGTCATCGTTCCCTATCTCATACTAGTTGGACAGGAAATAAATAATACACGCGGGTGAGTCATAAGGACTCAACGAGGGATAAGGTAAAGCAATAGACAGTCTGTTAAGAGTTAAAAAGTCAACAATATAATTTTTTAACATAGAAATACAGAAGAACACAAATATACCAAAATGAAGGAAAGGACAATTTTTCAAACGACTAGCAAATGCTAGGTCGAGAGTTGTAACCGTCAGCTTAATGGCTAGATTGTCTCAATCGATCATGTTCGGGAGGTATAGAGTATCTCAATCGATCACAATCCGGGAGGAATTTCTATTGGTTCGTTTGGCCTGAGACATCAGCCTGATCTAGACAATACAGTGCTATCCTTATTGCTCCTTGAGCAGAGTACAAGTAGGAGTAAACAAACCCAAGCATAACATGCAATTCAAGTAATCGAAGTAAAACATGTGTTTCAAATTGTCCTTATTCCTCCATTGGGCTTACGGCTTATCCCATGCACGCAGCAAGGATTAACGTCCCGTTATTTGAACCAAGGATTTTGGGATTCCGACTTATCCATGCACTCAGCAAGGATTAATGTCCCATCATTTCCAGGGTTATGGGCTTATGGCTTATCTATGCACTCAGCAATGATCAACGTCCCGTTATTTCAAGGGTTCTGGGCTTATGGCTTATACATACACTCAACAAGGAATAACATCCCATTATTAACATGTTTTCCCCATATACAAAACTCTATCTATTGGTAAAATCAATAATCATTTGCCAACAAGGCTACATATACGTTGTATAGAAGAAATCAAGTATGCCAACAAGGCAACAAATAACAACATAGCACGACTCAAATATGCCGACAATGCCAAATAGGTAACAAGCAAAATAATTTCAAACTGGACGATATCAAATGAGACAACAAAAGTTCTTGGCGCCAGAACAAACATACAAAATTCTTATTAAAAGCAAAATCAAGGAATCAAACCCTCATAGTGGTATAAAAGTCAATCAATACATAACAACCAGAATTCAACAAATAATGAGTAAGCTTATATAAGTGAAAACCAGGGCGGCGGAACCTCATAGGGGTACATGATAACAAACAAGATCTCAATCAATTCATAGATTCTAATAAACACGAGGTAGTTAAAGTTTAGAAATAGGAACCCTCATAAGGGTTTATCAAGATAATAGATAAGTACAAGATGTGCCAGGTCGGCAAACCCCCACCTCAATTTTCATAGAAAAAGGTTATCCTTGCCTTACTGTTCATCAGATCCTAGCTCCTTGTCACCTAACCAAAAGAACGAGCATATCGTCAAAACACTCGTTTTGACCCTGTAATCATAATTATACGAATAGCAGTATAAAATTGATTGTTATATAATTAATACAGTATTTTAGGGTTTAGTTTTGATCTTATCGAAAGGTGATATTTTAATTGCACCAGTAATACCAAAATTTTACAAGAATCATAATTGCTTGATAAAATCACATTGCTATCTGTAATTATCCTTGCCTCATTACATAAAATTGCTTATAATAGCCCAACTATGGTTTATAATCCAAATTTTGCCACTTATGGCTCAATTATATAAAATTAGAGTTTTCATCACCTAATTAACCTAATTAACCAAGATTAGTATATGATATATCAAAATCCAGGTCCCATAACTTATATAATTATATGTATGTTTCAATTTTTTCAATCATATCGCGTATTCTTTCATTAGTACAATATGTCGCAAGATTTTGAAGGTATATACATACACATGCACACAACTTTAAACTAATTCTGGCCATTTACCCAATGTCTTATTATCATTGTGTAATTTCCATGATCAGCTTTCATGTACGTGTTCCTTGTGACGAGACAAAGATTTTATCTCTACACCACCACCGCCGATTGCCGTCCGCCGAATATCATCACTACCAGCACCACTCGATGTGTCTCAAGTCCACAAACCAAACGCCTAGCTTAATTTTTCCATTTCCCATCGGATTACTATCCAATTGGTAGGAAAATTGAACTGGGTCACCTTCTCGTCGCCGCCCATCGTCAAGCATAATTCTCCTCCATCGATGGTCGGTTCATGAAATTGATGGCACTGGAATGCTCCTTAAGCTAAACCCGTCACAACACACTACTCAGACTAAAGCTTCAGCAGCCAGAGACTTCACGACCACACCTCCGCCACAACAGCAACTTCGAGTTGAAATTTTGGCTGCCTCATCGATTGGTTTTGGAAGAAAATAGTACCAATGTGTTCCTCGTGAGAAGAAGAGCGAAATAGTATATGGCTTGAAGGGCTTCGCCATTTTTCAGAGGAGATAGCTTGAGGAGGAAGACACCATTGCATGGGGGGAAAAATGAAAATTCTAGGGGCAAAACATATATATATATATATTTTCAACTTTCTGAAATCACAAATTCCTCCCCAAAACTTTCCCCCGGACTTCAAGTAGGTTCATTGATATTTTTAGAGCCTCACATTAACCCCCAAAACTAATTAGTACCTTATATTGACTCCTTTGATGAAAAGGTATCTTAATTTGACCCCCCAAAACTTTAAAATGTTGCTCGATTAAGTCTTTTCTATTTATGTTTTAATCCCCAAAGCTTTTTAAATTAAATAAAAACTTATAAAAATCAATTTTAAATAACTACTACCAATAATATGATTTCTAGGGGTGTTACACACTCCTACTTTTAAAAGAATCTGGCCCCAAATTCTCATCTTCGACTTGAAGACTTCAGTTAACAGTGATGCATATACGGGCTTTATTCCTAAATTGCCTCATTTTCTAGGGTTGTCTAGTAATTCCATAATCTGTTATTCTGTTATCTAATATCACTTAAAGTTTCCTTTGATTTCCACAATTGAGCTTATGGAAGTAAATTAAACTATTCCAATAACGAGTTTTAAACTTTCTTGGGGATCCCATAAAAGCATTAAGTATATTATGCTTCTTTTTGATGGGGTAATCCTTATGCACATCATCACATCTCATTTCTATACCCAAAAGGTCTTCAATTTCACCTCAATAAAGAACATGCTATTACTTAAAAGATCACAAAATCATTATAGCAACAAAAGACAAACAATGTTACGAGTTCATACTTACATGATATTTACATTAAGGAATAGTCAAGTTCAAACTTAGCTTACTAGACTGCATAACAAATCATATATTCCCAAATAGTTAGCTATAAGTTCACAAAAACTAAACATACTAGCTATAGTCATAAACAGCACATCGATTGCTCCCTAGATTCTATCCAAGATATAAAGTCACGATTATGTGAGATCGAACTCTCTTCTGACATTCAAGGACTTAAGTAAAACCTTATGTGTGACACCCCACTTCGGGTAACCCAAAGCTGAGATATCAATTCAATTCAAGCTTAATTTCTGAACCTTGTAATACAAACAACAATTCAAAAGCAGCGAAAATTAACTTATTATTAGCCATAACATTCAAACCAAGGTTCAATTCTTAAGTACAGCAAAATATATACAAAAATCAAGGTGCCTTAGTATATTCTGACATATCACAACCTCTCTATGGTCACAACCATCTATTAGTCCATAGGCAAAAGAGACGTTAAACTATTACAAAAAAAGCATTTCTATACTTCAAGCCAGAACGTTTCATTCTTAGGCCACCCTGTCTGCAAAAGTAATGAAAATGAGGGAGTAAGTCCAATGGACTTGGTGAGGGATAAATATCAAGCAATATTAGAACCTGTCAAGGAAAGAACATCTCAACAGATCTAGAATCAATAGCAATACAAGTACAATTACAATTTGAGCAAGAACAAATGTAGCAACAGGAAACTCTCCTGCCTTATTGCTCCAAGAACATTTCACAAGCAAGCAGAATCGAGTACGAGCAAGCAAACCCTTACAGAATATGCATTCCAACGAATCGAGTAAGACATGCATATCAGATCACCTTATACCAATCAAACAAGTATTTTTATCAAAATAGCTAGATATACAATCGGTGTGCCCATACGACTGTATGGCGCATAGCAATACCTAAGCGGGCCGCTTAGCGTATCGCGGATACCCATGCGGACCGCATAGCGTACCTTGGACACCTAGGCGGACTGCAAGGCGTGTCCTAATTATCTCAATATTTCCCGAAGGATTGGCACTCAGCCTAAGTACAACAATCAAGCACAACAATCAAGCACGTACAAGCCAATTGGCTAGATATCAGGGTACAACAAGCGAATATGCCGACAAGGCATCTAATAACAATTCAAGCACGTACAAGCCAATTGGCTAGATATCAGGGTACAACAAGCGATTATGCCGGCAAGGCATCTGATAACAATTCAAGCAAGCACTAGACATGACAGACAGGAGTTCTGGGCTCCAGAACGAGCAAGAACGATTGAACAAGCACGATTGAACAAGCACGAACCCTCACTGGGGTATACAAGTCAATAACAGTAACAAGCAAGTACAAGTCAAACAATTACGAGCAGGTACAATCAAGCAGTTTAAACCCTCACAGGGGTTATGCCACAAGAACAGATAGATATATCAAGGCCAAAATGGCAGAACCTCACATGGTTCAACAATTAACGAGTAGCTATAGTCAAAGCAAAAGCCCAGAGTGCGAGAACCTCACCTCCAAAAGCTCTGATGGAATAAGTTCTGCAGACTGTCTATTGGTCCTCGTGACCTACTTTATCGTCACCTAACCATAATGATATACATATAATCATAACTCATTTAAATTTCCTAATGCAATGCTATCATTTAATTCTTACTTCCAAAATTGCTACTCATCCATGATAACTTACATGCCAACATCATTAAGTTCCAAAATAGCTAAAAGACTAATTTGGCTACAAAATCTTAATTCTCATATCGATTCTTCTATTCGAAATCAAATTTCTTGTTCACAAGGTCAACATTTGATACTAATTGTCAATAGCTCAAGATTCCAATAATTCCATTATCATCTAATTTAGGTCCTCAATCCAAGTCCATAGTTCAATTTCTTATAAATTCCATAAATCCAATTATAACCTATTTCAAGGTCCAAATCCACTATCATAATATCCCTAGCCTAAGAGAGCTCAACATAATTACATATACATATACAATACAATACATCCTCATCCTCAAGCTGTTCTTATCAAGGTTACAATTCAAATAAGAATATACATACATGCATATACATACAATTACATATATACACAATTCCACCAATCTTTTACCATAAAAGCACAACAAAGTCTCGGTTTCACGAACTAGTCGCGCCATTGCACTCGTCTCGACGAGAGGAAGATACTATCTTTCCACCGCCGCCCCCGAAAAATTCCCAAACTCGGCAGTCTTGCTCCTCTCGAGCTCCTGAGTCTAATTATGCTATCAGTTTTCTGGTTTGAGTTTTGTGTCCACCGAAAAATCCAATTTTCAGTCCAAACTTCAAACTCTCCGCCCAACTCCGATCACCATGATTCTCTACTTTCGTTGGGCTTCAACCACATGCAACCACCCAACACTCTTCCTCACACCTTAAGCTTTCCAAAAGACCCCTCAGACGCTTAAACCACCGTCGGAAAATGACAAACCCACTTCACTCGATTCTCGGTTCTCTCTCTGCCGTGACTTCCCGCCGTCCGATAGGTTTCATGGTGATGGAAATGAGACTAAGGGTGGTGGGGAATGGAATTGGTGAAGTCAGATGGAGGTTTAACGGTGGTCGCCGGCGAGAACGGTGGTGGTAGTGCTCACGGTGAAGAAAGAAAGAGAAAGAAAGAAAAAAAATGAAAGAGAAGAAGGTAGGAGAAAATGGGGAAGAAAACGCTGTCATGTTGGTTTTTTAAAAATCAAACTTTCAATTTTGTGATTTGGTCCCCAAGCTTAAACAAATTCGCGTTCAACCCTCAAACTAAAACAAATTGCATTTTGGCCCCAAAACTCTAATTAATCACAAAAATCAAGTTATAGCAATATTTATATAAATCACAAAATTTCTTAGAATATCAAATAATCATAGAAATTCATAAAATACAATTAAATAAATTATTTAACAATTACATTATTGAAATTTAAGAAAAATAGGGGTGTTACATTATGCTACCTATTTTCCTTTATCCTTTTGAGCACCTGAGACCATTTGCTATTAGGGCAATCTTAAAGGAAATGTTGACTGATGTCGTACCCTAAACATCTTTCTAGCTTTTTCCAACAGTTAGATTCCTCATGATTTGACATGCCAAAAAATCCATAAACCCATTTCGATGTCCCAAATTGGACCTTCCGTTGTGTCTACCTGAACCACTTTCCTTGCCAACAGTGACTCCGAATTCAAAAATTTTCCATATCTTGCCCTTTCTCTCATCTGTATGTACCTCAAGAGGTTCTTGTTCTACCCGCAAGGCCCTCTTTAAGGCTTCCTCAAAGTTACACTGCTCGTAAGGCGTGAGGGTTTGTCGTATCTGAGATCTTAACCCCTTAACAAATTTCTCAGTCCTATACTCTTCCTTTCTCAATATCTGTGGGGCATACCAAATCAACCTACTAAATCTTGCTTCATATTGCCACATTGTCATATCTACTTGGGTAAGACCTTTAAATTCTTATTTTTGGGCATCTCTTACTTCTTGTGGTATAAACCTATCCATAAATTCCTACACGAAGTTGTCCCAGGTACGAGGTGTCTTTTTATACTACCATCGTTGACTTACCAAGGTCCACCATTAACCTGCAGCTCTTCCCATCAAATAGATGGCAAATATGAGTTTGAGGTCATTTGGGTACCCTAACATCTAAAAAATATCTTCAATCTTCCTGATCCAAACTTCTGCCTTTTGGTGATCCGATTCACCCGTAAACATTGGAGGATGGAACTTAAGAAGATGTGTTAAAGTTTCAAACTTTGGAGGTTCTTCTCTTCTCTCAAAGCTATCTATCTGACCTTGTTGTTGGTGAGATTGTAGGAATTGCTACCACATTACATTCATCTGTTCTATAACACCTCTCCTTGCTATTGAATATGCATGTGGACCTCGTGTCTCTTCTTCAACACTTATTGGACTTCTCCGCTTTGAGGTGTCTCCTTCTAGATTTTCTCGATTAGGAGAATGCATTGGGGTTAGCTCTTGTGATGCCATTCAATAAGTTGCAAACTCTGTTGTTGTAGACTAAACTCATCTATAATATTTAAATGAGATGTTTAGCATTTAGTATCCATTCGTTATTAGTTCTCATAGTTGCAAGATTCAAAATATATACACAATTTCTTAAACACATGGCACATTAGAACTCAACTAGTATTAACATTAGATGTTTGCTTGTTCCTTACTTTTCCATTTTTTGCATATCTCTATGAGATCGTTGCTAGACTAATGGATAGTCTAAGCTCTAACGAAGAAAATCACGATTATGTTTAAAATTATTCGTAGTTCAACACACTAATTGGAAAAATCCAAGAAATTTGTACCCTCAACCACTTCATTGGGATCCTTTTCGGTCAAGACATAGACACGAGCTTGGACCTTCTATGTTCCACTAGCTCCCGCCATCTGTTTTCCTTTCCGCATAGGTGCTGGGTTTTTCCATCTGGGGCAGTCTCTCACAAAGTACTGGTCGCTATTTTAACCCACACATCTACATTATTTCCTCTAACAATAAATTTCTTCATGGCCAAATTCCCCACAAAATTCACATTGTTTTGGTGCCACCCCTTGAGTCAAACCTACAGCCCCGCTAGCTAGTGTGTTCGTTGATTAGGGCTTCCAATTTGTAGTTTCAACTTTTTTCTCTCGGGGTTATCCTACTCATTAGGGGTGTATTCTTCCCTTTTGACTCCATCTTCAATTTTTCAGATCCCCTGCAATTCTAACTCCAACCGCAGTGCTTTACTCACCGTCTAATTAAAAACTGGTATATCACTAGTGGCAAGGCCCTATCTGAGTTTCAATCGCAATCCTTGCACAAATTAACGGGTTTGTCCATCTTTATCTTCCAGTATATGGGGGGCATATTGAATTAGCCGGCTAAAAGTAGCCTCATACTAGCTGACGGATTGTGTCCCCTGAATCAGATCCATAAATTCTCTTTCTCTCGCCTGTTTGACTACCAAGGGTATGTAATTATCCATAAATTCCCTAGTGAAATTTTCCCAAGTTTTGTGAGTTCCTTTAGCAGTCCACTTGCAATCTATCATCTTCCACCAATTGCGCACAGGTCCTCCTAGAAGGAATGTGGCGAATCAAACTTTTTGCTCTTCGAATAGCGTAAAGTCTCAAATGTGTTTTCCAGGTTGTCAATCCATTCTTCCACTTTCCTATCATATGGTTCTTCCAAGAACTTTAGAGGTTGGAAGCGAAGAAACCGCTTTAACACTTGATCCTCAGTCATGTTAGCAATTCCTGCTTCATCATCCTATTGTTGACCGTGTTGTCCAGACCTCAGCCTCCTTTGATACATGGCCTTTTTTGGTTGTCCTGCCGTGGACTGATCAACTAAAGGGATCTGTGAAACTTCCTCGACTGGCAATGATTGTTGGTGAGTAGGTGCCTCCTGCCTAGGAGCTCATCGAGCATTAGCCCATCTACTGGGTGGTCTCCCTCGCTGACCTGCTCTAGCCAGAGTAGATAGATGGGATTCCTCGTGTGATGCTATCCTTACGAGTCTAATTAGATTTATGATATTCCTTAATCTGAAATAATTGAGCAATACAACAAGGCTAATACCATTATCAATTTTCAGTTTTCTTAAATTTGAACAAAAGTGCTTGGCATAACTAACAAATTCATCATAATAAAATTCCACTCATTCACAAATACTCATTCCTTTATGAAAGTCAACCTTAACCGATATTGCTTACAAAATGCCATAATCCCTACCAACAACTATACGTCCATATACCTGGCATACCAGAAGTAGGAGGTTATACACTTGTTGGCCAGCCCGGTCATAACCTTCCACTTCCTTAATGTCGAGCCTTATCCTAAAAGTCCATATCTTATTTAATTCTACATTCAATTCCGCAATCAAACCTCATATTTTCCTGCCCAAAGTTTTCACATTCCAAGAATCATACCTTCACACAACTCAAGTATTCTTTAACTCATTCCTATCTTAAGCAATTCCAAAGTCAAGCTTAACATCTAATATCCATAAATTTTAAATTCGAGGATCATGTCCTAGCGCAGCTCGGGCTTTATAGACCCAAGCACTGATACCACCTCTATAGTATCCCCACCCAAGGTAATTCTCTAAGCTGAGATACCACTCAGGTCAGTACTAAATCATGCAATAACCATATCCGATAGGACCATAAAAATTTTTACAATTCCTAATAAACCACAGCGATCATAACTTATAACATGCTTCAAACTTAATACAACAATATTAGAGTGCCATCATTCATGCTAATCAAAACGTCACCACAAGTACACAATTCATATATGTCGTAAATCTTAAGTTCATCCTGACATATTACAACATCTCTAAAACCAAATTTAACCAACGGTGAATTCATATATATACATAATTTCACCCAAACACTAATACAGATAATATCTATCAGAACTACCATCAATCATTGTTCCCTATCTCATCCCTGTTGGAGAGTAAATAAATAATACACTAGGTTAAGTCATAAGGACTCAGTGAGGGATAAGGTAAAGCAATACACGGTCTATCAAGAGTCAACAAGTCAACATTGTAATTTATTAACATGGAAATATAGAAGAACACGAATATGCCAGAATGAAGGAAAGAATGATTTTTCAAATGACTAGAAAATGCTAGGTTGGGAGCTTTAACCATTGACTCAACGGCCAGATCATCTCAACCGATCCTGTTTGGGAGGTATAGAGCATCTCAATCGATTAGAGTTCGAGAGGAATTTTTGTTAGCTCATTTAGCCCGGGATATCAGCCCGATCTAGACCAGGAATACAACGCCATCCTTATTGCTCCTTGAGCGAGTACAAGTAAAAGTAAACAAACCCAAGCATAACATGCAATTCAAGTAATCCAAGCAAACATGCATTTCAGATTGTCATTTTTCCTCCGTTAGGCTTACGGCTTATCCCATGTACACAGCAGGGATTAACGTCCTATTATTTGAACCAAGAGGTTCAGGATTACGGCTTATCCATGCACTCAGCAAGGATTAACATCCCATCACAGGGTTCTGGGCTTACGGCTTAGCCATGCACTTAGCAATGATTAACGTCTCGTCATTTCAAGGGTTCTGGGCTTACGGCTTATCTATGCACTCAGCAAGGATTAACGTCCCGTTCTTTCAAGGATTCTGGGCTTACAACTGATCCATCCACTCAGCAAGGATTAATGTCTCATTCTATGCTTACAGCTTATCCATGCACTCAGCAAGGATTAACATCCAGTTGTTAGCATGTTTTCCCCATATACAAAACTCTATCTATTGGTAAAATCAATAACCATTTGACGACAAAGCTATATATACGCTATATAGAAGAAATCAAGTTGCCAGCAAGGCAACAAATAACAACACAGCATGACTTAAATATGCCGACAAGGCTAAACAGGTAACAAGTAAAACGATTTCAAATTGGACGATATCAAATTAGATAACAAAAGTTTCGGGCGCCAGAACAGATATACTAAATTCTTATTAGAAGCAAAATCAAGGAATCAAACCCTCACGGGGGTATAAGAGTCAATCAATAGATAACAATCAGGAATTCAACAAATAACGAGTAAGCTTATACAAGTCAAAACTAGGGCGATGGAACCTCACAGGGGTACATGATAACAAATAAGATCTCAGTCAATTCATATATTCCAATAAACATGAGGCAGTTACAGTTTAGAAACAGGAACCCTCATAGGGGTTTATCAAGATAACAGATAAGTACAAGATGTGCCAAGTTGGTAAACCCTCACCTCAATTTCCACATAAAAAGGCTATCCTTACCTTACCATTCGTCATATCCTAGCTCCTTGTCAACTAACCAAAAGAATGAGCTTATCGTCAAAAGACTCATTTTGACTCTGTAATCATAATTATACAAATAGCAGTATAAAATTGATCATCATACAATTAATAAGGTATTTTAGGGTTTGGTTTCAATCTTATCAAGAGGTGATATTTTAATTGGGCTGGCAATACCGAAATTTTACGAGAATCATAATTGCTTGATAAAATCATATTCCTATCTATAACTATCCTTGCCTTATTACACAAAAATGCTTATAACAACCCAACTATGATTTATAATCCAAATTTTGCCACTTATGGCTCAATTACATAAAATTAGAGTTTTCATCACCTAATTAACCAAGATTATTATATGATATATCAAAATCCAGGTCCACTAACTTGTATAATTATATGCATGTTTCAATTTTGCCGATCATATTATGTATTCTTTCATTACTACAATGTATTGCAAGATTTTGAAGGTATATGCATACACATGCACACAACTTTAAATCTAATTCTAGCCATTTACCCAATATCTTATTATCGAAGCATAATTTCCACAATCAACTTTCGTTCATGTGTTCCTTGCGACGAGACGAAGATTCTATCTCTGCACCGCCGCCGCCGCCGCCGCCGCTGGAGATGGTCATTACCACCACCGCTCGACACGTCTCAGCTCCACCAGCCAAATGCCCAGCTTAATTTTTCCATTTGTCGTCAGATTACTGTCCAATTGACCAAAAAATCGAATTGGGTCACCTTCTCGCCACCGCCCACCGCCATGCATAATTCTCCTCC